>CM031603.1:4616932-4649432 GCA_018398815.1 Conus ventricosus | reverse complement strand
CACACACACACACACACACACACACACACACACACACACACACACACACACACGCACGCACGCACGCACGCACGCACGCACGCACGCACGCACGCACGCACGCACGCACGCACGCACTCACGCACGCACGCACGCACGCACGCACGCACGCACGCACGCACACACACACACACACACACACACACACACACACACACACACACACACACACACACACATGGCATTACCGATTACTCCAAAAACTTCAAAACTACAATATAAATAGTAATATGTATAACTATATACACAATTTTTTATCACAACGTTTATACAGGTAAGAGTTGGAAGCACATATTCTAAGTCCAGAGAACTTCAGATGGGTCTTCCACAAGGCTCGGTTATTTCACCTATTTTATTCAATATACTTATAGCAGATCTTCCAAATAATCTATCAAAAGATACAGTTTTAGCCCAGTATGCAGATGATATATGCATGTGGATGAAGGTGACAATGAAGCGTAAAACTCCAATTAGAGCACTTAACTTTTCCAAAAAAGTGTGCCAACGCGAGCTAAATAAAATTGATATATTTATGAAGGAAAATGGACTTTCTTTATCATTAGAAAAAACACACATGGTACTTTTTAATTCGGGGCATAACCCAGAAAAACTGCCTGATTTCACTATTGGTGGCAGTGTCATTAATTATTCGCAAAGCGTAAGGTTTCTAGGTGTATATTTATCATCCAAACTTACGTGGAATCAACATATAGACTATATATTAAATAAAGCCAGAAAAGCTTTAAATTTTCTCAAAATTATTAGTAAACAGCGATGGGTCAAGACACAAAAGCACTTTTATGTCTTGCTAATTCCGTAGTTCGTTTGCGTTTATCCTACGGCCAGGAATCTTTCTTTAGTGCACCAAAACATTTGTTAAACAAACTACAAAGTATAGATTGTAATGCCTTTAAACTGGCACTAGGAGTGCGGACTCATGCTTATAATCTTGGGTCATATAAAGAAGCAGGAGTTCTTCCTCTTGATGAGCATAGGGAAATCTCTGCAGCTAAGTTTGTATTAAAATCCTTTGCACATAACTCATTCTGTAATGAAGAAACAAAGATAAATTCTAAGCATGACTTTGTTATCAGGGCTAAGACAATACACTGTTTGCAACCAATTAATTCGTTTGTCTCCGACATGATTAATTCTACAGAATCAAAAAGTAAAAAAGTAGCAATCAAGCCATCTTTTTTACCTGTACCATCGTGGGAACAAATTAAACCTATTTTTGATATTGATCATACAGAACTGAGCAAAAGTCAATCTCCAAACGTTCTGAAAAATTTAGTTAATGATCACATGGAAAATTACTATAGTGATTACATTAAAATATTCACAGATGGATCTGTACTTGATAATGGCAATGCAGGTTCAGCATTTGTATTCCTACTATGAAAACAGTCAAACGATATCATATAGGTAATCACTATTCAGTTTTTACTGCAGAGTTGTTAGCTATTTTATTGGCTTTACAGCATATTGAGGAGTTACCTATGAATAGTTGTAAAATATTACTCTGTGTAGATTCTAAATCGGCATTACAAGCAATCAGAGATCAAAATGCCAAAAAAACGTCTTGAAATGACACTAGAAATCAGACATGTAATTCATCAATTGGCATTTAAAGACATTAGTGTGACTTTTTACTGAGTTCGTTCCCATTGTGGAATATATGCAAATGAACTGGTTGACAGAGCAGCTAAAAATGCAGGACGTAATACTGAAGGGGCAATTCTAATTAACATAAATCTAGATCTGCACGAGTATTATAATCACATTGAAAAACTAGCGAAAGATAAGTTTGATAACATGATGAAGACATCAGATAAGCAATATTCACACAATTGTATAAAAAGCGTCAGCACAATAAATTCCAAATTAATTTTAAATCACATATCTGATACAAGTTCAAGACATATTAGTTCTCGGATGTTCAAAATTCGTTTAAATGCTTTAAAACAAAATTTTCTAAAGATATCAAATGTGTATGTGGAAATCAAATTTCATTAGCCATCTGATTTTACACTGTCCTAGTATCAAAGAATTAATGACGAAAACTGCAGGGGATTTACTAACTCGTCAAATACCATTACCTGTTCAGGAAGTGTTAAATGGCTTCCATCTTCTTAAATGTTTTTCAGAAGTTTTACACCTTAGTCCTATTGGTCTTTTCCTTTGAATAGTTAATTTATTGTTGGATTCAATTGTTGTTATACTAATCTTCTGTTAATTGTTAAGTCACGTTTGATATAGATGGTAAACCTCACTTCCTTTTCTACTAATTCTGTCATTTTCAACAATTCATATCCCATGTAAAGCTTGATCATTATATAGAATTGTAGGTGTAGGTATGTAGGAAAAACACATAATCTTTACTACCACACACTCCTAAACAATATCAATGCGTGCATAAACAATCTCTTCTTTCATACCTTTATTTCTCCTATTCCTCCCCACCCCACCCCCTTTCCCGTCTAATATCACTTAAGGGTGAACAGACGTAAAACTAAAGAACGAACACACACACACACACACACACACACACACACACACACACACACACACACACACACACACACACACACACACACACATAATTATATATATATATATATATATTATATATATATATATATATATATATATATATATATATATATATATATATATATATATATTATATAGTTAAAACAAGTAAAAAGAGAATCTTAAAACTATCTACAAATTTGTTTCGAGCGCGTTGCGCTGTTCATCAGGATGGTTTTTGGTTTGCCCACCGCGATGTTATATAGCGTGTGGGCTCCCGTTTGTGGTTGTTTGCACGCGCGAGTTGGCTGCACGTGTTTTTGGGGGGCTTTCAGGTCTTTGTTTTGGGTGTATTCACTAACAACGATTTCCATTTATGCCTGCAGTTGTTTACTATTTCTGTTTTGGTGTTTAAAGTTGCTAAGTGTGGTTTGCATAGTATTAACCATTTTCAGTTAAACATAGGTTGCACCTTTTTGAAACATTGCTGTATGGTGATGCTCTTTTTATGATTTTCCAGGATATATTGTAGCTTGTTTTGCGTCTTTAAGTTTCCAGATATATTTGCTCAGTTCTGTTTGGTTTTTATATTTTTCTTTATTAAATGACTGTTTGTGGTTTGCATATCTGGTTTGAAGTGGTTTTCAGTGATCCCTATGTATGTTTCTTTTTCATTTTCTGATGTCACAGTAGCCTGGTATACAATGTTGTTGTGAAGATATTTATTGTTTAGTGGGCACTGCTCTTTTCTGGTGGAATTGCAAGATTTCCTTTCTTCACCCTTCTTTGCTGTGTTGATTTTCATTTTGTTGGATGCATCAATTAGGTTTTTGAGGTTGGGCATACATGAGTACGATAGTTTGACAGTGTTTTTGTTAAATATTTTGGACAGTTTGTGTTCTTTTGGAAATGAAGTTGTTAGGATTTTGAAGAATTCTTTCCCTATGTTTGTTTTGAGTTTCCCGTCGTATGGGGGGTTATACCATATGATTTTTCTTTTCCTATTTTTCTTGCTTTTATTTGTGTTGTTGTCTGGGTTGTATTGTAATTTGTAATTGTATCCACTTGTTTGTAGTGCCTCCTGGTATTCTACTGCTGCATTGTTGAACACTCTCTCACTGCATGACAGGTTTGATAGTCTCTTGTTTATGCCATGGGGTATGTCTTTATTACAGATGGTGGATGGTTACTTTTGGTGTGTACATAAAGAGGTGTATCGTTGGGTTTCTTGTATGGTTTATATATGTGATTGTTGAGATCCAGTGTTATGTCTAAGTAGTTCACTACCTTTTTGTTTGCTTCAATGGTAATCTTTAAGTTGTAGTTTTGGAAGATTTTGCATAGTTCTTTCTTCTTGTTTTCGATGGTTCTTGGATTGTTGGTTAGTGCAGCAAGGCCATCGTCTCTGTATAGTCCGACTTGTTTTCAGAGTTTTTTCTGATGTTGGACAGCATGAATTTGTCCGACCAGTTCACATGTTTCTGCACCATCATATGATCCCATGGTTACGTCGAATGTTGAGTTTCTGTTGGTTTTCCTGATCCAGGTTTCATTTTTGCTGTGTAGTAATGTTTTCTTGGTGTGGAGAATGATTTCCATTTCTGATCTGTTATATCTGTGTGGTTACTGGCAAACGTCAGGGCTTTGGTGAGTAGTTCCTCATCTATAGATGGGTAAAAGTCTACTGTGTCAATGTGATGAATACTGTATTACTTTGTTTTGAGTTTTTTGAACCATTGGATAACTTCGTATGTGTTCTTCCGAGGTTGTATTCAGAGTTGTTTTACGTTCTTTGTTATTTTTTCCAGATTTTCTTGCTTATTTTGCCTAATTCAGATTTGGATGGGTTTATTAGTCTACATGTTGGATTGTTATGAAAATTGGGCTTGTGGTCTTTGAGTGTTATGAAAGCTTCTTTTATTGCTGTCGCTTCTATCCTGTCACTTACGTCTATGCGCTCTGCAAGTTCTTTTTCTTTAGTGCGGATACTGTCATGTATATTTTTGTCGGCTTTTTTGTAGTTTTTCTGGATGTTTTTGTCAAGGAGTTGAGAGTATTCTTTTGGATTCCATTTTGCAGTAATTGCTAGTTTTATCAGCCTTCACAAATAATTTTGTGTCATTTTGTACTTGTTTATTTGTTTTTTTTAGTGTTGTTTGGAAACCATTGTTAGATTTTTTGAATTCAATATTGGTTATCATTCTTTTCATTTGATCTTCAAAGGGTTTCATTTCGTCTATGGCTGGTGGTGATCGCCATGATTTGAAATCGTAGGTGTTTTTGTCCTCTTTTTTTGCATTTGGGTTCAGAAAAAAGAATGCTTTCCATCTCATATTATGTACAAACGTTTCTGTTTGTTCTATTAATTTTTTATATATGATTGCGGATTAGAAACGGTATATTTTTTGTTGACTGCCTAAAATTGGTTTCCTCCATTTTAAAATCCTTCAGGCCACAGTGCTCACGTGAGGAGCGATTAAGATCAGTATATTTAAAGTGCCTAAAACAATTTTTTAAGTGCTCAACCCCTTGGGGAGCAACATTAGTTTAAAACAAGTAAAAAGAGGAATCTTAAAACTATCTACACATTTGTTTCGAGCGCGTTGCGCTGTCATCAGGATGGTTTTTGGTTTGCACCACCGCCGATGTTATATAGCGTGTGGGCTCCCGTTTGCGGTTGTTTGCACGTGCGGGTTGGCTGCACGTGTTTTTTGGAGGCTTTCAGGTTTTTGTTTTGGGTGTATTCACTAAACAACGATTTCCATTTATGCCTGCAGTTGTTTACTATTTCGTGTTTTGGTGTTTAAGTTGCTAAGTGTGGTTGCATAGTATTAACCATTTTCAGTTAAACATAGGTTGCACCTTTTTGAAACATTGCTGTATGGTGATGCTCTTTTTATGATTTTCCAGGATATATTGTGGCTTGTTTTTTTCGTCTTTAAGTTTCCAGATATATTTGCTCAGTTCTATTTGGTTTTTATATTTTTCTTTATTAAATGACTGTTTGTGGTTTGCATATCTGGTTTTGAAGTGGTTTTCAGTGATCCCTATGTATGTTTCTTTTTCATTTTCTGATGTCACAGTAGCCTGGTATACAACGTTGTTGTGAAGACATTTATTGTTTAGTGGGCACTGCTCTTTTCTGGTGCAATTGCAAGATTTCCTTTCTTCACCCTTCTTTGCTGTGTTGATTTTCATTTTGTTGTGTTGATTTTCATTTTCCCGTATTGCCTAAAACGTTTAGTCAATATACGTATTGCCTGAGAGTTTAGCCCCCAAAATACACACATTGCCTGATACCATCTGAATTATGACGATTTTAAACATTTTGCCTTTTTAAACTTATTGTGTTGTTCATAAACTTGTCTGACGTTTAATTAAAAAGTTTTAATTAAAGAACTCTTTTTCTTTTTTTTATTTTTGTAATTTCTTCTCCTTCTTCTCTTCTCTTCTCTTCTCTTTCCAATTTGCATACCGCTAGGAAATTTTCGGTTGCGTGCGAGCCTTGCCAGCCACAGTCTGAGGCGAGGCGAGGCGAGCGTGGCCCACAGGAAATGCTTGGATCAGCTCCCCAAATAGATCATGCACACCGATCACCCAAATGCACTCAGAACTTTCACGCGCAACTTTCACTCCGACCGTGGGAACGCGGTTTCACCCACTGAGAGGAAAAAACACACTTGTGCAAGTTCTGAACTCTGTTCACTCTCTGAGCCATTAGGTTTTACCGTCTTTCCGTTCAGAAGAGGCTGCATACGGAATGCGAAATGGATGCAACGGAAGTAAGGTTCCTGGAAAAACTAAAAGAAGAAATGAAAGCTAATGCTCTCTCAAAAGAAACCTACCATACGACAGTTGAAGAAGTGAAGCATGCATCTATGAAGACAACAAACAGATCTCGGCGTGATTTTTATCTACTTTCAAAGTAAGTCTCTCTCTCTCTCTCTCTCTCTCTCTCTCTCTCTCTCTCTCTCTCTCTCTCTCTCTCTCTCTCTCTCTCTCCTCTCTCCACCCCTTTCTCTCTCTATCTCTGCCTATATCTGTCTGACCGACTTTCTGTCTGACCGGGTCTCTCTCTCTCTCTCTCTTTCTCTCTGTCTGTCTGTCTCTCTCTCTCTTTCTCTCTGTCTGTCTCTCTCTGTCTTTCTATCTGACTCTCTCTCTCTCTCTCTCTCTCTCTCTCTCTCTCTCTCTCTCTCTCTCTCTCTCTCTCTCTCTCTCTGTCTTTCTATCTGACTGCCTCTGTGTGTGTATGTGTGCCTCACTCTGTTTTTATCTGTACACTGTACAGATAGAAGAGCAGTAATTTGTCTACAATGTTGAATCTCTCTCTCTCTCTCTCTCTCCTCTCTCTCTCTCTCTCTCTCTCTCTCTCTCTCTCTCTCTCTCTCTCTATCTATCTATCTATCTATCTATCTATCTCCTTTCTCAAAAAGTGTGTGCCTGTGTCTGTCTCTTACTTTCTCTCTGTCCCTCTGGATCTCTCTGTGTGTGTGGATGGTGGTGGTGGGGCGGGGGGGGGGGGGGGGGGGGGGGGGGGGGGGGGGGGGGGGGGGGGGGGGGGGGGGGGGGGGGGGGGGTGGGGGGGGGGGGGGGGGGGGGGGGGGGGGGGTAGTTATAGTCCCCACATATTTTTGTTGTTGATTTAAATGTCCTCTAGAGAACTATAAAAAGCTCATTCTGGCTCACCCGGTCTCAACACGTTTCGACCGGGCGACTCCAGAATGAGCTTTTTAAGTTCTCTAACAAGTAATACTTCAATAACCAAAAAATAACGGCCCTACAAACAAACATACTGTGTAGGATTATCCGTTTTTAATACTAATTTACTAAACTTTTCAGATTTTAATAACATCATTTTCACGCATACAGTCTATAACTGTTCTCTAAAGTATGTTTTCAATGAAAGTGTAAAGAAATTCTCATGGTAGTCAACATAAGCTGTATTTTCACAGCGACCAAACATTTTTCATGGTAGTCATTAGGTGCTGTGATTTCCTAGCTACCCCCGCGGAGATGTCTTCTTGTTTACGGGTAATATGAGAAAGGTAAATGACGGGGGGCAAATCCTCTAATTGCTGGTGCTGGCGGTAAGAACTTGTACACAGGCATGGAAATACGGAGCTAGGCTGACACATGATTACTTAATTTGTGCTGTGGGGCTTTACGACTTGGTAGGGTGCAATAAGGATTCCCGCCTGAGGCAAAACAAATCTAGACATGTTTCTTACATTCACCAACCATAAGCCCAAGATTTAATCACGTGATAGTAAAAGACGTCACATCCGCCCCCAGCACTGTTGTTGACGTTGACAACCGACCAAAGCTGTCTTGTCATTCTTCTTGGGGTGTTGTGGCGCTAAGACGTGTGTAATTTTCAGTGAGAAAAGTGGTTGACTTTAGTTAGCATTTTGATCATGACAGAACAAAGAGAGTGGAGTATTCCTCAGTTGACAATACTTCAAGAACATCTTGAGTACCATGATCAATTTCTTCATGTTTTGGATGAACTTAGAAAAGCAGGCCCATCCACAAGTGAGAAACTACCTAAACTTCCTTCACAGCCCAAACGAAAACTCACCGCCTTGTATGGAGGAAAAGCAAAGAAATCCAAAACAACAAGGAATCCAAATGAACTACACATGTATTTACAGTCCAAAATTGTTGATGTGCAGAAGAAAGTCAGGAAAGAAGTGTTCTTTTTCAATCCGGAAGAAATTACATCATCGCAAAGTGCTGTTCAAAAGCTGATTGATGGATATAGACAACTAGCAAGACAAGAAGCAACCACAATGGCTTTTAACCTGCAATACGGAGGACTTTTAGAAGTTGTTTTCAAGTTTTTTGCAGCGGAAGAAAGGAAAGGGACTCACAATAATACGTGGGATGAATGGCTGAAGGAAAATGTTGGAATTAGCCCTTCATATGCACGGAGACTGAGAGAGATAGCCCGTTTGTTGCAGCCATACATATCCAAATTCAGCACAGTTGGGCTGTCTTTCTATGAAATCTTTTGCCTTAAAAAGGAGCTCCATGCAATGTTTAAGAGCGGCGAGGAGATTCGGAACTACTCGGCCGAGAAAATACCCATATCAATGGTTCCCGACTCTGCACAGCAATTATCGCAAGAGTAGAACCAGCAATTATCGCAAGAGTAGAACCAGCGAAACATAGCAATACTTGTCATTGCTTGTAACACTGAAGTAGGTCGCGCAACTGCCTGTAGCGCTCAAATAGGTCAACTAGTATTGGAACACTGCTGATTCACTGACATTCACTGCCTGTCTTCACTGCTTCAACGCCCGGCTTCAACTTTTTTGGCTGCCTTTTTAGGCGGCCACAGAGTGTACTTTATTCAACTGTCTTGTTTATTAAATCAAGCTTTTGATAAATGCACTTGGTGGCCGCTTTGAATAATCTTCAGTTGACAGAGAGACTGACAGCCGTCTTGAATTTACAGCGCTCAAGCGCAAACCATAAAACCCTTTCACATTTCCCTATGCAAGCACTTCCCTATTTTTTAAATGTTTGTGCGTGTGTGCTGTTATTGTTGTTGTTTTGTTGTTTTACTGATAATAACTATATTATATTCTGGACATTCGTTTCTTATAAATAATCAAAGGTGCGCGCACATGCACACCCCACCCCACCTCACCCACCCCCGCCCCACGCATGCACACACTCAAGTCACTTTTAAGTTCTTAACTTAAGTCACCTCAAGTCACTTCAAGTCACCCCAAGTTCTTAATTAAGTTCTTAATTAAGTTTACTTCACGTTCTTAATAAGTTCTTGATCAAGTCATTTTCAAGTTCTTACTCAAGTTCTTGCCAAGTCATCCTTTAAGTACAACCAAGTTCTTATTCAAGTTATCTTATAATTATCAAAAAAATACAATCTATGTTTTTGTCTTAAATAGTAGATGTTTAATATAGTACACACACGCCCTCAAAAAACGCGTCATCGTTGAGAATATCTTGCTAAGCGTTTTCTGCGCGAGATTGGTCAGCATAAATCTTAATGAAGTTCTTACATCCTAAGCAACCGCATTGATTACAATTCTGGTCTATGGAAATGTCTTTTATAGACTCCATGTCTTTATTTATTGACTTCATCATTTTATAATACGCCATGATCTATTTTTATCAAAAAAACAAAAAATTAAGTTCTTAAAATATTATTACATTTCAAATGGATCAAAATGATCTTTTGTTGTTGGCGGTTTTGGTATGTTGTTGTCTTCTGTATTTAGCGGTTCAGGTTGTTTTGACTGCTTTGGGTCTTGTTGCCATTGTTTATATATTTTATAACAGTAATAACCGCCCCCAGCAGCAGCAAGGGCGCCAAAAATGGCAACAGTTTTAAGTTCAATATTCCATGAAGACTTTGGTGCTGTAGGCCTTGAATCGCATGGAGTTTTTATAGCTGGCATTGAATCAACTTGTTCTGGCGTTGGCGGTGTTATGTTTTCATGATGAGTTATATTCTGTAACATTAATTTTTTTTGTCTGTTCCACTCTGCTAATTTTTTTCCTGCTTTAACACGCCCAGGATGCTTTTCACTGGTCTCCACCTGATTCAGTGTTTTCTGATTCTGCTGATTTTCTGGCTTGGTTACTTTCTCCACCTGATTCAGTGTTTTCTGGTTCTGCTGATTTTCTGGCTCGGTCATTTTGAAGGGAAATAAAATCTATATGATTAAAAGTAATTAATCCCATGATTAATGGCGATAACAATGTTCCAAATCTGTAATATAGATCACAGCTTAGAGACTCTAATGACTTTGTTAAAACTGGATCCTGCGTTAAATCATACATAAAATCTTGTTCAGAATCAATGGGAGCAAATTTACTAACTAGTTTAGTGTACAAACTAAGAGCTGTTTGCCCAACACTTTTCACCATTCTTGAGCCCAGTTGCGCTTCATACCTGTTATGATACTTTATAATGTCTTGTGGTGACATCTGTTGAATTTGTTCTATGCTGAATTCAGTTCCGAGGAACTGTTTTGTTTTCCCACATGCTGCCAAAGAATACAGTCTTTCCTTTTTGGGCATTATAGCTTGGTCATCAACTTGATCATTCATAAGTTCAGGAAGGTTTAGGCCGCCCTGTAGCTGTAGTAGATCATCGCTGTTCATGTTTTTTATTAATTATAATTATTTTATTTTTTAAAATGAGCACCGAAAAAACTGTCGCCAACCTTGTATACCATTCTGCTGTTATTGGAGGTCTAAGTGTAGGATACACAATGCTTGGTAAAAGCCTGTTAAAAATAAAACCAGCAGATCTGGGCAAACTAGACTTTGAGGATTCAGCAAAACTGATTGCTATTATTGCAGCTTCGTTCGCTACGAAAGATTTTCTAGTTAAGCAAGGAATAATTCCAGAGAATATAAATATGTAAAAAAATACATTTATAAAAAATGGCTTCACTCGTAATGATGATAGGCGGTGCAGTAGTGAATGCGCTTGCTTTTAGCGGAAGTAATTACGCATTTAGTAAACTATGGGATGACGGAGAGAGAAAAAGACATAACAAAGCTGTGGAGCAACTAGCTGCAGCACAAGATCACTATGAAAAGCAGAGAATTGAGCAGTTAGATTTTATTAATAACAAACTGAAAAAACAGGGGCATGCAGCTTACACATTTAAAGATGTTGATCAAGCGATAAAAGAATATTATCTTTTAACAGGTAAACCAATCGAGACATTGCCCCCACCAAATTCAGCGACTTTTATCACCCATCAGAAAAACAAAAGATGCAAGAAATCACGTTTATTGTCTTTGGCATGACCATCGTGTATTTTGTTGCGCATAATATTGGCTGAATAAAAAATGAACAAAATCTATTATTCACCAAAAGGATATTGGAAGGGAATAACAGCAATTAAAAAGCTAAGCCAAGCAGCGGGAGTCAGTGAACAAACAGCGAAGGAATGGTTATCTAAACAAGCAATCTGGCAAATTTATTTACCTGCACCTAGACAAATACAGAGACCACACTTTGTGAATACAATACCGAATGACACCCATCAAATGGATCTTCTATATTTACCCCATGATACGATTAGACGAAAAAGATTTAAGTACGCACTCACAGTCATTGACATGGCTTCAAGATACAAAGATGCTGAACCATTAACACAAAAGAGTGCTTCTGCTGTTGCTGTTGCCATACAACTGATATACCAACGGGGCCCCTTAACTTATCCTCGCATGATTCAAGTCGATGATGGGAAAGAATTTAAAGGGCGAGTGAATCAATTATTGTTAAAACATAGAGTTATCATTAAAAGAGGCATTCCAGGAGTTCACAGATCACAGGCTTTAGTTGAAAACTTTAACAAACAGTTAGCCGAAAGACTTTTCTCCTACCAGTATCACAGAGAGCTTATTGACAATTCTCGCAACACAGAATGGGTTAGAAGATTGCCCTCAGTTTTGCGCGCAATGAATAATGAAGAATTTAAAGGCCTAAAACCAGTACAAGCAATCAAAAGAAAAACAATAAATGTTGCTGAAGACTCCAGTTCATCCGGCAAACTATTACCATTTGGTTTGAAAGTAAGGTACCTTTATTTACCGGGGGAAGCAGAAGGGGACACTCGCATTAGGGCAACCGATCCAGTTTGGAGTGTTGATCCATATGAAATAAAAGAATTGTAAAAATGAATCCGCCCGTGTATTATTTACGAGAAACTGACACAACAAAACAACCAGCTCCTCAAAGATCTTTTGTGAAGGAAGAACTGCAGATAATCCCACCAGACACAGTTCCAGTTGCTTAGTTAATTTACGTAAATATATTTGAGTTTAAAATGGAAGCTCAGAAGGAAGCGCAGAATGAAACAAGAATGATAAAGGAAAAGACCTTCGAACTGATACGGGAATCATTTGATTTGAGTTCTGCTATTAGTGCAACATTTGCGAGGGTTCATCAGCACATAGCAATGCATCCAGATCACCTACAACCCAAAATCCCAAATTTTGATTATCAAACATGGGGAAAAGAATATCTTGAAATAATAAAAAATATTCAAGCGCATCAAGCAAACATGAGAAAAAATTTGTCTGAATTGGAGGATGATATGATTGATTTATAGATAAAGTTGATGAAAAATATGGGCCTGAATATATACCCGAAGAAGATATATAATTACGCTGTTCTCCAGTGTCCGATTGCATATGAAAACTCTGGATTAACAACACACGTTTTGTGTTTGTTCTATCTAACGACTTCTTTGTTACAACCGTTGTGTTGATTTCATGTAGATTAGATCGCAGTTTACGTTGTCATGATGAAAAGTCTTATTGTCAAACATGCTTCTTTGTAGTTGTCATGCGATATGTTTGACTGCACAACGCTGCGAGATATTCCCTTTGCTTTCTTAATGATTTTCTCCTGGCTCGAAATACTGTACATTTCGACCTTAAACCAATAAACTCCTTAATCACCCCTCCGGATAATTCATCCTTCATCTTTCCTAAAACCTTCTTGTTAGTAATTGAATGTAAAGGCGAGTCTTTAGGGTAATCAGATGTATCATACCATCCCGCATGACCTTTAGCCACTTCGATTTTCCATGTCTTTATAGATGTCTTCAGTAGGGATATCTATAACAAAACTATCTGTATCTGTGTAAAGTACTTGGACTCTGGATACAGGGGTTTAAAGTAGTCATAAAGAAATTCTAACATCAAAGCTTTGATAATTCTAAAACGGTAACCCAATAAATACAGGTTTGTCCAATTTGACTTTCTTTTTCTTCATCATTATGCCAAAAAGCTGATCATGAAATCTTCTAAAGTCCTGATAATTTGGTTTTGAAGTCAGCTTATTGCTTCGTTCTCTTTGGTGACTAATCTGACATCTTTGCGCTTGTGCGGATTCTCCATAGTCTTTCCAAAACAGCTGTTGTTCATCAACTTGAAAAAGTCTTTTTCTGAAGCATCTGTGGATTAGTTCTGAGATCAGTGTTCTTCATGATGTATGGTTTCATGAACTGTTCTTGATCAAAAGCGATTATACGATGAACAGCTGTCAACTTCAAACCATGTCTTAAATAAAATTGTAGAAGTCTGTAATGGCAGACATAATTTTTTTTGCCTCGAAGATTAGGCACAGTTTAGGCGGCTCTCTTGGATTCATCTTTAGACTTTCTGCTGCTAATGGATAGTCATTATGCAGGTCATGGAGTTCATGAGGATATTCTAAATCAACTTCTAGAATGTATCCACGCTGGTGACCCAGCGTCAAACTGCCCAACCACTTTAATGCCTTTTGAATATTTTTCGGATCACCGCCTGTGTACATCTTGAAGTTACGTAATGGAAGTGATTGCGCCATAGCCCAACCATACAGATTGTTTGCATCTAAATACATTAGATAGTTAGACCTTTTACTTGGATCATAGTTGTCTAAGTATTTGTTGTTTGCTTTACAGTAATGATGCGACGCCATACTAATTCCTCCGCGCAATCCGTTTTCAATCATCTGAATCATTGGCAGGTCAGACAATAAATCAATCTGTACTCCAGTAAACTTTAAGAAAGCATCCCAACTCATCCCGGGCGCAGAAATGTAATGCGCGGGATCCAGGCTATAATGTTTCATGCAGGTCTTTCTATAATTTTCAAAAATATCCGCCAACAAACATACATCAGCCATCAAGTATGAGTCATGATAGTCTCCCATCGTTTTACAATCTAACTTCTGCCACGCATCTTGAGCATGCTGGTAATCAGAATCACTGATGTCCTTTCCTCTAAGACTAGAAAAGAACGCGCCTTTAGGCGGAAGTGTATCTTTGTCAAACCTTTCCCAACTGTTCATGTACTCATAAGGATAAACGCCCTTTCTAACGAGAGTCGGGTCAAAATATTCTTCCGTTATTGGGCAGGACTTTAAAGGACATAGCTAGTGACTCTAATGATCCCATCATGTGCTGCATAGAGTCATAAAAAGACATGTTATTTAAAGTGAAACATCATGTACTTTTCTGATGACTGTGCAATGCATGCTACCCTGAAGGCGTTGGTTACTGCTTGCAATATAAGATGAGAGTCGTAACCTCGCAAGTTATGAAAGAAGATGGGCAGCTTCCATGTCTTAGGATCAAACTTTAGTTGAAGATTGCATTTACTGTGCGCCGCTCCTCTGAACTTTCCGCTAATGTGATCATGGTCTCTTACCCGCTGGCCGCTAAGGCCACCTGTCGGATTCTCTGCGTCTGATGAGAGGCCTAAACCGCAAATCCAACAGTGAGTGGCTGAGTCATACTGTTCTTGGTCTTCAGGCGTCATTTATGATTTCAGATAAATTCAGATTATTAGAACAGGCGTTACGCACTTGCTGCATGCGTTCTAAGAAGTATTCTGCAGCATTTAGGCCCTCTGTATAATTCTGGCTTTGAATGAACGCCATCCGACCTGACAATGATAAAGGCAAATGAACAGATCTGATGATTACTCATTAAGACTGTTTTTCGAAGTTTTGTGGCGCTGGCCCTTCATAAGGAACAATAAGCGACTCGAAGTCTGCGTAAACTACGTATGGAGAATTTTGCAGTTTTTTCCAGTTCTTAAAACTAACTTTAGATCCAGGTGGAGGGGTAATTAGTTCTGTGTTACAGTCAACTGGGCCGATACAATGTTTCTTATGTTCAAGCGCGGCTGGAGCGGATGGAATTCTTGTTAAACATTTTCTACAGAATTCTTGTTTGCGTCTTTGTTTTGAAGTATGCTGCATTAGTCTACTCATTGTTCGTATCAATGTGTAATGCGGTAGCCCTGTTGGCGAAGACATTAGGAGTAAGTCCACATGGCTTTTGGCTGGTTCGCCTATTGTTGGGCTGTCTTTAGACACTTTAATGGGCTGTAGATTTGTTTCCTCATCCCATGTGTAGATATTAACAGTTATTGGTGTTGTTTTGTTCTTCAAACTGTTCAATTTGATCTACGCTAACAGGAAAGGATATTCCGCTAAAGTTAAGATCATTGACGTAAGGGTGATAGTTAGACACTCTCTCTCTGCGTTTTTGCGGATATAATGCAGCCTTGCGAGAACACACCACATAAAACATTTGTTGTCTGTATTCTTTATGTTTAGAACTGCTTTTTTTGCAACTAATGCTGGAGCAGCGGAATGTAAGACCTGCCTACAATCGGTGCATACTTAGCCTGTTTTAATCTGATCTCTAAGACTTCGCCCTCTGACCAACCAAGCCTCTCATTTTGGCTTCTTCAGCGGCCACATCAAACTGTGTAAGCAGTTCGTCTGCCCAACCAGGCGTTAAGTCATTAGAGGAAAGAATAGTCTGCTGTTTAGTTGAGACCCAGACTTCTAGATTTTCTTCATTTATTGTTACATAGTCGATTAAAACAGCTAACATTACTTTAACTGGCGGGTCTATTGTTAGTTTACTTGGAACTTGAGAAATAGCATGTGCAACACTTGCCCGTACGTTTGCTGAATCAATAACATCTAGACTGATATCATTTAAAGCTTTGATAAATATTCTTCCTTAAGCATTCCTTCAAACAATTCGTCCGGTCCTTCATATATCTTATCCATGCTGAGTTTCTTTTCTAACTCAAACTATTTATTTAAATTTAAAAAAAAATAATTAATCCGAATCAATATCAACGGTCTTTTTGTGCTTGGACTCATAAACTAAAGTATAAACACCCTTTGGCGTTGTTAATGTGTAGCTGTTTAGAACAGAGTTTAATGTCTCGTTTACTTTTTTTAAACATTCCTTTTTTATCTGCTCGGTGTCTGGCTGTTGAGAAAAAGTTGTCCTCCTTTCTTTGAAGATCAAACTTTTGTCTTTTGTAGTCATTAAAATCAGCCTGTAAACGGCTAAATTCTTCATCCGTGATGTTTGAGTCAGCTAGAGCTTTATTATTATCAGATTGAAGGAACTAAGTTTAGTGTTATTAGTTGAACCATAGCTGTGTGCTTTTGGAGTTTAGTTTTTAATTTTTTGCTAGCAGCACCTACAGCTAATGAACACAGGCCAAGAGCTAAAGACAAACCGCCTAGAGGTAAAGCTGCGGGTGCCCTATGCCTGTTGCTAAGAGACCAACACTCGTTCCTGCTGATAGAGCACTTATAGTCGATGCTCCAGTATTAACATAGGTAACAGCATTAAAGGCAGCAGAATACCTTCGTTTGGCTTTGCTGTATTTTGAAAGGTCTTGCTCTAGTACTTGCTGCATTTGTGTAATGTTTGTTAATCTGAAGGTTTTTATGTCGGGGGTTTCTATAGCAGCAGAATTGCCTACTGTCTCTTCTTTAGGTACTCTCGGATAATGCTGAACAGACATGCTTTTTTAAAATAAAAATAATTTAGTAATGTATATTTTCTAATCTGTTATCTTGAATATTTAGCTGCGCATCATATATTAAAAACAAATACACATTAAGCGGTTTATCGGCCTCTTTTTCTTATCAATTTGAATGTTTATTATGTCTCTAACAGTTCTCCCGCTTCCATGTAACTGATTATCCTCCGTTGACCTTAGGTCAATCCATAAACCGTATTTCGTTGTTAAATAATGATCAAGTCTAACACTGTGAAGATGCAGATCTTTAGACACAAGGTCAACTGTCGGATTTCTACACCTCCCGCCTCCAAACAGTTTTCTTATTTCATCAAAATGCTGATAAGCTTTAAGCCCGCTAGCGTAGATTTGGTTAGGACTACCCTCAATTGTACATTGCACTTTTGTTTTTTAGGATTAACAAAATTTTCAGTTTGTCTTTTGAATGGTTCTTCATTTTCACACAGCAATAAAATACCTTTAAGCGATCTTGCTGTGGCACTAAAACTAAAATTCCATATAGTGTCTGCCTTGCTTTTAGGATATTTAGAATGATGAATCACTCTTTCGTAATATATTGCTAATTTTGACTGATATTGTTGCTGGATCAACCTCGCTAAGTCAGGGTTGCTAACAACGTCAAACTCTAACGAGATGTCAGAAATGCTATACTTTGCTTCGGTGTCTTCAGATATAATAACATATTTGTGGTCATTAAAAAGTTAGTTCATGTGACAATCTGTCTTTTAATGCTCCTTGAAAGTATGGGGCATGCGCTTTTAACAACTCAAAATCTAGGGTATGAAAAAGCGATTTCCTATACGCATAACTTACAGCTACAAACCTTTTGCCGTCTTTAGCGTCTGCGGCGCCTATTCTATGTTTTTAGTGCTTCTTCATTTTCGATTCCTTGAAACGCAAGATCAGCCCTTTCATTCCCGGTTAGCCATAGATCAGAATAGGCTAAAAATATGTCTGCATTATGTAAAGAAAATATTTCTTGCCCCTCAAGTTTTATAGAAATTTTCTTAACGATTGCTCGCCCCAGATTCTGTACAACCGTCCTGTTTGGGTCTGTTGTTGAAGCGAGTTCTATTTTGAAAGTAAGACGTGCAGAGCCTGGCACAATCACTTCATCCGCTCCTAGGTCTGGAAATTTAACAGTAAGAATTTGATCCGCATCAATAGTAGATGGATTATTTGGAACAGTAATATTCCGCTTATTTCCCTTCACGCCAAAGGGCTCTTTCAGTCTTCTATGCGGGTCAAGAATCGAGCCATATGCATGTAACATTTTTTTTATAAAACAAAATAAAAAGTTAATTATTTAAAAACATGGCAGGCATTGAAGATGAAGATTATGATTTTAATCCTGGAGACGACATGAGTGATTCCCCTTGGGAGCGGCATCGCTCGGGGCTCTCAGTGCATGATGAATTAGAAGGGGCGCAAAGACGTGAATTAACAGAAAGTAAGGCCAGATCATTATACCAAAGTTTAGGAATAGAACTTCCCGAAACTATATACCCTGATGATTTTGAACTAAAAGATAACTATTTGTATGTGAAAAACGACAAAGGAGAACATGTTCAGCTTACAACTAAGCGAGACCCATCAAAGTTTGTAGGCATAAATACAATTAGACAAAGGCTCAGTGTGAGCGAACGGAATCGCCTTGGCTTTACTAAACCAAAATTAGATGTGGAGGCAGTTGCTAAACTTCAAAACATACAACAAGAACTCCCAACAGATAACCAAATGCAAAACATGGAACTTGAAGATTTAAGTCAAGCAGCGGGCGAAATAAATCAAGCAATAGAAGCAGAAACCACTGAAGAAGCAGCATTAAAAACTATGCGCGATCCACCGCTACCTATGAGAGAATTATTAGCCCTTGATCGTCTTTTAAGAACCATCAAAGGGGAATTAACAAACAATTTAGCAAAACTGGGTGAACTAGATGAGCATATAAAAAGAGAAAAAGAAAAACTCGTTGAGGCTGACGATGCCAACTTAGGACGTGATATTAAAGAAAGAATAAAACAAAGACTAAAAGATCTTGAACAAGAAAGATCAGCAAGACTAGAAGTGACAACTACTAACCGAGACCAATTACGAACTCAAGTGAATAGAATAAGAGAAACTATCCATAGAATTTTATATGAAAACACGACGCTAGCAGAACGAATACGAACACTGTTTAGAGAGCAGGGAGTCACATTAGCAAGTGTTATAACTGCCTTAGGATTTGCAATAAGTACACTGGTGATGGCTATTACAGGCGGTGGTGGTCAAAGTCCAGTGCCTCCATGGCCATCGCCTCCACCTGATAAATCGTGGTAAAAAAAACAGCTTGATCATCTTGCAAGTTTATTAAAAAAATTAGTGGTAAAGCTATAGACTCTTTACCTGGTATATTAGGGAGTATCGTTAGCTGGCTTTTGTCTACTGCAAGCAAAGTAGTTGGCTTTATGGCCGAGCACTTATGGACATTAGTTCTCTTAATAGTTGGGTTACTATTTAGTAAGATAAAGACCAAGTAATCCTAGGCCAGTTAATCCAACAACTAGCGCTGTCTTTTTCATATTCATGGTCATTATTTTTTTTAACGGTCTTTGGGCTTTGGACCTCAGGGATTGGATGACTTAATCTTGGGGGGTCATCGTGTTTTTTTATTGTTTGTAATATTACTGGCCCAGAATTTATGTCGTTTTTTCCGACCTTCTGTTCATTACCTGCCACAAGGATTTCATTATTGTAGTTTATTATTGTGCCTATCTGGAGTCTGAGGTCAGAAGGCAGCATGTATAAACCGGCGCCAACAGCAAAGTCTACTTTCGATCTTGCGTATGTAAAACATTTTGGTACCTTTTTATACTCGAAGGTAAATCAACTGTAGAATTAATAGCATCCTCTAAATTTGCTAAGTATTGTTTTTGTGCATCAAAACCAGTAGAAGGATCGGTTATGCTCGACCTTGTCTGTGCTTGCGAACCTAGCAAACACCAAACGTAAGTACGAATAGAGTCGTTTATTCGTTCTATTCCTGCTTTAGTTAGGCCCTTAGAAGTGTCTAGATAAATGTTGTCCATGCTGTTTTATGCTCTTGCTCTATGGACCCGAGGTGAACAGTTGTGCCTGAAGAGAAAGATGTGTAAGGAGGATTCCAGTCATAGTTATACTTTCTGTGCACGCCCCAAAAATAAGGGGTGCCTAGACCATGATTAAGATCCAACTTTTGTCTAAAGTCTGTCTTGGCCTTAATATTGAATTCGTTACAGATCCTTTCAAAAGCCTTCATGTCTATTCTGTTGCTGAATGGATTACAACGTTTTGTCATTTGGTAATGGAGCTTGCAGTTCAGTCAAAATACGTCTGAAGGTGTAAAAAAATGAAATCTGTACACTGACCTCACCAAAGGATCAGGATGATTTAAGTGATCAGCATACGACACTCCGCACCCAGTTGATGCACAAAACACAGCAAAGTTTAACTGGTTCTGATAAAACTGCATCGGATGACTAAACCACGCTTTCGGGATGCGGTCGTTTTTAATAGGGGGGTTAAGATATCTGTTTAATGGCGTACTCCCCTTTACTTGAAAGGTGTCAGTCTGGGTCACAGAAATGTCAAGAGTATCAGTTGTTATATTTTTAAGATTGTAGTGCGGCCCAACAGAATATTTTCCATTAGTATATTTGAATGCACTCATTTTTATTTCGTTTAAAAAATGTTTGTAACAATAACAACTCAAGACCGTCCTTCATTTTTAGAACATGCTATTGATAACGATTGCGAAAGCAGAATGGTTGCACTTCATGAAATATTTTACAAAGTTGTATGGTTTAATATAAGTGAATCGAAAAAGAATAATAAGATTCAAAAAATTGACAAAACAGGGACCAAAGTTAGCCAGTTAACAATACCTGATGGTTATTACGGGTTTTGCTCGCTAAAAGAAGCAATGAGTAACTTTAACATTACTCTCAAACTTAACAATGCGAATCTGAAAACAATGTTAACATTCAAGCCTGAAGAAGAAGTAGGTTACTATTTTGATAAAGAGCTAGCTAAAATGTTAGGCTTTGCAGCTGACAATCATAGATTTAGAGTTACACCAAACAAAACTACTTATGAGGGAGAAAATCCGCTCGATCTTGCATTACATTCATTACTCTATGTTCATTTAGATGAACTGAGCACTGATGAAAACTTATATGATGGAACGCCCTCAACTGTTTTAAGAGCTCTTCCATCAGGGAAAGCTGCATATTGCGATTATAAAATTATACAATTCCCTAATTTACAGTTTAAAAGATTAGTTTGTGGGAGGGTCGGATCATTTAATATAAAAATTGCAGACAAAACAGGAAAAGTCGTGAAATGTGATAACCTGCACATTGTTTTGGAAAAAAAATAATTTGTACTAAAAAATAATGTCGCGGGGGCCAGAAGAACCGGGAGTTACATTAGCTCCTGTGAGGTGTATAACTTTAGAATTAAAAGACCTTGCAGACGTTGCGGACTTTGAACAGAACGGTGAGATAGGCACTTTATATGGGTTTGATGGTGATTATAAACGCAAAGAGGTTGGCGACAACAAAAAGTTTCCTAAACTAGAGCAACTGCGCAATGTAGAAGCAAATAATGCTGGGCAGTATGAATATAAAATAGTTCGAAAACCTGACAGCAAATGGCACTTAGAACCATATTTAGAATGGGACATAAAATTTGAATTCATAAGCCCATTTACATTTTTTAACCATCAAAAAAATTTCAGAAAAGCATTCAACTCTGGCCCTTTAGATGTAAGTCTTATGCCAGAGGACAATAGTCGGAAAGAGATTGAAATAAAGCCGTATGGGAATAAACAATACATCCTCCACAGAAGAGAAACGGTTTTGAAAGATGCTTCTACAAAATTACAGTTCATTCCACAAATGAAATTAGGAGACACGTTCACAATGATATTTGAAATTTCTGTCTTAAAAGATGTGGAGAGGGATGGGGTTGTGGGCGTTAGTGACGTCCTTCTAAAAGGAATTCTAATTAGCTCGCAAAACTTAGACGTTGACAGTCTTAAAGTTACCGTCGTCGTTCTTCACAATGGCGAGGATATTAAGGTCATAACAACAAGCAACAAAATCAATATTAGTCTAAATAGAAACAATCTTACAGCACTGAATTGGATTAATCTTACCCATTTAGACCTTATAGGATTTTATTATACTGAACAAGTTTTGACAGAGAGCATGATAAAAACGATAACTGGATTAGATTAAATTCTGTTATAAAACTATGGAGCAGTTAAACTTTATGACAAAAACTCCTCATTGTTCATTGATTTGTGGACAGACTGGTTGTGGAAAAACAATATTTGTCCTAGACTTATTACAAACAGTTTATCGCTATAATTTTGATCATATTGTGATTTTCTGTCCAACACTTAAATGGAACAAAGCATATCATGATAGAAGGTTTATATGGTCAGATGATGAAATATATTTAGTTGATCCTAGCAATAAACTAAGTGAGTGTTTAAAAGAGTTTTATAGACTGTTTGAAGGAACGCAGGCACTATTTATTATAGATGACTGTTCGGCAGAAAGAGACATAGTTAAAAAAAGAAACACTTTATCAAAACTGGCTTTCAGTGGAAGACATGCTGGAATAAGTTTGTGGATTTTATGTCAAAAATATAATTCAGTTTTAAAAGACTTTAGAGAGCAGTTAAAGACTGTAGTTTTATTTCACATGAAAGACAGAGACTCATTTGATGAATGTTTGCGCGAAAATGATGTTATTGAAAATGATCAAGAAAACCACAGGATTAAACAAAAACTAAAATCTGAAAGAGTTTAGTAAATTAGTATTGAAAACGGATAACCCTACACAGTATGTTTGTTTGTAGGGCCGTTATTTTTTGGTTATTGAAGTCTTACTTGTTAGAGAACTATAAAAAGCTCATTCTGGAGTCGCCCGGTCGAAACTTGTTGAGACCGGGTGAGCCAGAATGAGCTTTTTATAGTTCTCTCCTCTCAATATGTCTTTCCATGTCTATTTGTATGTTTTCTCTTTGTCTGTGTATGTTTTTGTTTGTCTCTCTGTCTCTCTCTGTCTCTCTCATATTTTTCTTTCTCTTGCTCTACCCTTAGTTTTACACATGTTCTTAAATCTTCTAGGTATGACATTCTTCAATGTGGCGACCCCGAACGCCTCATCCGCAAGAGGGAAACACCCAATGACCCGCTGCTGTATTTCGTCACCACTGAAGAAACCTATGACATCATCAAGCGAGCTCACGTATTAACTGGTCACGGAACAAGAGATCGAATGGAAAAGGAACTCTGGAAGAAATATGCCAACATTCCACGCCAAGCTATTGAACTCTTCAAATCCATGTGCAACGAGTGTCAAAAGAAAAAGAAACGACCACGAGTGAGGGGGGTTGTTGTCAAACCCATCGTGTCCAGTAACTATCTTTCTCGGGCACAAATTGACCTCATCGACATGCAGTCTTTGCCTGATGGCAATTTCAAGTGGATCTGTGTGTATCAGGATCACTTTACAAAATTCTGCCTGATACGACCATTGACATCTAAGCGACCAGCTGAAGTGGCTTATCACCTTTTGGACATATTTGTGACTGTGGGGGCACCAGCTATCTTACAGAGTGACAATGGTGCAGAGTTTACGGCATTTGTCATAAAAGAAGTAACAAAACTGTGGCCTGAGTTGCGATTAGTGCATGGGAAGCCTCGCCAGCCCCAGAGTCAAGGTTCCGTCGAACGTGCCAATGGGGACATTAAAGACAGTCTTGTTGCCTGGATGAATGACAATGAAACGTGCAAATGGACTAATGGAGTCAAATTTGTACAGTTCTACAAGAACTCGAGCTACCATGCTGGAATACGCATGACTCCTTTCAAAGCTACATTCGGCGACGAAGCAAAGATCGGTCTCCGGTCATCTAGACTGCCAGATGACGTCATTGACTTGATAAACACTGAGGAAGACCTTCAACGTATGCTGCAGTCCTCTGGACAGGATGATAATCCTAGTGATCCCGTGTTGCCAATATCCGGAAATCAAGAGGGAGGTACTGGAGAGCAACTTACTGCAGCATCGCTGGGCTCTGAAACTGACACTGCTGGTACTTCAGAACTTACGGGTCAGCAGTCTGTTGCAGTGGACCTTACTGCATTCATTGACGAGGCAACAACATCGGCTCCTCACTTCATTGACGAGGCAACAACATCGGCTCCTCACTTCATTGACGAGGCAACAACATCGGCTCCTCACTTCATTGACGAGGCAACATCGGCTCCTCACTTCACAGATACTGTCACAGCAGGAGTGTTCCCAGTAGTGTGTCACAAACACCTGAAATTGCTCAGGCCGACGACGAACAACATAATGATGTTCAAGTCTTCAATGTTGTTGTTGGGGAAGATGGCATTCTGGATCTGGAGCAACATGTACAACAAATCAAGGACACCAGAAAACGAACAAAACGAGGCCAACTTCTCCAGGCAGATTGAATGCTGAAAAGAAGCAGGAAGGACCTGACACCTGTGGCAAGGATGGACACTGTCATGGTTCCTATTCCATTGGTCGACAAAGGCAGAGGGGATCCACGCAATATCATGGGATTGATCCTTGATTGTGATGGCAATGAAATGTATAGGATTGGCGTAAAAGCTGGAGTTCTGCGTGGGAGATATTCCAGAAACCAGTTCATTGTCTGTGAAGAAAGGTTTCTTACCGAGGAGAACATAAGCCAGGAAAGAGTTGTGTCTCTTCGTGAGGCTGTTGCTTGTGAGTCGCTAGGTGGGGGCCAGGGCTTTGTCAAATGCAACTGTAAGTTGAACAGCAGAGGAAAAAGTTGCCAAACAAATCGCTGCAAATGCTACAAAGCCAAAGTGAAATGCAACAGCAGGTGTCACAGCAGTATGACGTGTAAAAACAAGTAGACTTAGTCTGACGTACTGTAAAAACAAGTAGACTGAAATCATCATATGTGCATCATCTGTGCAATTTTAAACATTTTGCCTTTTTAAACTTTTGTGTTGTTCATAAACTTAATTTAATTAAAAAGTTTTCATTAAAGAACTCTTTTTCTTTTTTATTTTTGTAATTTCTTCTCTTCTCTTCTCTTCTCTTCTCATTGCTAAGTTTCAATAATACGAGAAAGTACACAAAGCGAACTCAGGCAATGTGTGTATTTTGGGGGATAAAATCTCAGGCAATACGTGTTTTGACTAAATTTTTTAGGCAATACGGGAATTGCCTAACTCGTTTAGCAAATACGCGTTATTGCCTAAAAATTGCCTGAAATACACACATTGCCTGAATTCGTACATTGACGGTAAATATATATATATATATATATATATATATATATATATATATATATATATATATATATATAACAAAACTAATAAATTCCAAGGATAAGTACCGAGCACCGTTCCAGCAACTTACAGAGCAGCTTGGTGTTGCAATGACTGCAAGAAGTATTGAATTATAAACAAAGCTTGCTCTTATGTCTTAGATTGAAGAAATAGGGGGAGATACGCATTCATATCTGCAGTGGTAGATGATTCTGCTTAACTAACAGTATGTGCTTGAGTGGGTGAATGGGGAAAAATAAAATAAATGCTTCTCAAAATGAGCCTTCAGCAAGCTTATATTCTCCAAGGGGAGACATCCTCCAATAGGGAGGGAAACTCACTAACATATAACTCCTGGTCATATGCCGATATTTCGAAACTTGGTTGTTTCTCCTCAGTGACCGCGGAAAGTGGTAATTTGACTCCTCTGCCTTTTCAGTTTAAAGAAGAATGCAATCCCAGAAAAGGCTGGTGCGCACTACCGTAGTATATTTGTTGAGTTTTCAAAAAACCAACCAAAGGTGCCATCTAAGAAGCAAAAGAAAATCTTGAAAGAGCAAAACACGCTACATTTTCTTGTGAAAAGAAGAAACTATAAAAAGATATCCTCTAAGACACAAGTGCTGAGGGCCAGTTCTGGAATGAATCGCAAGTGTCTAAAATACAACAAACTAATAAATTCCAAGGATAAGAACCGAGCACCGTTCCAGCAACTTACAGAGCAGCTTGGTGTTGCAATGACTGCAAGAAATATTGAACTATAAACAAAGATTGCTCTTATGTCTTAGATTGAAGAAATAGGGGGAGATACGCATTCATATCTGCAGTGGTAGATGATTCTGCCTAACTAACAGTATGTGCTTGAGTGGGTGAATGGGGAAAAATAAATAAATGCTTCTCAAAATGAGCCTTCAGCAAACTTATATTCTCCAAGGGGAGACATCCTCCAATAGGGAGGGAAACTCACTAACATATAACTCCTGGTCAAAAACCGACATTTCGAAAGTTTCGAAATATCGGTATATATATATATATATATATATAATAGATATATATATATATATATATATATATATATATTATATATATATATATATATCTTGGTATATATATATATATATATATATATATATATATATATATCGGTATATATATATATATATATATATATATATATATATATATATATATATATATATATATATATATATATACTAATGCATGCACACATGCACGGTCGCACACAAACACAACGCGCGCACGCGCGCACAAGCACACACTAACAAGCACACACTGCTTGCCATTCTGAAAGTGTTGATGCTGATGACATAGATCGATTAGATTCATATTTTACTTGTGCCACTCTCAGAGCTGCTGATATAGCAATTCCAAAGTTCCATCCAGTCAAATCAAACAAACTTTCAGGAAATATCTGGTGGACACCAGCCTGTGATGCAGCCGTAGATCACAGAAAGCCAATGTTTGAATTCTATCTTTAAAAAAACAAACAAAACAAAGCACCAAAGAATCTCTCAGCTAAAAGAAAAGCAAATCATCATCGCAATATGGTAATAACACAGGCGAAAAGGCACCAAAGAATATCTCAGCTAAAAGAAAAGCAAATCATGTAGTCTAATTTACCTCTGTTCAGGAGCAGTTATGTCCCTTGATATCTTAATGGAGCGTCCTGTGCGTGCCCGTACCCATCGTCAACACAGCGCAGGCCTCCAAGGGTGGTACAGGACTGTTCTAAAGGCAGGTGAAGACAGTGCTTCTCTGGGTCCTCCCCAGCACCTTCGGGTGTTTCTCTTTCTTCAATTCCAAAGTTCCATCCAGTCAAATCAAACAAACTTTCAGGAAATATCTGGTGGACACCAGCCTGTGATGCAGCCGTGGATCATACAAAGCCAATGTTTGAATTCTATCTTTAAAAACAACAAAACAAAGCACCTCTCTTGAGGGCACATAAGACCGTATGGCGAAAGCTTGGCTGTGTCTGGAGTGGCACTGTCTTCATCTGTCCGTGGGCAGTGGTGGTTGGGTCTGTGGGGTGTGCTCGGCAGCTGGAGGTTGGTGTTTTTCGCCGGTGGGCTCTGCAGTCATGAAATACGGGCTGGTACGCCCATGGGGATGCTACTTTAAGGCTGTTATGTGCTGCATCCTGTAGTCTAATTTACCTCTGTTCAGGAGCAGTTATGTCCCTTGATATCTTAATGGAGTGTCCTGTGCGTGCCCGTACCCATCGTCAACACAGCGCAGGCCTCCAAGGGTGGTACAGGACTGCTCTAAAGGCAGGTGAAGACAGTGCTTCTCTGGGTCCTCCCAGCACCTTCGGGTGTTTCTTTTTCTTCTTTGCCTTAACTAGGCTGACCTGGAGAAAGGTCCAGTGACGGTGAGGAAAGACCCACTGACCACAGGGAAAGTCCTGTTGACAGTGGGTAAGACAACTATGGATTCTCTCTTGAGGGCACATAAGACCGTATGGCGAAAGCTTGGCTGTGTCTGGAGTGGCACTGTCTTCATCTGTCCGTGGGCAGGGGTGTTGGGTCTGTGGGGTGTGCTCGGCATGTGGAGTGGTGTACTTTGGAGAAGCTCTGCAGTCTGAACGGCTGGTACACCATGGGGATGCTACTTTAAGGCTGTTAATGAGCTGCATCGTGTGAACACTACAATTTACCTCTGTCAGGAGCAGTTATGCCTTGATATCTAATGGAGTGTCCTGTGCGTGCCCGTACCTATCGTCAAACAGGGCAGGCCTCCAAGGGGTGGTACAGGACAGCTCTAAAGGCATGTTGTAGCAGTGCTTCTCTGAGGTCCTCCCCAGCACCTTCGGGGTTTCTTTTTACTTTGCCTTAACTAGGCTGACCCTGGGAAAGGTCCCGGCGTGAGGAAAGATCCCATTGCCACAGGGAAAGTCCTGTTGACAGTGGAAGAACAACTATGGATTCTCTCTTGAGGGGACAAGACGTATGGCGGAAGCTTGGCTGTGTCTGGGTGGCCTGTCTTCATCTGTCCGTGGCAGGGGTGGTTGTCTTTGGGTGTGCTACGGCAGCTGGAGGAGGTTTTTGACGGTGGGCTCTGCAGTCATGAAATACGGGCTGGTACACCATGGGGATGCTACTTTAGGCTGTTATGAGCTGCATCCTGTTGTCTAACTTACCTCTGTTCAGGAGCAGTTATGTCCCTTGATATCTTAATGGAGTGTCCTGTGCGTGCTCGTACCCATCGTCAACACAGCGCAGGCCTCCAAGAATGGTACAGGACTGCTCTAAAGGCAGGTGAAGACAGTGCTTCTCTGGGTCCTCCCCAGCACCTTCGGGTGTTTCTTTTTCTTCTTTGCCTTAACTAGGCTGACCCTGGAGAAAGGTCCAGTGACGGTGAGGAAAGACCCACTGACCACAGGGAAAGTCCTGTTGACAGTGGGAAAGACTACAACTTTGGATTCTCTCTTGAGGGCACATAAGACCGTATGGCGAAAGCTTGGCTGTGTCTGGAGTGGCACTGTCTTCATCTGTCCGTGGGCAGGGGTGGTTGGGTCTGTGGGGTGTGCTCGGCAGCTGGAGGGTGGTGTTTTTCGCCGGTGGGCTGTGCAGTCATGAAATACGGGCTGGTACACCCATGGGGATGCTACTTTAAGGCTGTTATGAGCTGCATCCTGTAGTCTAATTTACCTCTGTTCAGGAGCAGTTATGTCCCTTGATATCTTAATGGAGTGTTCTGTGCGTGCCCGTACCCATCGTCAAACAGCGCAGGCCTCCAAGGGTGGTACAGGACTGCTCTAAAGGCAGGTGAAGACAGTGCTTCTCTGGGTCCTCCCCAGCACCTTCGGGTGTTTCTTTTTCTTCAATTCCAAAGTTCCATCCAGTCAAATCAAACAAACTTTCAGGAAATATCTGGTGGACACCAGCCTGTGATGCAGCCGTAGATCATAGAAAGCCAATGTTTGAATTCTATGTTTAAAAAAAAACAACAACAAAACAAAGCACCAAAGAATCTCTCAGCTAAAAGAAAAGGAAATCATCATCGCAATATGGTAATAACACAGGCGAAAAGGCACCAAAGAATATCTCAGCTAAAGAAAAACAAATCATCATCGCATATGGTAATAACACAGGCGAAAGGCACCAACGAATATCTCAGCTAAAAGAAAAGCAAATCATCATCGCAATATGGTAATTACACAGGCGAAAAGGCACCAAAGAATATCTTAGCTAAACGAAAAGCAAATCATCATAGCAATATGGTAATTACACTGGCGAAAAGGCAACACTGGTCTTCGTTTTGTACAAATCAAATTTATAACCGTACAGATCTTCAAACCATTTGGGGAAATTTAATTAAATAAAAAATATGTAAATATGCCACCTTGCTCTATAAGACTGAAGACCAAAGAATTTCCATCTAACTCAGAAAAGGCAGAATCATTCGCTGATATGTTTTCAGACTTTATGCGTCTATATGGTCTGGCCCCTGAAAATGAAATGTACAGAACTGACGAAGAACGAAGAGACAATTACAAAGATCCACTTAGTGACAACACTCACTTCATCAATGCCCCAAATACTTTTGATGAAGTTCAAGATGTGCTTATGTCTCTTCCTAATAAGACATCGTCTGTAGGGTTAGATATAGTTTCTAATGATATGCCTGAACACTTGCCTTTTAACGTCGTGTTATTTTTACATAAATGGTTTTAGAAATGATGGGTTGAGGGTGTTTTGCCAGAATAAGGTAAACAGTCTGTCATCGTTCCTATCTTAAAGCATGGAAAAACTCCAGTGGACAGTTACAGGCCAATTGCCCTAATCTCACATACATGTAAACTTCTGAAGAGGATTATTTTAAGAAGATTGGTTCATCATTGTCAAGTAAATAAAATCATTCCCGTTAACAAAGCAGGCTCACAGAAAGGCAGGTCTGCAATCGATAATTTGGTGAAACTTACAAGAAACATAAAACAACACTTTGCAAGAAGAAAAAAAAACAAACAAACACGTGATATGAACTTCCTTTCTTATAAAAAAAGCATATGACTAAGTCTGGCGTGCCACGCTTGTTAATAAACTAAAACAGACTGGTTTATACGGACATTTATATCATTTTTATTAAATCCTTTTTGAGTAAAAGAAGTATACAGGTTCGAGTAGGGAATTCATAGTCAAATTTTAGATCTCTTCACATGGGCTTTGCCACAAGGTTCAGTAATTGCACCTCTGTTATCTAATATCTTGATGAACGATGTGCCATCACATTCGTCAAAATGTGTAATATTAGAATAATATGCAATGATATCTGTATATGGGTAAATGTTGTTATGAAAGGAATTACATCTAAAAGGGCATTAAACTATATCAGGAAGCTAGCTCTATCAAAAATAACTTGATAAGATAAACAATTATATGGTCACAAATGGTCTTACATTATCTACTGAAAAAACGTGTATGATGCTTTTCAATAATGATAGTAATCCTGCTATGTTACCATTGTTTAGAATTGAAAACGATACAATTCAGTACAATGATACGGTGAAGTTTTGGGTTTGTTTTTTTTACAAAAAGCTAACGTGGAGCGCTCATATCAATCACATTGTTACTAAAGCAAGAGAATGCTTACATTTTTAAAAGTTATATGTAAACAACACTGGGGAAAAGATAGCAAAATTTTGAAACATTTTAGCACGTTACTAATTCGATCAAAATGGTGTGATGGACGAGAAATGTCTTTAGTGCTCCAAATCATTTACTTAAGCAACTTCAAGGTATCGATTGCAAAGGATACAGGCTTGCTCGTGGTGTACCTTTTCACGCATCAGCCCTCGGAAGTTATAATGAAATTGGAGAATTGCCCTTGGATGAATATTGAAATCTTGCGTGTGCACAGTACGTTCTTAAAACCTCAACAACTGACAACTTTTTATCGGAAGAAGTACAAATAAAACCAGAGATAAATTTTCCTAAACGGGCAAGACAGATATCTTCATTAAAGCCAATTGGTTCACATGTATCAGACTTATTTAAAGAGTCGGAAATGAATCCACATAATATTAATGCACAGCAAGTAGTTTCTCCCTACCCTACCTGGGAGGTGATTAAACCACGTGTTGATATCGATTACTTTGATTTGAAGAAGAATGAGAATCCAGATACTATGCAAAGTGAAGTCCGACTGCACCTACAGAATAACTACTCAAATCATTTAAAGGTACACACAGATGACTCACTCTTTGATGATCATCGTGCTGGTTCATGTTTTGTAATACCAGCTTTAAGAATAGAAAATTCATACTTCATTGGTAAAATTCGAACTCATCGGACTTAGGACTCTTATAGACATAGATTATCTTACATTGACCATTTTCAAATTTTATTCTGCGTCGATTGTCATCCCGTGCTGTATGCTTTACGTCCATTGGATTACAAGAAACAATCCAAAATCATCATAGAAATCTATCAAATGATTCACATCTTTACGTTCATCAGATTACAAGAAACAATCCAAAATCATCATAGAAATCTATCAAATGATTCACATCTTTACGTTCATCTGATTACAAGAAACAATCCAAAATCATCATAGAAATCTATCAAATGATTCACATCTTTACGTTCATCAGATTACAAGAAACAATCCAAAATTATCATAGAAATCTATCAAATGATTCACATTTAAAGTTTAAAGGGACCAATGTTACCTTTTGCTGGATTCCTTCACATACTGAATTGTATCCAAATGACTGTGCTAGAAACGCAAAAAAAAGAAAGGTGCAAGGCAAGACAGGGAATCTACAGAAATAAACATCCCATTATCCGTTACAGAGGTTATCATTTACTGGACCACGTATCGCGGACCAAGTTTCAAAATCTCTCCATAGGAAGGAGAAATTCTCCAGTATTTCAGTGAATTCCGATGATTTGTGAAACAAAATAGCTGTGAAATATGTAACATTTTCAAATTTACATACATTACTTCGCTGTCGTTTAGGATAAAGCTTAATGCCTTCAAAACAAAATTCAGCAAGAATGTTAAATGTTTGTGTGGTGAACAAATTTCAAACCAACACATTCCTCTAGAATGCCAAAGATTGAGACCTATTGTACCAGCTATTTCTGAAAGTTCACTTGAAGAATCCCTGATAACTTTACGTTCTTGCATGATTTTGCGTACGGTCTATCACGCATTCCTATGGGACATTTGTTTTAGTCTGTGTT
>CM031603.1:4609432-4611932 GCA_018398815.1 Conus ventricosus | reverse complement strand
TACTTCCTTCAGCTTTAGCCAGGTGGTTGTAGCCCGCGATAATCGATACTTCCTTCAGCTTTAGCCAGGTGGATGTAGCCCGCGATAATCGATACTTCCTTCAGCTTTAGCCAGGTGGTTGTAGCCCGCGATAATCGATACTTCCTTCAGCTTTAGCCAGGTGGTTGTAGCCCGCGATAATCGATACTTCCTTCAGCTTTAGCCAGGTGGATGTAGCCCGCGATAATCGATACTTCCTTCAGCTTTAGCCAGGTGGTTGTAGCCCGCGATAATCGATACTTCCTTCAGCTTTAGCCAGTGTGTGTAGCCCGCGATAATCGATACTTCCTTCAGCTTTAGCCAGGTAGTTGTAGCCCGCCCTAATCGATACTTCCTTCAGCTTTAGCCAGGTGGTTGTAGCCCGCGATAATCGATACTTCCTTCAGCTTTAGCCAGGTGGTTGTAGCCCATGATAATCGATACTTCCTTCAGCTTTAGCCAGGTGGTTGTAGCCCCCCTAATCGATACTTCCTTCAGCTTTAGCCAGGTGGTTGTAGCCCGCGATAATCGATACTTCCTTCAGCTTTAGCCAGGTGGTTGTAGCCCGCGATAATCGATACTTCCTTTAGCTTTAGCCAGGTGGTTGTAGCCCGCCCTAATCGATACTTCCTTCAGCTTTAGCCAGGTGGTTGTAGCCCGCGATAATCGATACTTCTTTCAGCTTTAGCCAGGTGGTTGTAGCCCGCGATAATCGATACTTCATTCAGCTTTAGCCAGGTGGTTGTAGCCCGCGATAATCGATACTTCCTTCAGCTTTAGCCAGGGGGTTGTAGCCCGCGATAATCGATACTTCCTTCAGCTTAGCCAGGTGGTTGTAGCCCGCGATAATCGATACTTCCTTCAGCTTTAGCCAGGTGGTTGTAGCCCGCGATAATCGATACTTCCTTCAGCTTTAGCCAGGTGGTTGTAGCCCGCGATAATCGATACTTCCTACAGCTTTAGCCAGGTGGTTGTAGCCCGCTATAATCGATACTTCCTTCAGCTTTAGCCAGGTGGTTGTAGCCCGCGATAATCGATACTTCCTTCAGCTTTAGCCAGGTGGTTGTAGCCCGCGATAATCGATACTTCCTTCAGCTTTAGCCTGGTGGTTGTAGCCCGCCCTAATCGATACTTCCTCAGCTTTAGCCAGGTGGTTGTAGCCCGCGATAATCGATACTTCCTACAGCTTTAGCCAGGTGGTTGTAGCCCGCTATAATCGATATTTCCTTCAGCTTTAGCCAGGTGGTTGTAGCCCGCGATAATCGATACTTCCTTCAGCTTTAGCCAGGTGGTTGTAGCCCGCGATAATCGATACTTCCTTCAGCTTTAGCCAGGTGGTTGTAGCCCGCGATAATCGATACTTCCTTCAGCTTTAGCCAGGTGGATGTAGCCCGCGATAATCGATACTTCCTTCAGCTTTAGCCAGGTGGTTGTAGCCCGCGATAATCGATACTTCCTTCAGCTTTAGCCAGGTGGTTGTAGCCCGCGATAATCGATTACTTCCTTCAGCTTTAGCCAGGTGGATGTAGCCCGCGATAATCGATACTTCCTTCAGCTTTAGCCAGGTGGTTGTAGCCCGCGATAATCGATACTTCCTTCAGCTTTAGCCAGGTGGTTGTAGCCCGCGATAATCGATACTTCCTTCAGCTTTAGCCAGGTAGTTGTAGCCCGCCCTAATCGATACTTCCTTCAGCTTTAGCCAGGTGGTTGTAGCCCGCGATAATCGATACTTCCTTCAGCTTTAGCCAGGTGGTTGTAGCCCATGATAATCGATACTTCCTTCAGCTTTAGCCAGGTGGTTGTAGCCCGCCTAATCGATACTTCCTTCAGCTTTAGCCAGGTGGTTGTAGCCCGCGGATAATCGATACTTCCTTCAGCTTTAGCCAGGTGGTTGTAGCCCGCGATAATCGATACTTCCTTTAGCTTTAGCCAGGTGGTTGTAGCCCGCCCTAATCGATACTTCCTTCAGCTTTAGCCAGGTGGTTGTAGCCCGCGATAATCGATACTTCTTTCAGCTTTAGCCAGGTGGTTGTAGCCCGCGATAATCGATACTTCATTCAGCTTTAGCCAGGTGGTTGTAGCCCGCCCTAATCGATACTTCCTTCAGCTAATGGGTGTCAAGTACCCAAACCATCTAACTGCGATAGTTAATGGCATTTAGTGGCAATGAACAACGGCACGCATACAAACGTATGCATGCAAGCACTCACAGGCTCTCGTTTCTAATATCATCTGGCGATGAAAAGACATTAAATAAACCACTGAACTGAACTGAACTGATCACAGGCTTCTCAGAGAGAGAGAGAGGAGAGAGAGAGAGAGAGAGAGAGAGAGAGAGAGAGAGAGAGAGAGAGAGAGAGAGAGAGAGAGAGAGAGAGAGAGAGAGAGAGAGAGAGAGAGAGAGAGAGAGAGAGAGAGAGAGAGAGAGAGAGAGAGAAAACGAATATGAATACGAATACGATAATTTATTGTTTCAAGCTTT
>CM031603.1:4596932-4599432 GCA_018398815.1 Conus ventricosus | reverse complement strand
GGAAAAAAGAGAGGAGAGAGAGAGAGGAGAGAGAGAGGGGGAGAGAGAGAGAAAAGGGGATGTGGGGGCGCGCGCGCGTGCCCGTGTTGTGTGCACGGCGCCCCGCCCCACACACACACACACACCACACCACACACACACACACACACCAAAACACACAACACACACACAACACCACACACTCCAAAACCACACCACCACACACACACACACACACAACACACCAACACACACACACCCACACAACCCCATCCTTCATTATGTCTGATTTTTGAGTGATGGTGTGTGACAATGCCCCAAGTCTTTGTGTGTGCGAAAACCCTTTGCTCTCTCAGACCCTTACATTTTATGGCCCTTTACCTTTTCAGATCTGCCTGTCGGCCCGGGGCCATATGGGAAAAGGCCAGACAAACCCCCCCCAAAACTGGGTCAATAGGATGGGTGGCACTTAAATAAATGGAAACCGCTTTTTTTGAACGTTGATTCTATCAACAGCCTTTGGCTGTGGTGAAAGTAGTGGTGGTGGTGTTCGTTTGTGAGATGTGATGTGAGTGTGGTGTTGTGTGTGTGTGTGTGTGTGTTGTGTGTGTGTGTGTGTGGGTGTGTGTGTGTGTGTGTGTGTGTGTGGTGTGTGTGTGTGTGTGTGTGTGTGTGTGTGTGTGTGTGTGTGTGTGTGCATGAGCGCATGAGCTTTCTAGCCATGTTTTTCTCTGTATATAACTTTCTGTGTTATTGATTGTATTTCGCATTTTCTGTCTGCCTGCCTGCATGTCTGTCTGTCTGTCTGTCTGCTGGTCTGACTGTATGTCTGCCTTGTGTGCCTACCTGCCTGTCTGTCTGTCGTCTGTCAGTCTATCTGTCTGAATCTCTCTCTCTCTCTCTCTCTCTCTCTCTCAGTCTACGGCGAGACAGGGTGGACCAGGCCGCAGTGATAGGAGTTCCTCTCGCCGTGACGTAGAGGGTCATCCCTCAGGCGGGACACGTGGTGCACGGAGAGGGTCGGCTGGCAGACAGACAGAGCTTCGTGCTCACTGGGCAAACCGTGGCAGTGGCACTGACAGAAACTTAAGAGACAGAAATAAATAGGACAGGTTTGACCATCCAAAAGAATGGACATTTCTTAATTACAACGTTGAAATATCTGTACAATAAATTAGCTGATGTTATGTTATGAATTATGTTAATTTGTTTCATTTTGTTTGCTTAACTGAAACTTTTTTGGATTACTCTTATGATTATGATAATGTTTTTCCAGAGTATTTGAAATTTGTTGCCCCTGCACAAAAGTTGTCTAAACATGGAAGAAATTCAGGGGGTGTTCTAGTATTGGTCAGGAATTGTTTTAAAACAGTTTGTGAAGAAATCCGTGTTGATTGTGAAAATACTGTCGCATGAAGGTGGATAAAACTGTTTTTAACACAGATAAGGATGTTAGTTCTAGTTGCATCTTAGGTTGTACCAGAAGGGTGCCCGCTGTACAATAGTAACGGATTTAAAAGATGGTATTTTAATCTTAGAAGAAAGTATTCTACAATCTGTGCGGAGGAGGATGTGTATATGATAGTGTGGGGAGATTTAAATGCAAGAACAGGATGTGAACAACCAGTTGCTGAGGACATGGATGATTTTGTTTCCGGATGGGAGAGATAGTAGCAAGGAAGACTGTGCTGACCTGCGGTGTTCCAAGGATGTTACTATAAATAGTTTTGGGAAATCCCTATTGGACTTTTGCTTTATATTTGATCTTATTATTCTAAATGGATTTTGCAATGAGATCGGGAAGGAGAATTTACTTTTGTGTCACACCAAGGATGTAGTGTGATTGATTATTTTCTTTTTCAGATTGTTTGGTCGATAAATGCACTATGTGTGTTGGTGACAGGTTATTTTCCTGGCATTTGCCGATCGAACTGAAATGGAGAAACACTCTGGGCAATAAGGAAATTACTCACGTCAGAAAGGAGAAGAACGAATTGTGTGGTCGGAAGAGAATGTGGAATGCTAAAAATGAACTTGATAGTGATTACTTTAAGGAATGTTTACAAAATGCCTTGGACATGCTGTCTTTTGATGTAAATGCCTGTGTTGATATGTTTTCACGTGCGATGTATGGAGCTGCTACCTGTATGATTAGAATGATTGGAAATCGAAGGAAAGAATGCAATGAATGGTTTGACAATGAGTGTGAAAAAAAGAAAAGAACAGTCAAAGGTCTTTTAAAACAGTTTCCAAAGGTGTAAAGGGAAGATAATAAAAAGTATTACAAGAACGTTATGTAAATGAAAGAAGGGAATTGGGCAGATGAAGAGAAAAAAGAAACATGAATTTGAAGAATTAAAATTACAAAAACTAAAAAATTCGGTTAAGATTCAAGTCTGTTTTGGTCAATAATTAGATCAGTGAGTAGAAGGCCATTTATTTATAATAATATAAGCACTCAACAATGGTATGATCATTTTTCAGCAGTTTTTAGAGATTACAGTTGACATTAAATGAAAAT
>CM031603.1:4564432-4591932 GCA_018398815.1 Conus ventricosus | reverse complement strand
GTGGAAGGGAGGGTGAGTAGAGTTCAAGGAATAGGGCACAAGGAAAGAGGGTAGAGTAAAGTGAGGAGGAGGAAAAGGAGAAAGGGAGGGAGAGAGAGAGGGGGGTGTGGGGGGGAAAGAGGGGAGAGACAGAGAGAGAGTGGAAGGAGGGGGAAGATTTGGAGAATGAAGAGGAAAGGGGGGGAAGGACAGTAAAGGGGGGGGGGAAGGGTGTGATGGTATGTAGGGGGTGTTTTGGGAAAATGAATGAAATGAACAAGAGAAAGCACAAAAATAAGAAAAAATTTTAAACCGAAAAAAGGCTTTTTAAAAATTGACAGACAAGGGGTGGAGGGGGAAAAAAGAGACGGGAGAGCCCGAGAAAAGAATGGAAGTAGAGGAAGAGTGGAGGGTGGAGAGAAAAGGGGGAGGGGGGGGAGAGTGAGTGGAGGGGGGGGTGTGAGGGTTTATGTATGGGGTGTTGCATAAAATTTAAAATAACAAGAGAAAGCCCAAAAAATAAAAATAAAAAAAATCGAAAAAGCTTTTTAAATGCCCAAGGGGGGGGGGGGGGAAAGGGGGTCAGCCCCCTAAAAAACCGACCCCAAGTTGCCCCAAGGGGGTGGGTTTGGGCCCTACCCAACCCCCAAGGGGGTGAGGGGGGAAAAACGGGAAAACCCCGAGAAAAAAAAACCCACTGGGCCAGACGCACCCTAAGAGCTGAAAGGCTCACCCCCCCGCACACATACAAAACCCCACACACACACACACACACCCAAAAAAAAAAAACAAAAAAAAAAAAAACCCTTCCCCGTGGGCAAAACCACACCCCGCACACACCCCCCACAACACACACACACCCCACACACAACACCACCACACACAACAAAATACATTAAAGGGTTCGGCGCGCGCATGAAAAAAACACGAAACGCCACTCATATAAACGCAAAAAAAAAAGTGCACACTTTGGGGGGGGGGGGGGGGGGGGGGGGGGAAAAACAGGGGGGAATAAAGGGTAACGTAAACGCGCTTTTTGTCCAAGCCGAACTTCCCATTTTTCCCTCAGAGGGTCCAAACACTGACGGCGCAACCGGGGAAGGCAAAAAGGCCACTGTAAAGCGCTCTGCCCAAACCGGCCGAGCTTGCAGCTTTCCTCAGAGGGTCAAAAGCTGAGGGGCGAAAACCGGGGAAAGGGTAAAGGGCCCCCACTGTGAGCCCCCCTTCCAAGCCGAGCTTGCAGTTTTCCCCTCAGAGGGCCCAAACAGTGACGGCGCCAAAGGGAAAGGCAAAAGGCCACTGTGACGCGCTCTGCCCCAAGCCGAGCTTGCATTTTTTGGCTAAGGGGTAAAACAGAGACGGTGCAAACCAGGAAGGCAAAAGGGCCACTGTGACCCCGTTTCTGCCCAAACCCGAGCTTGCAGCTTTCCAAAAAGGGCCCAAACACTAAACGGCGCAACCGGGGAAGGCGAAGGCCACTGTGACCCCTTCTGCCCAAGCCGAGCTTGCCGTTTTCCCCTCAGAGGGCAAACAGTGACGGCCCCCAACCCAAAGGGAAGGCAAAGGGCCCAAAGTGTGACGCGCTCGCCCAAAGCCGAGTTTTGCACTTTCCTCAGGGGTTTCAAACAGTGACGGCGAACCGGGGAAAGGCAAAGGGCCCAAATTTTGGACCCTCTGTCCAAGCCGATTTTGCAGCTTTCCCCCAGAGGGTCAAACAGCTGACGGCCCCAACCGGGGAAAGGGGGCAAAGGCCATTTGTGAGGGCCCTCTGCCCCAAGCCGACTTGCAGCTTTCTCAGGGGGTCAAAAAAGCTGACGGCGAAAAACCAGGGAAGGAAAAAGGCCACTGGGGAACGCGCTCGGCCCAAAACCCCGGTTTGCAGCTTTCCTCAGAGGGTCAAACAGTTGACGGCCCCCAACCGGGGGAAAGGCAACCCCAAATTTGGACGCGCTCTGTCCAAGCCGAGCTTGCGTTTTCCCTCAAAAGGGTCAAAACACTGACGGCCCCCAACCGGGGAAAAGGCAAAAGGCCACTGTAAACGCGCTCGGGTCCAAGCCAAAGGCTTGCAGTTTTCCCCTCAAAAGGGTCAAAGCTGAGGGTGAAACCCAGGGAAGGCGAAGGCCCGTTGGTTTCACGGTTATGGGGGTTTTTTTTTTCCCCCCGGGTTGGCCTTAGTCGGTGTTGTCTCGGACGCACCCGTCCTTTTCCCTTTTGGCTTAAAGAAAAGGACGGCTTCTCCCAATTTGGTCAGGTACTGTAGCTTTTTCTGGCTGGCTTTGGGGTAGTCGGGGACGGGATTTGAGGTGGCCCCACTCGACGATAAAAAAGACCAAAAAAGCACAGGAAAGTACAAAAGGGGGAAAAGGGAATCATAAGTCATTGTCCACCTGAGTTGTCTGGGGGGGGGGGGGGGGGGGAAAGGGGACCCCAAAAATTACAAAACTTTTTCTTTTCCAAAACCAGCGGTTTTCGGGTCCCCATTTTTTAATCAGGGGAACTCCATACCCTTTCCTGTCTCTAGAGTCATGGTTTTCATGACCCCACAACCCTTAACTTTTGCTTTAAACACGGAATGGCTGGGGGGGTTTGAAGGGGCTTGGCACTGGTTTGTCCCTGTTGAAAATTTGATGTCGGGCGAGGTTTTTCCTTGAATCGGGACAGCCCAAATTTGCTTTCCTTCTCGCCGATGTAAAGTTTAAACAAACGGTCCCCAGTGGTTGGATGAAACCCCAAGTTAGTGGTTTGGCATTTGAAAAAATTTGGGGATCAGTCATGGGAACTGGGTCCTTTCATTTTCAATGGCGTGCGGGAATGAAGGGGCGGTCTTGCAGGGGGAAATTTGGCATAGTTGTTGCCTACAGAAGATTGAGCTGTGAGGCTGGAGATGGAACGCCCAAGCAAGTCCCGGATATTCTTGTCCCGTTTGTTGGCAACTAAGGGGGGGTGGGAAAAAAATTTAGCTGAGTGGGCACAAGAAATGAAGGATGTTCCATTGGTTTTGGGGAAAAAATTTTCGCACCTTGGGGGTTTTAAAAGGGGGGTTTTGGCAGGCTGGAAAGTAGTGACTGTAAAAGTACGTGCAATACCTTTACAGTACAACTGAGTGCTTAGAGAGTGTCTTGGGGGCCCCTAACCCTTGGGAGTGAACCACGGTTTGGAAAAAGGCCCAAAATCAACACATGGGGAACGGGAAAGCACTGGGTCAAGGGGGGTCACTAGGAGGGGCAAGGATCCCCGGGGGGTCACTAGGAGTGCAAGGATCAAGGGGATCACTAGGAGTGCAAGGGTAAAGGGGATCACCAAGTGCAAGGGTCAAGGGGTTTCCCAGAGGTGAAGAATCAAGGGGAAACACTAGGAAATGCAAGGATCAAGGGGATCACTAGGGGGCAAAGGATCAAGGAAAACACTGGAGGCAAAGGGTCAAGGGATTTAAATAGGAGGGAACAAGGAACAAAGGGGGGGTTTTCTAGGAGCACAAAGGATCAAGGGGGCACCAGGAGTGCAAAGGGATCAAGGGGTTTACTAGGAAGCAAGGATCCAAAGGGGGTTTACTTGGGAAACCCTTCAGGAATCATCAAATGTGGTTTGAGCCGGATAACCGGTTTTCGGCGAAAAAGGGGAAGGCAATCTAAAGTGCCCACTTTTTTCTTGTCACTGTCCAAAAAAATTTTTTTTATTTTTCCGGGGGCCCGAAGAAGACCCAAAAAGGTCGGGGGTGCATTGTGGGCCCGTCCCAAAAAGTGTCCCTTTGGGGGAAAATAACCCCCTTCTCTTTCCCAAAAATTTTTTAGTTTTTAAACTTTTTTTTTTTTTTTTTCTTTTTTTTTTTCTTTTTTTAAATGGGGGAGCTTTGGGTTCCCAGGGGACAATCAAGGGTTTTTTAAAGACTACTTGAGGGGGAGAGTTTGGGGGACACAAGGGGGAGGGGGACAAAGAGTAGAAAAAAGGGGGGAGAGAAAACAAAAATTTGCAAAGGGGGGGAGAGAGACAAAAATTTGCAGAAGGGGGAAGAGAGGGCAAAGAGTAGCAAAGGGGGAGAGAGAGACAAAGATTAAACAGAAGGGGGGGAGAGAGACCCAAAAAGTACAGAAGGGGGAGGGGAGAGGAAATGTGGTTTAAATAGAAACCCCGGAATAAACTTCATAATTTAGGTTTGGGTTTTTTCCCCCTCCAATCCCCCCCCCCCTTTTGTTTTTCCCTAAATGGGGGCAGTTTTAGTTTTGGAAAAAAAGGGGAAAAATAATCCCGGGGAGGGTATGAAGAGATAAAAAAATAGGGGATAGGGGGGGGGGGTAAAGAATTTTGGGGGATTTGGGGGGGGGGAAGCCCATGCAGGGGGGAAAAATTTTGTAGGGAAGGGGGAAAGGGGGGAAGGGAGAACAGGGGAAACTGCAGGGAAGAGAGACAAAATTCTGCCCCAAAAACCGGGCCTAAAGGAAATGACAAAAAAGTCCCGCCGCACAACCCGGACCTAAAGGAAGTACAAAAAACTGCCAACACAAGCGGAAAATAAAAGGGAAATGACAAAATTTTTCCAACACACGCGGGGCCTAAAAGGGGGTGACAACATGTCTTTTCCAAAACACCCCCGGGACCTAAAGGAAGTGGGCAAAATATCTGCCAACACCCGCGGACCCAAAAGGGAAATGACAAAATATCTGCCAACCACGCGGACCTAAAAGGGGGAAATGACAAAATAAATTTCCAAAAACCCCGCGGACCCAAAGGAAGTGGGCAACATGTCGGCCAACACACGCGGACCTAAAGGAAGTGGCAAAATATCTGCCAAACACCCGGACCCCAAAAGAAGTGCAAAAAATCTGCCGACACAAACCCGGGCCTAAAAGAAGTTACAAAATCTGCCTACACACGCGGACCTAAAAGAAGTGACAAAATATCTAACAAAACTCACGGACCCAAAAAAGTGACAAAATATTTTGCCAACACACCCGGGGCCTAAAAAAGTGACAAAATAAGCCCAAAACACGCGGACTTAAAAGGGAAATGACCCAAAAATCTGCCAACACCCGGGGCCTAAAGGGAAAGGGCAAAATTTCTGCCAAACACCCCGGACCTAAAAGAAATGACAAAATAAACTGCCAAAACACGCAGCCCAGAAGAAGGACAAAATATCTGCCAACACACGGGGCCTAAAAAAAGTGACAAAATATCTCCAACATCGTGGACCTAAAAAAAGTGAAAAAAAAATCGCCAACACCACGGGCCTGAAAAAAGTGACAAAAATCTCCGGGCAAAAACCCTGGACCCAAAAGAAGTGACAAAATATCGCAAACACTGGAACCCAAAAGAAGTGACATTTAAACGGGCAACCACGTGGGGGCCAAAAAAAAAGTGACCAAAAAAATTTTGCCAACCCCGGGGGCCCAAAAAAAGTGACAAAAAATCTGCCAACCACGTGGGCCTAAATTTAAAATGACAAAAAAACAGCGTCTTCAGCGTCACCTGTTTTCAATGCGTCCTTCCCCAAAAACCTGAAAGGTGTAACCCAAAAAAAATAAACACCCCTTCCCCTGAAAAATCCAAAAGGAAACTGACTTTTGGTGGAAAAAAAAGCCAAAAAAAAAACCCAAACCAAAACAAAAAAAGTAATAAAAATAAAAACAAAAAAAAAAGAAGAAAAAAAAACACCAACCCCAATTTACTTTTGAATTGTCCACGGGAAATTTTTAAATTTCTTTTTTGTTCCCTGAAGGAGGTTTTTTTTTTTTTTCGGGGTTTTAAATGAAAGTGTTTAACTTGCCTGAAAAAAAAACAAAGAACCGAAAGGGGGTTTTTGTTTCCCTTGTAAATTTTTCCGGTTTTTTTCAGCCGATTACAATTTAAATTTTTTATCAAAAAATTTTTTAAAATCAGGGGTTTGTTTCTACCCCGCAATTTCCCGTTTGCACAGGGGAAGGGAAAATTTTTTTTTTTTAAAATCCCCAAAAAAAAAACTGCCACCACTATTTAATTTTGATTTAAATTTTTGGGCCAAGCGGATTTTGGTGGTGGCAAAAAGGGGTTTGCTTTCGTATTAAATTTTACTTTGACCGACTAAAAAAGGACGCCTGGTTTTTTTTACTGTATTTGGGGGTCACAGGGAAATTTTCGGGATCAGCTTTGAAAAATTAGCACCCCCATAACTGATGGGAAATGGGTTCGGAAAATTTCGAGTTTATTAAAAAAATTTGGGAAAAACGATTTAAAAGATGTATGACCCCACGCAATTTAAAGTTTTATAAACTTGGGGGTTTAAGGGGTTTGGGTAGGGTTTTATTTTGGGGGTTTGGGCCCTTTGGGTCTGGCAAGCGTTAGGAAAAGGGGTTTTGGTTTATGTATACGGGGAAATTAGAACATCCTTTTGGGGGGTTTTGGTTTCCCCCTTTTTTTCTGTTTGCTGTGTGCTGTCCCTATCTCCCCAGGGGATTCGGTGTCGTAAGCTGCATTCCTAGGGTTTTTTGCCGGGGATTTATTTTTTCGTGGGAGCAGATATACCCTAAATTGTTTTTTTGTTTTAATGTTGACTGGTTTCCCCGCCTATCTCACATTCACTTTTCCTTTCATTTAAAACAAGGCCCAAACCCTTATATTGTTTCGTTCGTCCCTATAAAGTAAATTAAGACTAAATTTTCCCGATAAAAAGGCCCGTGCCCGCTCTTTAAAAAAATCATTTGTATTTGTTCCCTTTCTCAAAATTCAGGGAGTGGTGTAAACTATATGGACTAGTCCGCACGCAGTGACGCCTCCCTTTTTGAAACTGAAAAAAGTTCATTTTCTCCAGTTGTTGCGATCTTAGGAAGGGAACCATTTCAGTGTATAAGGCAAGCTTTGGGAAAATTCTTTTTGGGGGGATGTTTTTCCCTTTTTTTGTTCTGGTGCTCTGTGTTCATTTTCTGCGAGGTGATTTGGTTTTTTTTGGTAAGCAGCATTTCCCCGGAGTTTTGTAGGTTAAAAGTGTTTTATCCGTGGGGGCAAGAGATAACCCCACTTGGGTTTTTTTCTGTGTGCTCCCGTGTGTCATTTCTGTAGGGGGGATTCGGTTTTCGTATGCGCATTTCCCCTTTGGGGTTATTACTGGTTGTGTTTCCAAAACGTGGGGTGCAAAACAACCCCAAATTGTTTTTTTGGGCACGTTTTTGTTCCCCCTTTCCCCGTTTTTGTATTCGGGTTAATGGGATCTTAGTCATTAATTCATTTTTCCATCAGCTTTAAAACACCCGCAGGGTGGTCTCAGATCTTTGTGGGGGGGTGTAAATGTAAATGGGGCCAAAACCGCACACCCGTGAAAACGTCCTTGATAAAATGAAACGAAAAAGGGCTGAAGGTTTGGATGATTTTTTATTGCCTCCCGGGGATTCACTTTTTGGGTTTAAAAATTTAAGTATGTGCAAATTTGCACAATTCCAAATATCTTAACAAAATAAAAAAAAATAAATACAAAAAAAAGGAACAAAAAACTATCTTGGAGCCACCAGCGTATTTTTTCTCCCCTTTAAAAAGGCAAACACATTTTCTTTTTATATATGATTAAAGATGTAGAAAAGACGAGGGGGGTTTCATGTATGATAAAAGATGGGAATTTTAAACCTTTATTAAAATTTTTACGGGTTTTTATACTTTAACAAAAGGATTTTTTGGGACAAAAGTGCCGGTGCATTTGTATCGAACAAGACGGCAAAAAATTTAAATTTGCATTTTTGGGAGAAAAGGGGAGGGTTTTATGCCTTATTAAGTGGCGACGGTTTTGGAAAATTTTGGGATTTTAAAAAAATGAAATTAAAGGGTAATGTACACAAACACACACACACACCACACACACACACACACACACACACACACACACACACACACACATAGACACACACACACATACACAACACACACACGCACACACACACACACACACACACACACACACACACACACACACACACACACACACACACACACACACAACCACACACACAACACACACAAGGACATGTTAAACAAACATCACCATCTTCACAATATTACATATCTTTTTGCACATTATGTTTGCAATCATTTTACGATAACATTTCAAATTTGCATACTGCATTAGAATGTTGCTATGGGACAGAATGATCAATGTTTTTCTACATTTATTGATTGATTTATTTACTTATTTTTATCATTGATTTGTCTATTGTAATTATTCATTTATTTATTCATTTATTCAAATGTTAATTTAATTACTTGTTGAAATACTTACTTATTCCCTGTATTAATTCATTAATTCATATATTTAAATATTCATTTATTCATTTACTTCTTTATTCTGTTTTTTTTTCATTTTCATGTACAACCTCCAGTATGGGCCCAACACACCAGATCAGCTTGCAGACACCAGCCCACAGAGGTGACGTACCTTCACCAGCAGTTTAGACAATGCGGACAAAATGGTGTGAAGTTCTAATGGATTCTGCACAAGAGGGAACGAAGATCTGTTCTTGACCACAAATCTATGACGTGCATTAAACTACTGATAAAGTTGGGTTTGTTGTTGTTGTTGTTGTTGTTTTTGTTTTACAGTGACTTTCCATGACTCAAACATCAGCTCAGAGACTGTTACGGAATTGGAGTTCAAACATCTTCTGTTCCGTTACGCCAAACAATATGATAGAAAAAAAAAAGGTCAAAAGAGCAGACATCTCTCCTCTCTCTCTCTCTCTCTCTCTCTCTCTCTCTCTCTCTCTCTCTCTCTCTCTCTCTCTCTTTTGTATGTATGTATGTCTGTTTATTTGTCTATGTGTCTGTCTGTATATCTATCTGTCTGTCTGTCTGTCTGTCTGTCTCTGTCTGTCTCTGCCTATCCATCTGTATGTCTGTTTGTGTGTCTGTGTATCTCTCTCTCTTCTCTCTCTCTCTCTCTTCTCTCTCTCTCTCTCTCTCTCTCTCTCTCTGTGCCTATCTATCTGTCTGTGTGTCTGTGTGTCTGTGTGTCTCACTGTCTGTCTGTCTGTCTGTCTGTCTGTCTCTCTCTCTCTCTCTCTCTCTCTCTCTCTCTCTCTCTCTCTCTCTCTCTCTCTCTCTCTCTCTCTCTCTGAACAATTTATGGGACTTCAGTTTCACGTACGTTATACGTCTATTGATTCTTTGCAGTTATTTTAAAATACCAGCGCACATTCCCTGTCCAGACGCGATATTAGAGACATAAAAGAAATAAATCGTGACCTGAAATCACAATACCACGCTTTCAACTAAACAGTGCAAACATCTGCGTGAGGGTTCATAAATCGCTCTATATCATGAGGTAAACCTGTGCTGAAACAAACTAGTACGTACGTGTGCTTGTGTCTGAGTGTCACTTTACACACACACACACACACACACACACACACACACACACACACACACACACACACACACACACTGGACGCACGGATGCACGCACGCACGCACACACGCACGCATGCACACACGCACGTACGCGCACGCGCACGCGCGCGCGAGCACACACACACACACACACACACACACACACACACACACACACACACACACACCACACACACACACACACACCTCACTTGCGCGTGCGTGGTGTGTGTGCATGTATAAATACTTCTCAGAAAAGCGTTATGTATGACATATAGAGACAAACAGCTCAGGTAAGGAAAGGCAATGTTGCTCAGAGCCAGCCGACTGCAATGGGCCATATCAGGGCTGCCACCGCGTTGAAGTCAACTCACAAGTCATTCATTCACACAACCTTTTATCATACACTTTCTAAAAACACACCCGAAAGTTGTTTAAAAATCTTTCCACCGTGAAATCTCAGATCAGTTGGAAAATGTTTATCCTTTTCAGAAACTAGATCACGTCAGGCGGAACATCTCTGAACAAGGTTTCCATGGAGTCTGCTGTAAAATGTTTATGTCTCACATCATTCAAGTCCAAACACTCTAAAAGAATATGTTTCAATGTGAGTAATACTTGACATTGAATGCACCACGAGCTTCTTCCCTTTTTAAAAGGTTCGAATGAGTTAATGAAAGGAATGGCTTTTTGGAACCAGCATAAATGCGTTTCTTCCTTGCGACCACCAGTGGTAAATGAGAGGAACTCTTTTAGGTTTGGGTGGATCTGGAAACGTTCGTGATCCGTCTAGGTATTCCAGTCCTAATGACTGAGGTCTCTGACATTATTATTAACTTTCGTTTTCAAATCTGAGTAGGGGATAGAAATATGAGACAGTTTCCTTGTGTCATTCTTGGCCAAATGATGAGCCATGTCATTTCCCCGAATGCCAACATGACCGCTAAAACAAGCAAGAACAATGTTGTGATCTACCGCTTTCAAAGAGGTAAAAAGTTTAAAACAGTTTAGAAGTTCAGGATGATAGAGGTTACGACCAGCTATGGTCCCCAAATCTGACAGCGAATCGGACAAAAACATAAAGTCCTCATTTGTAGACTGAGAGATTATTTTCAGTACTAGAACCCAAGCTGAATGTTCGGCAGTGTAAACAGAAGTATCTGATGGAATATGGTCTAACAGTATTGGAGCAGGAACACCTGCGCAATAGGCCACACCAGCCACTCCATATTCGCACATTGAACCATAAGTAGATATTTCCTGACAGCGTGGACATTTTGTACAGAGATCGGCAAACTGTGCCCTCTATGCCCGAAAACTGTTGGATTCTTTGTAAAAAGCGGCAAGATCCAAGCAGATTTCTGGTGTTAAAAAGGTCCATAGAGGCTTATTTGGAAATTTGGAGAAGTCAGACACAATTCTTAGATCGAGACATGTATTCTACACATGAGGCTGCATACGAAGTCCAAACGGAGGAATACAGTTGGGATTTTGTTTTAACTTACTTTGAGACTAAATATTAAAAACACAGTCATAGGCTTGGCTTTTCAGTTCAGAGAACAGCCAGAGATAGTGATTGAGGAATGGTTTCAGTGTGCGGTTGAATAAGGAGGGTTCACCTGCTCTGCATACAGGCTGTACACAGGGGTGGTGCGATGCTCCAAGACAGAGACAAAGCTCTTGATGATGAATAGTATCCAAGAGACTGAGATAAGAGGGCACCGCAGGGCCGTGCACAACATAACCATAGTCCAGATTAGAACGGACCAAGGCTCTGTAGAGGTGCAGTAGAGTTTTCTTATCAGCGCCCCAGTAAGTGTGTGTTACAACCTGCAGAATGTTCAAAGCTTTCTGGCAAGGAGTTTTTAAGTGTTTGATGTGACTAAGAAAGTTGAGCTTTTGGTCGAAAATACCTCCTATAAATTCTGCCTCCTTTACAGCTGGAATAGGAGCTTTCCGTATTTGGATTTCAGGATCAGCAAAGAACTGTCCAAAATTAATGAAGTGAATGCACTGCATCTTAGTGGCAAAAAAGTTGAACCATTTTCTTCCGCCCACAGAAATATTTTATCCACACAAAGCTGGAGTCTGCACTGAACACTTGGGTACAAGCTTCATTTGCATAGAAAGCAAAATCATCCACAAACAATTAGCAGTTGGAACCCCGTTGAACTGACTTAACAATGTTGTTGGTTTTTATCTTAAAGAGGGCAGGAGACAGTACGCTCCCTTGTGGAACACCCAACTCCTGCTCATGAACATTAAAGAGAGTGGTGCCAACCCCAACCTGAAACTGTCGTTCTGCCCCAAAAAGTGTCAATTAATTAAAAGTGGAAGAAGATCCCGAAAACCAAATTAATTATGGAGATCATAACGTTCTCCAGATTCCCTGGTGGTATCGTAGGCCTTCTCTAGGTCAAAGAAAATAGCTACTGTGTGTTGCTTATCTAGAACGCGTTTCGAAACGCGGATTTCAGACGGATCAAATGGTCCACTGTAGTTCGATGTTTGCGGAAACCAAACTGCTCTTTTGCCAAAAGGCCGTCGGTTTTGAGTTTCCAAATGAGTCTAGCATTGATCCTTTTTCCATCAGTTTGCAGATACAGCCGGTTAAAGCTATCGGACGGTAACAGGATGGATTTGAACGATTTTTTCCGGGTTTGGAAATAGGTATGATGAGGGCTTTTCGCCAAGGTGGAAAGATCCCAGTAGGCCATGCATGGTCGTACACTTGTAGCAGGATGTTCAGACCTTTTTTTCAGAATATGTTTCAAAAGTGTATAATGGATTTTATCTATACAAGGAGAGGAATCCCTGCAAGAAAGTAAGTCGGGTTTCAATTCATCTAAAATCAAAGGAAAATTGTGTTCTTCCGTGTTGTCCAAAGACAAATTGCAGGGTCATTTTCTTTGAGGGCTTTGCTTTTGACAAGATAGGCTGGTCTGTTTTTCTGTCTTTCTTTCTGTGTACGCAGGCTGATACTCCTGCGGACAATGCCTGTATAGACAGGCAGTGGAGTTTTGTGTGTATGATCGTTTTTTTTATCCCGCCATTAAGGCAGCCATACTCCGTCTTCCGGGAAGGTGCATGCTATGTGTCACGTGTCATCCATACCAACGGCCAAACTGGCCTTCTCTTCAGAAAGTTGGTGATGGGATTTTACGTGTATGCAAGATGTTGTGCGTGCGTTCACACACGGAACCTTTTTCAAAGTCTCATTCGAAGGACTGTATGGGGAATGGAGTCAGAACCAATGTAAACTCCAAGGGAAAAATCCCCCTGCACTGAAATTCGAACCCGCAACCCTACTATCACGAGACGGACGCTCTACAAACTGAGCTTTTCTGGCCTCAGCTGGTCTGTTTGAAGTAGAAGAATTCGTTTCAACAGTTGAAGCAAGCAGATTGGCAACAGCTTTATTCAATGCTATTAAAGAGTCAGAAAACTTCAGGAGGTTTTCTTCGACGTTTTAGGTGTAAGACCATTATTAAGAAATTTAGTTGCAAAGAGATCCCAATTTGCTTTGTCAACGCTGAGGCGGTCATGTCAACGATTCACTTTCTGCATTTGTATACTGAAGCAGCATTGGAAAGTGGTCACTATCATGTAGGTCGTCATCACCCCCCCAAACAAAGTCCAGACACGATGAAGATTCTAAACAGAACGAACCAAACAAGACATGGTTCCACTAGTGGAGTGCAAGTAAGTTGGGGATTCCCCAAATAAGATACAAATCGAGCACTGGAAACACCTCATCTAAAAGCAGACCCTTGGTGAAGATCTCTCACTTCTGCATAGAGGGGAGTGACCATTCAGATCGCTCAGTAACAGAGGGGTTTAGGAAGCTACTCCAAGAATGAAATGAGGTCATGTTTGGTGATACAGATATTTGGAGACAGGTACAAACTACAGATATGTATTGTGTTATGGAGAATAACCGGAGCTGCCACTGCCTGAAGCGGAGTCTGTAGAGCAACTGGGCTGTAGAGAACGGAGCTATGAATGAGCAAGGTTACATCGCCAGTAACTCATGTTTAGCAGGTTGTGCCGGTTGATCCAGGACGCTGCAACCAGAAAGGGAGAAAGTTTTGCGAGGTTTCTGAAGCGTTTCTGGCAGTGAAACTAGTACAGACCTCGCTTCACGGCACAAAAGCTGAAGTTCCTCGTAATTGGAATACAACCCCCTGATATTCCTTTGTACTGTATCTTCCCTTTTGGAGGAGGACTCTATTCGCCCATATCAACATCCTCTTCATCACAGAGAGCTTCAAAGGGATTCTACAGTTTCAGTTCTGCTTTTTTCAAACTTCCTGATAGTAGAGGTAAGTTGTTCCCCGTAGGGGAGGAATCCAGCGACCTTTGTCGTATAGGTGGAGGCCTTTCTTTACATTCCCCAAAGCCACTTTGTTCAGTGGCACTGTCGGGGCACCACCCTTGGGTGGTGGCCTCGGCTTAGGGGCAATCTGGGGGCGAACCCCTTGCTGAGCAGTCCGCATAGCTGGAAGTGCATCCTTTGGTGGGTTTAAGACCCCACGAACAGCTTTTTTCCCTTGCAATGTATCTGGAGCCGGAAGACACTTCAGCATATCGTGACCACATGGGTCTATCTGTACAATGGCTTCCACCTGAGGAGTTGCCTTAAGGTGTTTTTTTTTTTTTTTTTTTTTTTAAACAACGGTCATAAAAAGGAGTGTGGTACCCTTCTGTTCCTGCACCAACTGTGTAGCGCCGAAAAACGAGAATTTTTGTCGGCGTTAACACGCTGAATTTCGCTTTCTACTCGCCAAACAGGGCAGTCTGTTGAAGAAGGGGGTCAGCATCACACCATATGCATTTCACGGATTCACATCTGCCCTCGGGAACTGCTTTATTACAGGTGGCACACACCTCCTCTCCTGGGCATTTCTCCTTGACGTGACCGAATCTTTGATATGTAAAGCACCTCAGTGGGGATGGTACATACAGAGCTACGTTCACTTTCAGGTATTTCACAATTTAGGACTCTGGAAAAGTCAGTTTGAAAAGGTGAGGACAGAGTATTGGTAGGTTTTCTCTGTGCACCTGTTGCGGAAAGTCGCCCGCCTGACCTCCACAGTTCCCTGATCAGCCAACTCAGACTTTCACTATCCCAAACAACTCTCGGCATCGAATGACAGCCTTTAAAGAGTTTAGAGTTTTGTGAGGGGACACCCGGACTGGTTTATCCACAAGATTTGTTGAATTTAATAAGTTGTCTGAGTGGACTTTTCGGTCAACATGCACAAGCAGGGAACTATCCCTCAGCTGCTTGACTGTCATCGGCTCTGCACCTGCACGACCTTTCAGCGCCTTTGCAACAGCAAAGAGACTCAGCTTGGTCATTGCTCGCTCGCCATCTGCCGACTGGGTCACCAGTCAAGAAGGCTCGCCATCTGCCAACTGGGTCACCAGTCAAGAAGGCTCGCCATCTGCCGACTGGTCACCAGTCAAGAAGGCCAAATGCCCAAAGTCTTCAGGACTTCCGTGCCCTAGTCTGAGTCCATGTCCCTCGAAGGGTCAGAGTCCCGTTTTCGTCTCTTTCCAGTTTCAGTGCTTTTTGTGGCGATGTTGACGGTGGTGTGGCTGTGACAGTCAGTGTGTGGTGTGTGTTGACGGGTGGTGTGGCTGTGACAGTCAGTGTGTGGTGTGTGTAGACGGGTGGTGTGGCTGTGACAGTCAGTGTGTGGTGTGTGTTGACGGGTGATAAGGCTTTTAAATACTGGCCGAGAGCTGCTGTGCTGGAGAAGGATAATGGATGGTCATGGTATGGCGTCCATCCACTGGTACCATCCCATGACCACCAGACAGTGTACCTTCGCCACTGAATTGGGACCAGCAACTCAGGGTGCTGTAGCTAATGCTACCCTGCTCATTACAGAAGAGACTCAACTATCAGAGTGAAAAGAACGTTGAAAAGAACTTGAAGGGGAGACGAAGAGATAAAAGATCAATTAAGAAAGGCAGAAGATATATTAGAAAAAAAGGTGGGTTAGTATTTGTCAGGTCCCTCACCCTTAACCGTTCTGACATATGAGACCCTACCAGGGGCATTAACTCCTACCATGTAGTGCTTAGGCCAGACAGCAACTTGGCTCTGCAGGCTTAGAAGCGATAACAAGAACTAAACATCTAGTCGAGTATTGATACTCCCGTCAGCACTGGATTTCGCAAGCCCTCCGACCACGGCAAGGTCACAAACCATGGAGGGGAAACAGCTCAGCAAAATGGTTCACAGAAACTTGTTATATTTCTGGCAGAGAAACGAACGGATCAGGGGGAAAAGTTTGACAAAAGCATAAACAAAACGCCAAGTAACATGTATAGAAAATAAGTTTTGTTCCCATAATGTTGCAGCTCTCTTTTTCAAACAGTTACACACAATAAAAAAATGGCTTAGGCCTATTAGATCTCCATACTAACACCAGTCCCACACAGACGTAACACTAGTCCCACACAGTCGTGTGGTAGACTCTAGGCGAAATCGTTGACTAATCAGAGAGCAGTGGGGGAATGTCTGTATGCAGAGACCTCCTGGATGAAGGATGGACGGTCTGGATCTAAAATCGGATCTGCTATTCTGCTCACAGATTTTACGCAGTGTTCGTTCCATCAGGTGCTACGGGGAAAAGACAAACCGAAACAATGGTGGATCAACATGCTGTATGTTTATAAGAATGACAGTAACCGTATTCCGTATGAATAAATCGTTGGAAATGTTGTCGTACTCTTTCCACTTCAACTTGCGGAGAAAACTGTTTTCTCCAAAAGATTGATCATTTTGTGCTTGGAACAGTCAAGACTGGAACAAGAAATGTAAACCAAAAGTTCTAGCCGTTACAGATATTTGATACACCCGTATTTTACTAGCATCATGTGTAGCTGTAATCTTGTTCATGACAAACGTACGAAGAAATACTGACCGTTTTGTGTGTTGAAAATGACTGATTTAAAGAGCACCAACAACGATCCTGAATTTTGAAGATTCTGCTGTCACAAATCCAATTCGTTTTAGCCTGTAAAACATTAACGCTTAATTTACAGGAATGAAAACAAATATTGGCAAATGTGTTTACATTGTTTAGTTCCAAATAAAGCGTAAAGATAACATTCATAACAATCATCACTGATTTCAGATAAAAGGGCTTTTCAGGTTAGTAATCCTTAAGCCACGCGTTTTTCTACAAGAAAACAACAACAACAACAACAAACAACAAACGACAACAACAACAACAACAACAACAACAACAACACACACACACACACACACACACACACACACACACACACACACACACACACACCACGCACGCACGCACGTGCGCACATACATATTCACGCATGTATGCATGCAAGCACACACACACACACACACACACACACACACACACACACACACACACACACACACACACACACTCACACACACACACACACACACACACGCTCGCGCGCGCGCGCACATACATACAGACGCATGCATGCACGCAAGCACACGCACACACACTCTCTCTCTCACACACACACTCACACACACACACACGCGCACACACACACACACACACACACACACACACACACACACACACACACACACACCGCGCGCGCGCGCGCGCGCGCGCGCGCGCGCATACGCACGCACGCACGCACGCACGCACGCAAACACACACACACACACACACACACACACACACACACACACACACACCACTGATTTCAGAATACCCAGTCAACACTGCCATCACTGGTCCAAACCAGTTGCTGTGCGCTTTATCAATTCCAAGTACAACATTCCTCATGCCAAACTCCAGGCGCTTTGACAACTGCAGTGACAACTTTGAGTGTTCCATGCAGGAACGCCATCTTCTTGCATTTTCAGTTTCAATTTCCGCTTCATCAAGGAAGTGTAACTGCGTGCGACTAGTCCATACACGATACACCACATCCGCTAAGTATTGAGACCACACAACTTGCCAGACTGGGAAATGTCTGCCCACTTGTCATCAGCATGCAAACGTAGCAAGTGCCTACCCGTCATCAAGTGATTTTCCTCTCGATCACTCTTGTCCGTTAGCAGGTTGTAACCCGTCTTCACAGTGTCAAATGCGAATGCAAATACGAATACGAAGTGCATTTGTTTGTACCTTCCTGTTAGTGGAGGTCTGGCAACGTCCACGTAGTCGACTTGCACGTGCAGCTCGTGTTCTGTGTTAGGTCGCAGGCATGGGTAATTTGCCGTTGTTTGTTTGCTTTTTTTCATTTGTTATCTCATGCTGACTAGCAGGTCCTGACACACGGTCACGTGTTGTTGCCGTGATGCTCAATGGGTCCTAACACAATCGTTGCTTTAAAGGCATTACAGACCACGGATAGTAAAACTCTTCCCACATCTTGGCCGTTGGTCGTCAGATCACCACCCACACACAAAAAACACACACCACACACAAACACACACACACACACACACCCGCGCGCGCGCGGGCGCGCGCGCGCGCACGCACGCACAAAATACACGCAACGAAACGCCACACACCACACACACCCACACACACACAAAACACACACACCACACACTTGTTGTGTTGTTGTGTGTGTGGTTGTGTTTTGTGTTGGTGTGTTGTTTTTGGGTGTAAATCATTTAATCTTTTCCACTAAACGTGATATTAGACGATAAAAAAAAAAGGAGTGTGTCAGAGATAAGATATTTGCATGACTGAAAGTTATAGAGTTCCAAGAGCATGCATGTAATGTGTGAATGTGTGTACACATAGGGTTTGCTTAGGGGGTTATTTAAAATAATTGTTTAAAGAAATATGTATATAACTAATATTAGAAATAAGAAAAAAGGGAAATAAAAAAAATTATATAAATATAACAAAAAAAATCAAGTGAACACCCCTCCCCACCCACCCACCCCCTTTCCTTTCCTTACCTCTCTATTTTCTCCCCGTCCCTCCTCCCCTCAATCACTTTTTATTAGGAAAAATTTAGATACTGTAGTGACCATTGGACTGTATATCTAAACTTACAAAAAAATCTTAGGTTAAAGTGGTGAATTGGTATATAATGTGTAAGTTATTTGCAACAAAAAACTGGAATAAAAGTATTTACAAGTTCTTACGTGTGTGCTTATGCTTGTGCACGCACATGTATAGTGCATGTGCGTGTGCGGTGTGTGTATTTCAAAATGCGAGTGTGTTTGAGTGTGTGTGGGGGTATACATATGTGTGTGCTTATATGAGTGCTTTTTATGAATAATAATCGTAATTACAAAGCACTTAAATTTTTCAACAACAACAAAAAAAATTTCAAAGGAAAGAAAAAACCAATTAACAAAACTAATCAATTTAACAAAACCCTCAAGGGACAGAACCGTTAAATTTTCTCCGTCTTTGTCCCCTTTTAAGCTTTGTACATTTTTTCCATCTTCCCTCCCCACCTTAGCCCGCCCCACATACAACAAAAAAGGAACCTTTTAAATACTTCCCCAATGGAGTGCGCTCTAAGCATACAAAAAAATCATGTGTTAGAACTGGTGACTCAAAGAAGGCCTGTGCATATTTTGTCTTTAACACTGGAATTATTTTTTTCATGTCTTGACATGCAACAATAGTTCACGTGTTATTTTCTTTTTAACATAAACAACTTTGTTTTTAACATATTTTGTTTTTTTAAAACATCAAGTTTCCACCTATACATTTAACGAAAGTTTATTTTATTTAAAATTAAAAATTTAGTTGAATAATTTTAATATCAAAAGTATCAAACTGATTTTGATTGTCATGTTCTATCATTCTATCTTTGATTTTTTTCAAAATATGTGTTTTAAAATAGGTTGCATTGCTCATGTACCGATAAGGCTAGTTTAAGATATTCAGAACCAGAGATATGTTTTGCTCCACATTTAGCTGCCCTATCTACTTTATCGTTATAATAAAAGGAACAGTGTGAAGGGATCCAACAAAAGGATAACTGGGTGCCTCCTTCAATAAGCATGTGGATCAAACAGCTGACCTCAATAATCATTTCAGGTCTAGTATGCAGATGAAAATCTTTTAGCGCCTGAAGGACTGATTTTGAATCTACACAAAACAGAACTTGAAATATTGTTTGGGGAAATTTGAAAGGTAATTCAAAGCCATGAGTATTGCTGTTAATTCAGCTGTGAATATGGATATGTTGCATCCAATGTAAAAAAAATTCTCCACACACACACTCATGTGTGCGCGTGTGCGTGTATGTTTGTGCGTGCGTGCGCGCGCGCTTGCTTGTGTGTGTGTGTGTGTGTGTGTGTGTGTGTGTGTGTGTGTGTGTGTGTGTGTGTGTGTGTGTGTGTGTGTGTGTGTGATACTGGTAATGTATACACATAGTACATACATGTATTCAGTATCATGTTAAAAACACCTCTCCGGGCAGCAAGTCTCTCTCTATCATATTACATGGTGAGTTTGTCTTCCTTTCCCCGAACGTTCAGACAAGAGCATTGTACTACTATATTAACTGCAAAGACAAACTGCAGTAATATGCAACCATGACACATTGTGCATGACAGCAATCCATGCAGGACTGACGCTATGTTTCATGATGAAAACTGGGCCCTCACAATTAATCTGACCGTTATCTCTGTGCTAGATATTAATGAGTAAATGTCTATAGTGTACACTAAGATATCAAACTCCATCATAACTGAACGGAATCAATATGTTTGAGTCGTACTGGTATTGGAAGACTGGCGATGTGATCTATAAACTTGGCTTACCTATTGTACTATTCTTTGGAATCGTTGGAAATTTTATGACAGTTCTGATCATTTTTCGTCTTCCTGAATCCAGGTCGATCTTTTTATTCCTGGTTCTGGCCTGCTCTGACCAGTTATCGTTGATAGTGTGGCCCCTTCTGGAATGGCTCTATCTTGCGTTTGATGTGCCGTACATATCAAGCCAGGGCTCTTTGCCATGTAAACTGTACGTGTTAACGGGAAACACGGCTGTTTCCTTGTCTGTATGGATACTTGTGACACTCACCATGCAAAGAGCAGCAGCTGTACTGTGGCCACATCGTGTCAATGCTTTGTGGACGGAGAGAACGTCACGACTTGTTGTTGGAAATTGATTGTCGTCATCACTCTGATTTATTGCCACTTTGTCTACGGATATGATTTTGATGCAGTGCGTTGTGGTCACTTTCGTACTAAGTGTTGTGTGGCTGCCTCAGAGGCATACATATGGTTCTCTCAGATTATCTGGCCTTGGTTGGAGTTGATTGAATACTCTTTGCTGCCATCTGTACTACTGGTAGGCACTAACAGTGTTCTTATCTGGACTCTTGTCAGGTCCGCCAAGACAGGCAGCCATCTTCCTGTACAACGCACCGCTCGGGATTCCAGACAACAGAACGTAGTTTCATTGACTTTGACCTTGATCAGTGTCAGTGCTTCCTTTTTTCTCCTGACCACACCAATAACAATATATCACATCACTCATCCATATGTTAATCACGATGACCCACTTCTTGCCGAAATATTTTCTCTTTGAAAGAATCAGCTACATTATGTGGTACTTCAATAGCGCTGTCAACTTTTATTTGTATTGTATGTCGGGTAACAAATTCAGAACAGCGTTTTATGATATGATAATCGACTTTTTCAGCCTATGTAAGTGTACACAGAAAGTCCCTAAAACATAAAACTCGCCAGTTACTAGGTATAAAACTGTGAATGAAATGAAGAAGAAAGATGGGGTGATAACCGTTACTGAGATCAACCGAACGCACTCTTCATTCTAAATGCTAAGGTCATAACCTAATGGATACAATAAACAGTATAACAGTGTTTGCTTGCTTGTTTGTTTATGTGTGTCACGAGTTTGTCACGAGGCCTACGACGATTGACCCGTCTAGGGTGGCGGAATTATTCATTTGTTTATTGTCGTTGTTGTTGTCGTATGTCCGTCCCTTGGTGGGCTTGGTGGGGGTGCACCTTGGGTATTTAAATCACTCAATTTCGGTTTCTTTCCTCTCCCCTTCCCTACTCTCTCTTTTCTCTATCTTTTCCTCTCCTCTTCTCTCCCCTCTCCTCTCTCTCTCTCCCCTCAAAATTCCACTGCCCGTGAAAACCCCATCCGAAGGTTCACGGGTGGCGGTACCTTTCTCCGAACTTGCGTCTTGGGCCTCTCGCCTGCCCTTTTAAACCTGTGGGCACGTGTTTTCATTTTTTTTAAAAGCTTTAGGTATCTCATTTCTTTTACGTAGCCGTGGCTTGTTGGCCCCCATCCCCTTAGGCTTTTTTTTCTTTTCACCGAGGGGAAAGATGTCCCCGGGAGCGCCTGCTCCGGTCCTGGTTTTTCCCCAAATTTCGCCCGAAGGTACAGTCACCTTCATTTCTACGGGCCCGGGCCTGTAGGGGGGAGACACCCCTTAAAATTTTTTTTCCGAAACTCGCCTGTCCCCCACGGGAAAAGGGGGCAAGAGAGTCGTTTAAAACCCGCCCTTCTGGGTCCCCCCCGGGGGTAGCGGTAAGCATCATTTCGGGGTTTTTGTTTTTTTTGGGTTTTTTTGTTGTTACCCCCGCTTTTTCTTCTTTTTGGCGAAATTCCCTTTTTTGTTTTAAAAATTTTAAAAAGAAATATTTTTTTAGACCTTTTCCCGGGTTTAATTCAATCTTTAACCTGGCCATTTCAAAATTATTTCCAAAAGTTTTTCCCCTTTTTTTAATCTTCGGGTGTTTGGGGTAGTCGGTGGGAGGGGGAGAGAACCTGGTGTTTAAAAGGTTTTGGTACTTTGGTCCGCTCGCCGCCCCTGCACATTCCCCGGGCCCTTTTATTCTTCGGCCCCCCACTTTTTGGGGTTGAAAAGGAGAACGAGTTTTAGTTCCGAGCGGCGTACTGTGACAGTCGTTTAATGTGGGGGTTGGAGATTTGTTTAAAGCATTAAAAATTTTTATAAAAAATTTGGGGGATAATTGTGCCTTTCGAATTTTTAAATTTTTGGGAAAAAGGGTGGTGCAGTTTTAAAAGGGCGATTATTTCCCGTTCCTAAGAAAGGAAAATTTTAAACGGAGTGAGAGAAGGATGAAGAAAATTAAAATTTTTTTGTTTTATACCCTTTAAATTTTTAATCATTCTTTACCTGTTTTCGTGTGAGAAAATTTTAAAAACGAACATTCCTGATTTTTTGGGTTTTGGCTGTTTATGCTCAGGCGGTTGAGCTGGTGTTTTGGTAAATTTTAGAAAGACCTCCCCTCGCCCCCATGCAGGGGGCTTTAGGTTTAAAACACTTTGGGTCAATTGTACTGCCCGGCGGGGTTCCAGTACCCTTCCTTCCCTCCTCTCTTTTTTCCCCTCCCAGTTCCCTTTTTCCCTCCCCCCGGGGGTTTTCACCCGGGAATTTTGGACGGGTTTGGGTCCACGCACTGGTTGGGCCACGCACGGGTTTGGGTGCCACCCCACGGTTGGGACCACGCACGGTTGGTCCGGGCGCACGGGTTGGTCCCAAACGCACGGGGGGGCCCAACGAAAAGGTTTTGGGCCCCGCCCCATTTGGTTTGGGAAACCGGGCGCACGGGTTTGGGACACGCACGGGTTGGGGGACCGTGCACTTTTGGGCCCAAGTATTTGGTGGAAAAAGCCCGGGACTTACGGGCCCCGTTCCTGTTTCCCCGCCCCGGGAAACCCCGGAAACCCAAACCCCTTCCCCCCCGGAGGGCGCTCATCCACCGTCTTTTTGGGGTTAAAAAGGGTGTCGGCCTTGAACGACTCTCTTCAAAAAACCGACCCGGTTTGGGGGCACCTAGTGCGACAGGTGCCCCCAGTAGACTTGGGAGAGGCAGGGGGGGGAAAGGGGTTGGTGCGGGGAAACGTTTATTTATAAAATTGCGTAAATTCATAAGTGTTGACATGCTTTATTTTGTTTTTGCATGGTGCGTGTGTTAAAAAATTTTTTTTTGCGTTTTGGGGTGTGTTATGTGGAAAAAAATGGGGGGTTGTATCGTTAAACTTTCTTTTGTGGGCTCTTTTGGGGGGGTGTGAGGTCAGTCACCCCCCTTCACCCCAACTAAAAAGATCCTCAGGGGGAAAACCTCCAGGGGTTTGGTCGTGACAAAAAAGTTTTTTTGTTTTTTTTGTTTGAGCTGTGGTATGTCCCTTTTAGCATGTGTGTGTGCGCACGAGAGAAGAGAGAGAGGGGAGAGAGAGAAAGGGGAGAGAGAAGAGAAGAGAGAAGAAGAGAAGAGAACTTTAAAAAAAACTTAAGAAAAACCAGGGGGTGGGTTTCAAACCGAACAAAAGGGATCACTGCAACATACAAATTTTTACAGTTCCCGTAATAAATTTTTACAAACACAAATTGGGGGCTAAACACCTTTCAACTTTTCTACTCGTTTTGAGTGAACACTTTACAGTTTGAAAACCTTTTTTCACGATCTATAGCGGGCGAATTTTCAACGAGTTTAACCAGATGCCGGAAAAGAACAATTTGGGTTAAGGGTTTTTGACACTTTTTTAAAAAATATACTTTTCTCTTTAAATTTTTTGATACTGCGGACAAGAAAGCAACGTGAACTTTTGGGCTCTTCTCGAATCAAAAATGGACATACATATCGTTTTCCTGTTCATTTTTTAAGGGGGAAACCTTGGGGTTATGCACTTCAGGGGGAGGGGCGACGCCTTTAAAGGGGGGTCCAACCAAACAAATTTTTATTTGATTAAATAAAAAGTCAAAAGGGGAAGTGAAATCAGTTTGGGGGTTTTTGTGAACGGTTCAAAACAGCGAAAACAACCTTTGCTGCAGTCATAAGACCATCGCGTCCCTGTATCATTAATAATGCTGTTTTTTTTTAAAGCCCTCAAGAATTCCCTCTCGCCTCAACCCTTTTGGCCCCCCAACCTCCCATACCCCTATTTGTAGAAAGGGAAAAAAATTGCTGATGCCCCTTTTTTTCTTGTGTTAAAAAAGAAAATAGAACATTCTATAAGACCTTTGAGCAAAAAAGATGAAAAAGGCATCTTCAAAATTCTTAAACCCAAAATTGAATATGTTTTGAGGGGGAAAAATTTTTCATAAATGGGAAAAAGCCTAACTCCCGTAAATAATCCCCACCAGGGGGTTCTTTTCACCCAACATTTAAAAAATCATTTTTTTTTAGAAAAAAAAAGCACTTGTTTTTTTTTTTTTTTTAAAATCAAATTTTTTTAATGCCCTAAACTTTGCTTCATAGCTTAAACATAGGCGGATTTTAAACATCAAAAAGTTTAAAGAATTGACTGTCGAAAATTTTTTCCTAAGACTAAAACAATTTTAAAATGAGAAAGTCCCTTTTTTTTTTGCTCGACTCGAAAAATCCGTTTTTAAAAGTAATAAAAACACCTAGTCGACATTATTTATTTCCCAAAAATTATTCATATTAAGACTGATACTTTAATCTTTCCCAAAAAACCCTTTCCCCATCCAGAGACACAGACGGGGCCCAAATTTTACAGATAGGGCGCAAAACTCTCCCCCTTTTTTCCCAAACCCTTGGGGCACGTAAATTTCTTTGGCCCAAACACTTTCCCAAAACCCAAAATCTTGCTTTCAAAAAGCTATGAATACAAATTGGGGCCTGGTACGTTTTCTCTCGAATACCCTTTTTCTTCAGGACGGCTCATGACTTCCAGCAAGCGACAGAATCAAACGTTTTTCTAATACCTAAAACCACGATAGATTTTGTTGTAAAAATAATTCTTTGCACACCATGGCAAAGAAAAAAAACGGAGAGAAAAAATCAATAGTGCTGTATGTTTGTTTGTTTGTTGTTGTTTTTCTAAAGCCTGCTTGACAACCGCTTATTACTTTGTTATGTTCAATCCTTTTTGATAATCTTTCATTTAATATAGACTATAGCTTACTGCAGACATTCAATAGCAAGATACCGCAATGATTAACAGGTATATTTCTTTCGCTTTGTTTGCAGAGAGTCTGTATAAATGTAAAGTGGATAAGGAGGAGAAGAGGGTAGTAGGAGGTGGGAAAGATAGCGAGTGGGCACATCACCCTACACACCAGCACCAACTCGTTGGTTTCCTCTCTCTTTAATTTTAAATCATAGTTGGAACGAACCAACCACACAGACGTCAGGCCAGTGCATGCAACACGCTACAGCTCCTCACGTTTAAACCCGTTAGGCCTACACCTCAGGCCAGTGCGTGCTACACGCTACAGCTCCTCACGTTTCACCCGTTAGGCCTACACCTCAGGCCAGTGCGTGCTACACGCTACAGCTCCTCACGTTTCACTCGTTAGGCCTACACCTCAGGCCAGTGCGTGCTACATGCTACAGCTTCTCACGTTTCACCCGTTAGGCCTACACCTCAGGCCAGTGAATGATAGTTCGCCGTTTGGGAGCAGAGTTGGTGCTGGAGGCCCTCCTTGGTCGGGTTGCAGGCTGTGAAGCTTTGCCCGTAGAACTGCGACTCTCACATTTCTGTGTGGTTTTTGTCATTCCTCTGTTCCGTGTTTGATCGCACTGTATGTGGTTTTGTGGTTTTGTGGGTTTGGCAGAGTCAGCCTTATGTTTGGTTTATTTACAATTGTTTTTGTGTCATTGGCCGTCAGCGGTGCCGTCGATTTGCCATCGTCTAGATTATGTGTTAATGTTGAAGTTCAAATTCAGATCTGTGTATGTCAGTGGAGTCGGTGATCAGATTATGTGTGAATTCTTTGATTCCTCACTGTCAGCAGTCTCTGATTCTGTATGAAGGTCAACAGTGTTTAATCCCTTCCCCCCTATCATGTTGTCTACACTGTCGGTACTATGTAACACACATGCACTGTCATCTGTAAGATTTCCGTTTATCCCTCTCTTTGTTAAGTTCATTAATTCACAGCTACTTTGCATATCTTTCGTACTGTCTTCAACACGATTCAGATCACTCATCACCCAATGGTCTAGAGTGTCATCATTCTGAACTTTCTCTGTATCGACTTCAACAAAATTTGAGTTCTTCCTCTCACACTGTCCATGTCGGGATTGTTCTGTTCTTTGTCAATGCTGATTTCAACATGACCTGAGTCCCTCCGTGTCTCACTGCATATAATGTCGTTTCTTTGCACTGTCTTTATGCTGTTACCAGGTCGACGTTTGTCTGTGTATGTATCACCGTTGCGTCGTACACAACGTATTCAGTGTGTTCACATCGGTCCATCATTATAATACTTTGTCGTTTCCCGAGTTTTAACTGTGTGACATGTGTTGTTCAGGTTTTGCTGAACATTACTGTTAGACGTCCGTGTTGTCAAAGGCGGAAAATGATACATAGAACTTGGGTAGGGGTACAGTTGGAAGTTGTATTGCCAGTTTTGAAAAAAAAACACTGACCTCATCACTCTGTCTCATATCCGTGTACAATGTGTCTCAGTCGACAAAGGAGCGTGGTTTTCAATGCAGGTGTCATCACAGTGTAAGCGCCTGTCATTACCATTCCTCCAGAAGTAGCGGGAGTCGTTGTTGCTGTCGCCAACGTCATCTCTGCGTCTGTAAATGCTGTAGTTGTTGCCAGCGTAGCGGCTGTTCCTGTAACGGTTGTCGTGGCTCACCAGGCCTCGTGTCCATGGCGGGCGTGGGTAGCGCTGTTGGTTCTGCTCCTCCCCCCACCAGTCTGTCGCCACGGTAGTAGGCATGGAAACCCTGGCACCAATACTGCTGCACCGTCTCTCTTTGCCGGTCCGTGAGGTCTGCAGCTACTGTCACATTTTTCTTCCAAAGTGCCACCCTGCCATTGCTCAGAACTGCCATTCTGTCGGGCCAGCGAGCACATTTTACGACCATGGGGGGGCCGACCATCGAATGCTTGTAGCGTCCCAAGCGTTGCGCACGTACAATATCATCTGGGGTCCAAGTCTTCCAGTCACTGACCCATCCAGCACACTCACAACAGACGTGACACATTCTTCATGTGATCCAGTGAGTAGAGCCGGGCACATTAAAAATTCGTAGGATGTCATATCTGATGAACCTTTCTAATTGTTCTGTCTTTTCCTCTACTGTTACAGTTGTCTGTTTCAGTTTCACTTCCAGCTGAGTCACCTAGTGTTTAGTTTTGCTGATCTTATCCAGTGATGTGGTAACGGTTTGGGCAAGCCCATGCCTTTTGCTTTGAAGTAGGTGAAACTTGGTCTTGAGTTCACGCGAAATG
>CM031603.1:4551932-4554432 GCA_018398815.1 Conus ventricosus | reverse complement strand
GAAAGACTACAACTTTGGATTCTCTCTTGAGTGGCACATAAGACCGTATGGTGAAGCTTGGCTGTTCTGGAGTGCACTCTTCATCTGTCCGTGGGCATGGGTGGTTGGTCTGTGGGTGTGCTCGGCAGCTGGAGGGTGGTGTTTCTCGCCGGTGGGCTTGCAGTCATGAAATACGGCTGGTACACCATGGGGATGCTATTTTAAGGCTGTTATGAGTTGCATCCTGCAGTCTGATTTACCTCTGTTCAGGAGCAGTTATGTCCCTTGATATCTTAATGGAGTGTCCTGCACGTGCCTGTACGACATCGTCAACACAGCGCAGGCCTCCAAGGGTGGTACAGGGCTGCTCTAAAGGCAGGTGAAGACAGTGCTTCTCTGGGTCCTCCCCAGCACCTTCGGGTGTTTCTTTTTCTTTTCTTATTATTATTATTATTATTTATTATTATTATTATTATTATTATTATTATTATTATTATTATTATTATTATTATTATTATTATTACTGTTGTTGGTGGTGGTGGTGGTGTTGTTATTATCATGTTTATTATGTTTATGTACTTTGTTCCTGTACAAATGAGCTGTTCACCGTGTTGTATAGTGTGTTTATGTATGCAACATTATGTCCCTGTGTGTGTGTGTGTGTGTGTGTGTGTGTGTGTGTGTGTGTGTGTGGTGTGTGTGTGTGTGTGTGTGTGTGTGTATGTGTGTGTGTGTGTGTGTGTGTGTGTGTGTGTGTGTGTGTGTGTGTGTGTGTGTGTGTGTGTGTGTGACTCGCGAACCCATAATTGTGTGTGTGCGTGCTTGCGTGCGCGCGCGCGCGCGCGCGCGTGTGTGTGTTTGTGTGTGTGTGTGCGCGTGTGTGTGTGTGTGTGTGTGTGTGTGTGTGTGTGTGTGTGTGTGTGTGTGTGTGTGTGTGTGTGTGTGTGTGTGTGTGTGTGTGTGTCCTGCTTATATTTTCTAGATGTTGAATTGTTAAAACTTGTAAAGCGCCCTGTAGCCTACGTTGTTTGGATGGGCGCAATCGAAATTGTCCTCATTATTATCATCATTATTATTTTTTATGTTTATTCTTATGATTATAAAGTTTATTATTATAATCATCATGTTCATCGCCATCATCATTATCATCACCATTTTATTGTCGCTGTTCTTGCTGCTGCTGCTGCTGCTACTGCTACCATAAACTACAACTTCAACTACGACTACTACTACTACCACTACCACAACCACTACCACTACTACTACTACTACCACTCTTTCTGTCATCTCAACTACTACCACTACCACTACAACTACCTCTTCTGCTGCTGCTGCTGCTGCTACTACTACTACTACTACTACTACTACTACTACTACTACTACTACTACTATTTAACTTTTCAAGTAGTGATTAGCTGGAAATATTTGTTTAGGAATAATGATCTTGAAGGTAATCATTAAGAGTGGATCCCAATCGGCCCACTCACTAATCTCCTGCCTCCTGTGTGCAGCGGCAAAGTGTCACACGTTAAGAACAGGAGGACAAGTGCGTGTCCCAAAGAGACAAACTACTTCTTGATCACACGTTAAGAACAGGACAAGTGCGTGTCCCAAGGAAACAAACCTACTTCTTGACTTTGTCCATCAGTCACGCCATAGAGCAGAACACGTTAATGAGCTGAGGGTCTTTTCTCTCGTCCTCCATCCAAGCCAGTATCAAGGAAGCAGTGTCTTGTTGGAGCAGACCTGGACAGCGGAGCTCCAGAGGAACAGAGACAAGTTCAGACCCCCTTCTATCACCCCCCCCCCCACACACACAACACACACCACACACACACACACATACTGCCTGGGCTTCTTTGACCTGTGGCAGAGACATTTTAACAAATACTTAGAACGACTCCGCCGTATAATGTAGACAAACGAATCACAAGACAAAACACGACGCCTTTCCATCTCTTAGGTCTCCTTCAGGCAAGACAAACAACACGCAGGACAACGAAACTGAAGAACGAGCAGTCACGTATCTCTGTCAGATTTGGCGCAAGATGGGTGTTTATTGAAAACGAGGCTGTCCGGAAACAGACAATGTGAGTCGAAGTAGTAATGACAATACTATTTATATTAATAGCAATACTACCACTACTACTACTACTACTGATAATAATAATAATAATAATAATAATAATAATAATAATAATAATAATAATATAATAATAATAATAATAATAATAATGATAATGATATCAATTATAACAGCAACAACAACAACAACAATAATAATAATAATAATAATAATAATAATAATAATATTGAACAAATACTTGAGGGGAAGATTACTACCACCTTCGGTGATAATATGACAATAGCAGTGGTAGTGTGGGAGAAAGGAGAGCGGTTAGAGATTCTTCGAACAGCACGCTGCCGTTCCAGAGAGTTCTGAGAGTGCCTCGGACTGGTCACACGTAGCATGCTGACATCAGTTGTCTGTGAGGTGACTTCTCACTCATTTACAACACTA
>CM031603.1:4544432-4546932 GCA_018398815.1 Conus ventricosus | reverse complement strand
ACGCTCGGTTCCCTGGGAGTCGATAAGGCGTTATGAGCCGAGCCGGTCTAATTTACCTCCTTCAGAGGGGTTATGTCCCTTGATATCTTATGTCCTACGAGTGCCTTTACATTTCAACACAGACGCAGGCCTTCCCAAAGTTGTTACGGATCTCTCTAAGGAGGTTTCCAGTCGGTCATATAGGGTTAGCAAACCCTTTGGGTGTTTCTTTTTCCTTTTATTTATAATTATATATATATATATATATATATATATATATATATATATATATAATATATATTATAATATTTTAGTTTTTCAGCAATTTGTTTCCTCTCCACACTCTCGTGTTGTTTTATTCTACTACCTTTCACTGGCTGCTTTGGGGGTGCTGTTGGATTTCTTGTTTGAACCCTTGGTAGTGACAATACCACAGAATTACAGACTGTGGTATGTCTCTATTTCACGCCAAAAGCACAGACACTCTCAGCCGTGTCTCCCTGATGAGTCCGACCCAGCCGACGAAAGGCCTAGGAGCAGGCAATACATATAGATCTGCCTTCGAGTGGGATTGCGGTGGTTCCCTTATGCAGTACTGAAGTGTTTTCATTTTCATAATATACATTTTCTTCATTTTCTTTCTTTTTTTTAATATTTCGAATATTTGCAGTCATTACCATAATGATGGAGAATTGTTAACCTGCACTTGTTTTTCCCCACTGCTTAATTGTTCAGCAATTATAATATATATACTATATATATATAATATATATATATATATATATATATATATATATATATATATATATATATTATATATATATATATATATATATATTATATATATATATATATATATATTATACAATGAACAAATAAATTCCAAGGATAAGTACCGAGCACCATTCCAGCCACTTACAGAGCAGCTTGGTCTTGTCTCCCTCTTGGAGACCATAAGCTTGCTGAAGGCTCATTTTGAGAAGCATTTATTTTATTTTCCCCCATTCACCCACTCAAGCACATACTGTTAGTTAGGCAGAATTATCTTCCACTGCAGATATGAATGCTTGTTTCCCCTATTTCTTCAATCTAAGACATAAGAGCAAGCTCTGTTTATAATTGAATATTTCTTGCAGTCATTGCAACACCAAGCTGCTCTGTAAGTTGCTGGAATGGTGCTCGGTACTTATCCTTGGAATTTATTAGTTCATTGTATTTTAGTCCCTTGCAGATTCATTCCAAGAACTGGCCCTCAGCACTTGTGTCTTAAGAGGTTATCTTTTTATATTTTCTTCTTTTTATATTTTCTTCTTTTCACGAGAAAATGTAGCTTGTTTTGCTCTTTCATGATTTTCTTTGCTTCTTAGGTGGCACCTTTGGTTGGTTTTTTGAAAACTCAACAAACATACTACGGTATTGCACAGCAGCTTTTTCTGGGATAGCATTCTTCCTTAAAACCGAAAAGGCAGAGGGAGTCAAATTACCACTTTCCGCGGTCACTGAGGAGAAACAATCAGGTTTCGAAATATCGGTAAACTGACCAGGAGTATATGTGAGTGAGTTTCCTCCCCTTTGTAGATTGTCTCCCCCTTGGAGACCATAAGCTTGCTGAAGGCTCATTTTGAGAAGCATTTATTTTATTTTCCCCATTCACCCACTCAAGCACATACTGTTAGTTAGGCAGAATTATCTACCACTGCAGATATGAATGCTTGTTTTCCCCTATTTCTTCAATCTAAGACATAAGAGCAAGCTCTGTTTATAATTGAATATTTCTTGCAGTCATTGCAACACCAAGCTGCTCTGTAAGTTGCTGGAATGGTGCTCGGTACTTATCCTTGGAATTTATTAGTTCATTGTATTTTAGTCCCTTGCAGATTCATTCCAAGAACTGGCCCTCAGCACTTGTGTCTTAAGAGGTTATCTTTTTATATTTTCTTCTTTTTATATTTTCTTCTTTTCACAAGAAAATGTAGCTTGTTTTGCTCTTCATGATTTTCTTTTGCTTCTTAGGTGGCACTTTGGTTGGTTTTTTGAAAACTCAACAAACATACTACGGTATTGCACAGCAGCTTTTCTGGGATAGCATTCTTCTTAAAACCGAAAAGGCAGAGGGAGTCAAACTACCACTTTCCGCGGTCACTGAGGAGAAACAATCAGGTTTCGAAATATCGGTATCTGACCAGGAGTTATATGTGAGTGAGTTTTCCTCCCCTTTGGAGATTGTCTCCCTCTTGGAGACCATAAGCTTGCTGAAGGCTCATTTTGAGAAGCATTTATTTTATTTTCCCCCATTCACCACTCAAGCACATACTGTTAGTTAGGCAGAATTATCTACCACTGCAGATATGAATGCTTGTTTTCCCTATTCTCCTTCGAATGAGACTATAAAACCGAGGGTTCGTGTGTGAACGCACGCAATAACATCTTGCACACACGTAAAATCCCATCACCAACTTTCGGAAGAGAAGGCCAGTTTGGCCGTTGGTATGGATGACACGTTACACATAGCATGCACCCT
>CM031603.1:4534432-4539432 GCA_018398815.1 Conus ventricosus | reverse complement strand
TGAAGACAGTACGAAAGATATGCAAAGTGGCTGTGAAGAAATGAACTTAACAAAGAGAGGGATGAACGGAAATCTTCCAGATGACAGTGCATGTGTGTTACATTATACTGACAGTGTAGACAACATGACAGAGGGAAAGGGTGTGAACACCGTTGACCTTCACACAGAGTCAGAGACTGCTGACAGTGAGGAGATCAATGAACTCACACATAATCTGATCACCGACTCCACTGACATACACAGATCTGAATTTGACCTTAACATACAACACATAACCCAGACGATGGCAAATTGACGCCACCGCTGACGGCCAAGGACACAAAAACAATTGTAAATAAACCAAACAATGAAGCTGTGCGTCGACGCGTTTTGAAATAACGACGCGATTTGAAATAATTATTTCAAAACGTGTCGAGTTTATTTCAAAACGCGTCGGTGTGAGTCGACACGTTTTGAAATAACGACGCGATTTGAAATAATTATTTCAAAACGTGTCGAGTTTATTTCAAAACGCGTCGGTGTGTGTCGACACGTTTTGAAATAACGACGCGATTTGAAATAATTATTTCAAAACGTGTCGAGTTTATTTCTAAACGCGTTGGTGTGTGTCGACACCTTTTGAAATAAGACCGCAATTTGAAATAGATTCACGAAAGTGTTTCAGTACAACCGTTTAGACTTCAACACGCTGACATGGATCTTTGTAGAGTGTTTGAAGACCTCAATATGCTGACATGGATCATTGTAGAGTGTTTGTAGACTTCGACACGCTGACATGAATCATTGCAGAGTGTTGGTAGACCTCGACACGCTGACATGGATCATTGTAGAGTGTTTGTAGACCTCAACAGGCTGACATTGATTATGATAGAGAATCTGTAGACCTCAACACGCTAACATGGATCATTGTAGAATGTTTGAAACCTCAACACGCTGACATGGATTATTGTATAGTGTTTGTAGACCTCAACACGCTGACATGGATCATTGTAGAGTGTTTGTAAACCTCAACATGCTGACATGGATTATGATAGAGTGTTTGTACACCTCAACACGCTGACATGGATTATGATAGAGTGTTTGTACACCTCAACACGCTGACATGGATCATTGTAGAGTATTTGTACACCTCAACACGCTGAACATGGATCGTTGTAGAGTGTTTGTAAACCTCAACATGCTGACATGGATTATGATAGAGTGTTTGTACACCTCCACACGCTGACATGGATCATTGTAGAGTATTTGAACACCTCAACACGCTGACATGGATCATTGTAAGTGTTTGTAAACCTCAACATGCTGACATGGATTATGATAGAGTGTTTGTAGATCTCAACACGCTGAACATGATGTTTGTAGACCTCAACACACTGACATGGATTATGATAGAGTATCTGTAGACCTCAACACGCTGACATGGATCATTGTAGAGAGTTTGTAGACCTCAACACGCTGACATGGGTTATTGTAGAGTGTTTGTAGACCTCAAAATACTGCCATGGATCATTGTAGAATGTTTCCAGACCTCAACACGCTGCCATGGATTACGATAGAATGTTTGTAGACCTCAACATGCTGACATGGATCATGGTTGAGTGTTTGTAGACCTCAACACGCTGACATGGATAATGATAGAGTGATTGTAGACCTCAACACGTTGACATGGATCATTGTAGAGTGTTTGTAGACCTCAACGCGCTGACATGGATCATTGTAGAGTGTTTCTAGACCTCAACACGCTGACATGGATCATTGTAGAATGTTGGTAGACCTCAACGCGCAGATATGGATTACGATAGAGTGTTTGTAGACCTCGACACGCTGGCATGGATCATTGTTGAGTGTTTGTATACCTCAACACGCTGACATGAATTATGATAGAGTGTTTGTAGACCTCAACACACTGGCATGGATCATTGTAGAGTATTTGTACACCTCAACACGCTGACATGGATCATTGTAGAGTGTTTGTAGTCTCACCCACGCGGCCATGGATGATTGTAGAGTGTTTGTAGACCTCAACACGTTGACATGGATTATGATAGAGTGTTTGTAGACCTCAACACGCTGACATGGATCATTGTAGTGTGTTTGTAGACCCATGTGTCAACTCGTTTTGAAGTAACGACGCGATTTGAAATAATTATTTGAAAACGCGTCGAGTTTATTTCAAAACGCGTTGGTGTGTGTCGACACGTTTTGAAATAACGACACGATTTGAAATAATTATTCCAAAACGTGCCGAGTTTATTCCAAACGCGTTGGTGTGCGTCGACACGTTTTGAAACAAAAACTGCAATTTGAGTACAACCATTCAGGACAAAAACCCACTGGACAAAACACTCCCCACGCAGGACAAACGCCCACTAGTCCAAAGACCACCCTAAAGGACAAGAAAATACCACTGGACAAAACAAATGTCTGTGCACACCCATTCAGGATCAAACCCATTGGACAACACACTACTCAAGCAGGACAAAAGCCCACTACCAAAAAATACCACCCATAAATGACAAAATTCCACTAGACAAAACAAGTCTTTGTGCAGACTTATGAAGGACGAGAGACACCAGACAAAACACTACCGACGCGATTAGAAATATAAATTTCAAAACGTGTCGAGCTTACTTCAAAATGCGTTGGTGTGTGTGTCGACACGTTTTGAAATAACGACGTGATTTAAATAATTATTTCAAACCGTTTCGAGTTTATTTCCAAAACGCGTTGGTGTGGTCGACACGTTTTGAAATAAAACCGCAATTTAAATAAATTCCAAGTGTTTGAGTTAACCATTCAGGACAAAAACCCACTGGACAAAACACTACCATGCAGGACAAAACACCATGGACAAAATACCACCTACCAAGACAAAACCCTACGGACAAAACACTCCCAGCAGGACAAAAGCCCACTAGACAAAAGACCACCCCTAAAGGCAAAACAACAAACAAATAACCACATGGACAAAACAAATGTGTCTGCCCACCCATTAGGATCAAACCACTGACAAAACACTACTCATGCAGGACAAAAGCCCATGTACACAAAATACCACCAATGAAGGCAAAAATCCACTACAAAAACAAGTCTTTGTGCAGATTATAGGGACAAGGAGACACCAGGCAAAAACACTACCGACGCGAATTAAACAATATTCAAAATATCGAGTTTATTTCAAAACTTGGTGGTGTGTCGACTTGAATACGAGCATTGAATTGTTTCAAACCGTGTCGGTATTAAAACGCTTGTGTGTGTCGACACGTTTTGAAATAAAACGCAATTCAAAATAAATTCTCCAAAGTGTTTGAGTATAACCATTCGGACAAACCCCACTGGACAAAACAATTCATGCAGGAAAAACACCAATGGGCAAAATACCACCTACGAGGACAAAAGTCCTACTGGACAAAGACTCCCACGCAGGACAAAAGCCACTAGACAAAAGACCACCCCGTAAAGGACACAAAAATACCCACTGGACAAGACAAGTGTTTTGCACACCCATTCAGGTCCAAACTCACTGCACAAAACTACCCATGCAGGACAAAAGCGCACGTACACAAAATACCACCATGAAGGACAAAAATCCACTAGATAAAACAAGTCTTTTGCAGTATTGTAGGACAAGAGACACCGGACAAAACACTACTGCGCGATTTGAAATTATTATTTAAAACGTGTCGAATTTATTTTAAAACGCGTTGGTGTGTGTCGACACGTTTTGAAATAAACGGCAATTTAAAATAAATTTCACGAAGTGTGAGTCACATTTCCCATAACCTTGTGAGGATCACACTTGACAAAATACCACAATTGAAATAATTCACTGGAAAATTGATACAACCATTCTGGACAAACCCACTAGAACAAAAGACCACCCCTTCAGAACAAAAAAACCACTGGACAAAATTTCACACCTATGGGCAAAACTCTTGGAAAATCACCCCGCAGGACAAAAGCCACTTAACAAAAGCCACCTAAAGGACAAAAATACCACTGCAAAACAAGTTTTGTGCAACTTAAGGAAGCAACACCAGGACAAAACACTACCGGGCGATCATGACAAAATTCATAGAAAAACTGCAACAAGCTTTTAAACTTTGAAGGAGAGTAGACACGTTAAAGATACCGACGCGATTTAAAAGATTATTTCAAAAGTGTCGAGTTTCATTTCAAAGCGTTGGTGTGTGTCGACACGTTTTGAAATAATACCGCAATTTGAATAATTCGAATAATTAGAAACCTTCAGGACAAAAACCTACAATTTAGTGCAGACAAAACCTGGACAAAATACCACCTATGGGGAGAAAACCTTACTGGACAATACACCCACGCAGACAAAAGTCCACTGTACAAAGACCACCCCTAAAGGACAAAAAGTAACACTGGGCAAAACAAGTGTTTGTGCACACCCATTCAGGATCAAACCCACTGGACAAAACACTACTCATGGAGGACAAAAGCTCACTACACAAAATACCTCCATGAAGGACAAAAACCCACTAGACAAAACAAGTCTTTGTGCAGACTTATGAAGGACGAGTAGACACCAGACAAAAGACTACCGACGCGATTTGAAACAATTATTTCAAAACGTGTCGAGTTTATTTTGAAATGCGTTGGTGTGTGTCGACACGTTTTGAAATAACGACGCAATTGAAAATAATTATTTCAAAACGTGTCGAGTTTATTTCAAAACGCGTTGGTGTGTGTCGATACGTTTTGAAATAACGCGTTTTGAAATAAACTCGACACGTTTTAAATTATTATTTCAATCACGTCTTTATTTCAAAACGTGTTGACACACACCAACTAGTAATTTTCAAATGCTAGTGTAAGATTGATGATTTACGGTGAGTTAGGACGTTTTTGTTTAACTATATGCAAACTTGCCTCTCAAACGTATCCAATATGGTTAAGAATTTTGTGGATGCCATTTCATCGTTTGCCTCAAAAGTCCTATAGAATGCCATGGCATTTTTATAATAGTAGGGAGA
>CM031603.1:4516932-4529432 GCA_018398815.1 Conus ventricosus | reverse complement strand
TGATCTGAATCGAGTTCACTCAGTCAGCAACAGCATGGCTGAGGAAGATGGCCGGATGGCTGTCGAAAGCTACGAGTGAGTAGTGTATTTTATGTAGTTGGGAGACCAGATCTGATTCTAGGTAGCATTAGGTTGAATTAGTTTCTCATTTCAGATATATTATGTAGTTATGTTAGGGACGTAGATATACTACCACGCTACCAAACCGATAGTTCTTTGGTATCATTAACTTTGCAATGTTGTGAAGAAGAGAAGAGGAATCTGCTGTGGAAGTTCAATACTTCTCTATTAAAGGACGTAAAATGTGAAGAAGAAATAAACAATGTGATCAAGGAAGTAACCAAAGAATACACAGCCCTGCCTTATTGTCGTGAGGCCTTAGAAAAGGTTCTAACAGTTGATCTGCAGTTTGCTATCTCAGATCAGCTATTTTTGGGATACGTTGCTGATGAAAATTAGAGTAAAAACTATTTCCTATGCAACAATGAGACTGGATGTTTTAAACAAAGAAAAAAAAAACTGGAAAAGTTTATTGAACAGCCAGAAAGAGAGGATTTGGTCATTGATGAAAAGAGAAGTAGACAATAACAAGCAAGACCTGTTTGATTTCAGACAGGAAAGAAAGTGTCTTGTTATGTTCAAGGGCAAGGTGGGTAGTTGAAGGAGAAAAATAACAAAACATGTCTGTAGTCTTGAAAAATGGAACTATGTTAATACTCATGTAATGAAACTTGCCGTCAGGGATGGTATATCTTTAACTAATGGCATGATATTGCGAGGGAAGTTAATTCATTTGATAAAGGTTTATATTCGGAAAGAGTGGTAGATCAGTGTTAACTGTCCAGTCTGATTGCTAGATGGCCAAAATTGACAGAAGAGAAAAAAAGAAATACTCTTGAAGGGAAAATAACTTTAGAAGGATCTGGTTATGAATTGAAAAACATGAACAATAATAAAATCCCCAGAAATAACGGTTCAATACTGAGTTTTCTTTTTAGTTCTTTTGGTTACAGCTAGGGCCATACATCGTAAGACCCCTTAATGATGGATTTGGCAAATGGAACTATCTGCAACTCAGAAAGAAGGGATCATAAGTTGTATACTTAAAAGGGACAAACCTGAAGATCAAATAAAAGAAAACAGAAACACCATATCGCTTTTAAATGTAGCGTATAAAATTGGATCTGCTTGCAATGCTAAAAGATTGCAATATGTTTTAATTCAGTTGTAAGTGATGACCAAAGCGGTTTCGTGCCAAATTGATATTTGGGAGATATTACATGTTTTATGTATGACATTATGGACTACATTATCAAAGGGAGAAAATCTGGGTTACTACTATGTTTAGATTTTAAAGAAGCATTAGATAATGTAGACGTAAAGTTCACGTTTAAGGTCTTAAAACCTTTGAGTGTAGACCCCGACGTTTGTCTATGGATTAAGACTTTCTACGACTATATCAAATCAACAGTTTCTGTTAATGGCAAGCTGTTTGGTTTGCAATTGAAAGGGGTTGTACACAGGGTGACCCACTATCACCTTATTTGTTTATTCTGTGTGTAAATGTTTAGCTCTAATGATAAAAGAAAACCAAAACATTAAAGGCATTAAATTTTGGTGACATTGAAAACAAGATATCTCCATATGCAGACGACACTGAGCTTACTCTAGTAGGAGACATAAAATCTTTTGAAGAATCAATAACTACCATTGAAAAAATTGGAAGAGTGTCTGGGCTTGCGTCAAATACAGAAAGACGAAGGCTGTGTGGTTGGGAAGTATACAGACTTCATCGGTAAACGTTTTGACACATTTACAAATGAAATGGAATCCCAAAAGTTTCCAAATATTAGGGGTATGGTTCACAAGCGATTTTAAAGAATGTGCAGTTGCAAATATAGAGGAAAAGTTTTATTAAATGAAATCACTGCGCCGAATTCAGTAAAAAAAAAAAGAAACACAGAAAGAAAGAACGAAAGAAAGAAAGAAAAGAAAAAAGGGAGGAGGGGGGGGGGGGGGTGTTAATTTACACCACTCGGAAGAGCGGCAGTTCGTAAGTTACTTGTGCTGTCAGAAATTATATTTTTATGGATGCAGCTAACAAATCAACCTGACAGTTTTTGAAATGAAATTTAGAAAACATTGGACAGATTTATATGGATTAAAAGAAAAGATAGAATAGATAGGAAAACATCTGTAAAGAATATCAAATCAGTGGGTTTAGCTAAAACCCAACATTAAGAAATACCTGAATCCATTACAATTGACATCATTTCGTAAAATGCAATCAAGCAACCGTAAATGGAAAGAAGTGTTATGTCTTCAGTATCCAAATAGTACCATAATTGAAAATCTAGGGCCCGAATGGCCTAACAAGACTGAGTAAAGTAATTTTGGAAAGACATATTTAAAACATGCAAAGAATTTGGGGACGTAAATCATGCCAAAACTATCTAAGAATTATGCTCCGAACCAGTGTTCTGTAACCGTAACAATAAATGTGGGGGGGGGGGGGGGGGGGGGGGGGGAATCAGTTTAGGATAAAAACTGGATCAGAAACAATCTCCTTTTATCGGAAATTTGCTGGACAATAATGGCAACTTTTTAAGTCCTGACTTTCACTGAAACGTTTGGCTTGTTGAGTGATTTTGTCACTTATCATGGGCTCATATGTATTATTAGGAAATATTCAAGAGACATAGGACTGGAACGAACACACAAGACATTGAATTGTTCAAACAAGTTATTGATAACTGTTTCGTCGGCTCCTAGAGGCGTGAACTATCATTACGATAATGCAAGACACAGCTGAACCCAAATGTTATGGCAAGTGAAGAGAATGACTTGGAACTGAAGTACGTTTTCACGAAACATTTAAGAAGATTGCACATATAAAAGATGTTGCATTATAATGATTCCAAATCCGATTGATTCAGAGAATTATAAACACGTTATTATACAGTAAATGAATATAACCGACTCTGACAAGTGTTCCTTTTGTCATGATAAAAAAAAGTACACGCCATGCTTTTTGGACATACGACCGAGTGAAAAAAACTTTTGAAGTGAATTTCAGGATTATGTAAACGAAAATTGTGCCAACACAAACTTTTTTTTTTTTTTTTTTTTTTTTTTTTGCTGTCCCAATCTCTGCGCCACCTCAGAGGCAGAGCACCCACGCCGCTCATTCCGACACCCCGTCCACATCCATAGCCCGGCCGGCCCCGCCGCAGCCCCAGCACCGGCAGTCCACAGGGAGCAGTCAATGTCAAGTCGTCATGAGGCAACCCACCGGAGGAGACACTGCACTGCTGCCGAGTCACTTCGGTGGTGTTCAGTGGCGCCTGTTCTGATCTAACATACGCAGGACACCACCTACTAAGCCCCCAATGACGACAATAATTGCTTAGTCGCGGAGCCAGCGTGAGTGAGCTCTCCCTCCGGAGGGTGCCACCACGTCCGTCAAACGACATCCCCATGGACTCGCCGATACCGGTGACCCCGACGGAACCAAACCAAAGCCACAGACTGGAGAGGACACCGAAACTGAGGTCACCATGAGGCAGGGCATGAAGGGTCACAGAATTTGAAACTTTTAAGAAAATTTTTTTATGCTGATTGATGAGGATGAGGATGATTAAGATGATGCTACGGATTTCCATTTCGGTCTGAGACTACATGACAGGGCTGTACTCTACGCTTCCTTTCATAATATATCCCGGCGTCAACCAGGCCCGCAAGATACAGGCACCTGCAGTGTTGGTCAGGAAATTTGAGCAACACTCTCAGCAACGCATCCATTAAGTTGATGAAACTCAACTGTGTGGTCCCAGTCTTCCCAACTGAGTCCGCAGCAAACTCAACTCTGGGTAGGAGCCGGTCGGGGCAGAAAAACCCACATGACTCTGATGGGATTCGAACCCACGACCTCCCAGCCGGGAGTCCGCGACGCTAACCACTTCGCCACGGAGGCTGGTGCCAACACAAACTTATTACTAACAGAAAAATAGCTTTATTTGGATGCGATGACCATCTTAAGACAGACAACACATTTGACCTAATTCTGCTGCTAGCTGAATGTTATGTCTACCAATGTACGCTCGAAGGTAAACAGCCTCAACTTCAACAATCAAATCGAGGTTATCTGTATGTGTTTCTGTTCGTCCATGTACTTGTCTGAATATATTCCAGATGGAGAAGGCTGCGTCGGTCTTGAATAAATGTTAATTTATATTTGTTGATTTCTCCAGTTATTGTTGCTGTGTAGACGTGTCCGGTACAGGATATACAGGCAACTTTGGAACATCATTTTGAGCGATGGCTGTGCTGTCATATCTGCCAGACGATTAGGTGTTGTAAGCAGCTTTTCTTTGGACAACTGGGTGTGTATTTCTTTCATCGTATGAGCAAGAGTTACATACTTGTTTATTGTTTACTATTTGTGAAAACTTAAGAGGAGGTTGTAGTGGCTACCACTTTGCAGATGTCTGACCTACGAGCTAGCCCAATGAGTAGTCTGCCTACCATTGGATGTGCCATTGTTATCATTGTGTAAGTGTGTGGTGAGTGTACAAATGTGTGTGTATAATGTGTGTGCATGGGTGTATGGGCCTGGGCCCATGTGAGTGTGCCAGTGTATTGGGTGTGGAAGTGCATGTGCGTGTGTGTACGGTGTGTCAGTATGCGTGTGCTTATGCGTATGCATGCATGTGTTCTTGTTGTCTTCAATTTTAACGACAGCAACAACAACACATCATGCATGCGTGAGTGTGTGTGTGTGTGTGTGTGTGTGTGTGTGTGTGTGTGTGTGTGTGTGTGTGTGTGTGTGTGTGTGTGTGTGTGTGTGTGTGTGTGTGTGTGTGTGTGTGTGTGTGTGTGTGTGTGTGGTGTGAGAACGCCACCCCTGTCTCCAAACTCCCCTTACAGGGAAGAAATGAACGTTCATCAATGGCACAGACCATCTGCTGCAGCCAATAGTCATTCATCAATGACACAGACCATCTCCTACAGCCAATAGTCAGTTGTGCTCGCTTTGCGTTCAGAAGGGGTGGCTGTCTCTTCTCTTCACGGAATACAGTCCTGTCAGTGTTACCTTGCATCCCGGCAGAGCACATGTGTGACGTCATGTACTGAGACTGTGCAGGCATATGCTACCACGATCCCATATATGATATCGGTCAGATATGTTTGTCCTGCACTATTTCATTGACTTTTTATGAATGAATAACTGCACAGAGAGTTCATGGGAGGTAAGTAGAATACATAAAAGGTATATTTTGCAGTGATTTCCTTTTACTGCTTCATCTGGGGGCGGCCATTTGCAATAACACTGTCAACAACAAGGCAGTCATGACATCCTCAGGAAGGTGAGTTCACTGCATCAAACCTAAACACATTTTTGTAACTGTTAATTAAGCAAACTTAAAGCCTAACTTATTACCTAAAATTGTGTGTGTCTGATTTTCCCAAACTGTCTTTGTTAGTTAGTGGTGAATGTTAAAAGTCTGATCCCATATATGGGATCGTGGTAGTGAGAGGGGAGGGTTTTTGCTGTCATCACTACAACTTGACAAGCAAACAAAAATCACTTACCTGCCGTTTTTTCTTACATCAGGAAATAGTTTTTAGATATATTTACTATTCTGTCAGTAATTTGTTAAGTGACAAATCACATGTCCGCTACTATTCATTTTTAGTACTTTTTTTTATTGCAAACATCAACTATTATATCCAATTTTCTTCTTTTTTCAGCAAAAAACGTTTACAGTTCATCAAGTTCTGTCAATGCTGGAGGATGATCAAACATTTGATGAGGCAACTGTTTATATCGAACCTCCACCTGTGGATGAAGAAACTGATGAAGACAGTGGTGAAGAAGATGATGCTGGTGAAGCGGGTCCCTCCAATATGAACAGAAATCAGCTTTCAGCTGGAGCAACCGTGACCCTCCACAGACAAGGAGTGCGATCTTGACTTGATGACGAGCACGATGAAGAAAATGTGAGTACAGTGCTGATGTTGTATTTATTTTAAAAAGCACACTTTAGGCCCTGGCCACTCATGCATGTCTCCAGTATGACAGTGTGAAATTGCCTATGGGCCGACATCAAAATGCTCTGGTGTTGCCTCACAGGAGATGCCTTTACCTGTGACAGTCTCCTCTGCACAGTAGTAAATTTTGTTGGTTGTTGAAGAGAGATTTGAGGTAGGTTCCCTCTGAGGAGTTTGTCTGAAGCTGGAGTATGGCTGCCCATGTGGCGACTAAGGTGTCATACTCGCAAAACATCGTGTACTATCAGGAAACCCCCCGGAGTTTGTAGCCGAGATCGCAAACAACAACAGCAACAAAAGCACATTTTTCCTGCCACATGATCGTGACACTGTAATGGGGTATTCCCACATATAGTACGGCAGATAATGTGGCATTTTGTAATGCATGATGGGTGATGAAAATGAAACATGAGTTCTTAGACAAGAAAAGATAAAGGATGTTAGAGTTTTATAGTAGCCTATCTGCCTTGTATGTTGATTTCTTGAATCCTTCATCCAATGCTTATGATTTTTTTTCTATTTCAGCCTGGTTCTACAGACGAAGACTCAGATTATGTGGATATGACTCGACCATCAACTTCAGGCGCATCATCCAAGACCACATCTCAGGACCACAGAGGGAAAAGGAAGGTGATGTATCACAAAGCACCAAACAAAAAAAAGCAGAAAACAATAGTTGACAGTGACTGGAGGAAAGTTGATTTGACAAAGAGGCAGAAAGACAGATTTGGATGGAAGGCTGAGCCATCTGAACCAACAAGGATGCCTGCTGATCCTGTCCAACTGTTTCAGCTGTTTTTTGATGATGATGTAATCTCCCTGATTGTCGAGAACAGCATTCTCTATGCCCGTTCCAAAGGTAACAACACATTCACTACAACTCCAGATGAAGTGTATGCATTTCTCGGCATCCTGATTGTGTCTGGCTATACTTCAGTTCCAAGACGTCATCTCTTTTGGTCCCATGACTCTGATGTGTGCAATGAAGCAATTTCATCTGCTATGACAAGAAATCGTTTCACTGTGATGATCGCGTATCTTCATGTCTGCAACAATGCGCGTCTGGATGTAGATGACAAGCTGAGTAAGGTGCACCCACTGATCAGCATGCTCAATGAGAGGTTTCTAACTTACTTCACATTCGTAAAGACCCAGACCTTGAGCATTGATGAGTGAATGTTGCCGTACTTTGGCAAACATGGTGCAAAACAGTTCATCCGGGACAAGCCAATACGTTTTGGCTACAAGATGTGGGTCTTGACAACCCCCCTTGGATATGTGCTGCAGTTTGAGCCATACCAAGGAGCTGGAGGCAGGCAAGCGGAGTACCAGGCTGGGTAGGGGTGGATCTGTGGTGGTGGACCTGATTTCTGAAGTGCAGGCAGACACAGGCGATTCTTTCCACCTGACATTTGACAATTTGTTCACCTCACTGAGCCTTGTAGATCACCTGACTGCCAAGAACATTGCCTGTACTGGGACCATTCGCTCCAGCAGAATGGGAGACTGCCCACTGAAACCAGTGAAAGAGATGGAAAAAGCACCACGTGGCACATTTGACTACGCATGTGACACAAAGAATGGACCGATTCTCGTGAGATGGAATGACAACAATGTTGTCACTGCTGTCTCCAACAAGGTTGGTGTGTACCCCATCCAGACAGCAAAAAGATGGTCCAGAACAGAGAGAAGACGGGTGGACATTGGTCAGCCATTATATCATTATTTGATATTGTTTTGAGAAATTATGCAAGATGCCTGTAATAAAACAAAAGACTACGTATGTTCTTTTGATAAAGAAGAATACACATTTTCTTGCTTGTTTGCGGTTTTTTTAACATGCTTCCGTAATAAAAACACATAAAAACTTATGATTAGTTGTGTTTGTGCTGTTTCTGTATCTGGCTCCTTATTTTTTCAAAGTATAAGACGCTGACATAACCAGCTATAAAATATATCTAAGCAAAGATGGTTTGAAGACAGTCAAGTGAAAAGTGAAAAACCCCTCCCCTCTCGCTACCACGATCCCATATATGGGATCGACCTATTTACTCTTCAATGGTAACATTGTTGATGAAATAAACCAAAAAGACTATCAAATATCATAATTGTGATACAAAAACTAAATTATTTATATAGTTTTATTAGAAAAAAAAGTTGGTAGCATATGGGTTTAATGTCCAATACCTTGGTCATATATATATTTCTGAACTGACCACTGCCCGTGTGGCACTGGAACACATCCTCCACTGCCGACTGCTGTCACCTCAGCCGAATTAAGTTTGCCCACACAGACAAATGTATGTGTAGCACTGGACCTCAGACCCCAGACGATCATCAAGGAGAAGCAGAGGAAAAGATGGCTTCAGCTACATCCAGATTATAACCAGACAGATCCCTACTACCTCTTACCCAGACCAGACCAAGTAAACATTGTGAGGCTGAGGACTGGCCACTCCAGGCTACACCATCACATGTTCACAAGGTTCCGCATTGGCGAGTCTGCAGTGTGCCCTGCGGTACAGCCCCAATGACGGTGGAACACCTCCTACAGGACTGTCCAACACACAATAGCCTGAGAGCAGAGACCTGGCCTGCTGACCAACCGATGAGGGAGAAACTCTACGGATCTCTGGAGGGCCTCCGCCGGACGGCAGCCTTCGTCAGTGCATCGGAGGTTCCTGTCTGAGCGAACGACGACGAAGCAGAAGAAGACCCCAGAACACATCCTCCAGTACTGTCCACCTCATGAGGTTCATGTTGTACGGGGTCAAACCTGGCCAGGGGGTGCAGAACTGAAGAATCAGGTTTGGGGCAGCCGTCCAGACCATAAGAAGAGGAACACCTAGATCGAATAAACAAGTACATAATATACAAATAGAAATAAATGAGCAAATAAACAGTTTAAAGAAATGACAGAACGAACTATTGAAAGCAATGCAGAACAAGTAAATATGTTTGTGCTCTATCTCCTTAAAGAAGTCTAGACAACCAATGGTGAGTACTCGTGTTACATAGCTATAGCCATTGTATATAATTTACAGAACAAGCGCTCATTTTTTATTTTTATTGTTCCACTTAGTGTATTGTATATGTATCATAAAAATGGAATAAATCAACCATCAATTTTGATTTCTGTAGCTTTTACTATTTTTCTATACATAGCATATGCGACAGTGAATAGTGGATTGAAAAAATCCAAAATAACAATGGCGAATCTTTTTCTTATGCCCATCGTTCCACGGTGGAGCATAGGCCATCGACGACCTTTCACCATTGCACTCTGTTCTGGGCTGTTCTGGCCATTCCAGTCCAGTTGGTCCATTGTTGCTTCAGTTCTGCCAAAGTGTCTCGCCTCCGACTGTAGCGAGGCCAGCCTCTCTTCCTCTCCCTGCAGGGGCCAGGTCAGGGCATGGCGTGTGGTGCTGGACGCTGGCTTCCTGAGGGGTGTGTCCGATCCAGCCCCACTTCCTTCGCAGTATCTGCTCGGCTACTTGTTCCTGTCCCGCACGCTCCCACAGATCTTCATTTCGGATCTTCTCCTGCCATCGGATTTTGCAGATGCGCCACAGACAGGTGCTGAAGAATGTCTGAATGTCTTATTGCATCGTCTGTGTTGTCCGCAATGTCTCGCATCCGTAGAGCAGAATTGATTTCACATTGGAGTTGAAGATGCGGTGTTTGGTTCTCATGCTGATTCCTCCAGATGCCCAGATGTTCTTGAGCACGACGAAAGCTGCTCTTGCCTTGCCGATTCTGGCTGTGCGTCTCGGTCCGTGCCTCCCTGTTGGCTAACCACGCTTCCCAGGTAGACGAAAGATTCCACCTCCCTGATGGGCTCTCCACCGACTGTGACTGATGTGTAGGGAGTGGTGTTGATTTTCATCAGCTCGGTCTCTTCCTGTTGATCTTGAGCCCTGTCCGGGCTGATGTGGTCTCCGGTGACGTCATAGGTATTTTATTTTGATTTGGGGCACGCTGTCGTTCTTATATATATATATATATATATATATATAAGAAAGAAACTCGTGGAGAGCGTGGCAGCAGAGAGTCCTCAGAAGAGAAGCCCCTTCAAGCAAGTGTTTCGGCCCTTATCTCCTGACACTCTAGGGGGGTTGGGCCACACCGGTTCATGACTCCGGATGTCCTCTGCTGCCCCTTTTTTTTTCCCCCATCTTGGGACGAGCCATGGCTGGGATTCGAACCCATGACCTCTGGACATGCTCATTTTCTACTTAATGACTCGCGCTTTAACCACTGAGCCACAGGGACACCTGATATTTGTAGGGAAATTAAGCCTTATGAAGTTCACTTTTGTTCCGCCTTGACCAGATCCAGCTTGAACACCTCTCTGCCGCTTCTGCCATTGCTTTCAGGGCTCTGGTTTTTTCCTTCCCTGCAACTGAGAGCTGTTTCATGAGGCTGTATGCAGACGTTCCTACAAATGCCCTAGCTCCAATTTCTGCAGTGAGGACTTTGACCTGATAGCCTTCTCTCCTCAGGCTGTTTGCCAGATCAGCATACTTTTCAGTCTTGTAGATTTGAGCTGCCTCCATTCTGTTCTCATATGGCACCGTGAGCTCGATCATGATCAGCTGCTTGGTTGACTTAGAGTGGACTACTATGTCTGGTCTCATGCCACTCTTGCTGATGATCTCTGGGTGACTCTTCCATTCTGGGAGGTCTGCAGTGCACTCCCAGCCATCTGCCCCATCCAGCAGACTCTGCCTGCATGTTTCGAGTGGCACTGTTGTTCTTGGCCATGATTTGCTGCCTCCTGCCGTGAAGAATGTTGCGGGTGCTTTTGGAGTCATGATGCTCCCTTTTGTGGTGTTGGTACTAGCCCAGACTACTTGTACAATCTCTTTGAGCACTTGGTTGTTGCCTCCATGTGTACCTTCCTTGAGCCAGGGCTACTTTACATGAGCTTAGAACATGCTCCACTGTTTGCTTTTCATGGCAGAGGGGGCATGCAGGATCGTCTGTTTTTCCCCCACTTCACCAGGTTTGCATTTGAGGGCAGAAGGTCATATGCAGATTGAGAATGAAGCTGATCCTGAGAGGGGCCATGTGCCAAATGTCATTCCAAGTTAGACTTTTTTGGAGTGCATTCTCCCACGTGTCCATTGCCCTTGCTGGCTCTGCTGGACTGCTTTTTGGAGTCTTTTTTGGTCTTCTTCTTTTCTCATCTCCTGAATCATCATGTCTCTTTTGGCTTTTCCTTTGGCCTTTGACCACCATTCAGTTTTGGTCACCCCCAGTCCTTGTCTGTTGGTCTGTGTGTGTCCTGTTATTTCTCTGATCTTGAGACTTTCTTTTGCAGAATCCATCGCCTCTTGAACTTTCCATTTTCTGCCTGTCTTCAGTTGGGGCTTGATTGTTTCTACCACCTTGTCTCCTGAGTCCTCCAGCATGCTTTGGAGTCTGATCTTCCCTGCTTTGTATTCCTCCAGGATGGATTTCAGTGGTAGTTTGAGCTTTGCTTGGCGACAGTACAGCGCGATGTCAGTCAGACAGGGTGGGACACCAAGCCATTTCCTTGTGAACTTGTTGATTTTGGCTTCCATTGCCTCCACTGTGCTGGTTGCAGATGTCGTATATCATCAGAGGCCATAGGAGCTTTGGTATCAGCATGAACTGCAGACACCAGACCTTGTATTTGCCAGGGAGCCCACACTGGTCAATGGTCTCCAAGCCTTCTTCCGCCATCTGCTTGGTTTTTTTTGCTCTTTGTGTGTCTTTCAACGTATCATCATACCATCTTCCAAGGCTCTTGACTGGTTCTTCTGTGACTGTTGGAATGGCCTGGTTGGCAACACTGAAGACCACAGATTCGGCCACTTTTCCTTTCCTCAGTGAGAGACACCGTGATTTCTTTGGCTTGAAACTTCATTCTGGATGAGGCAAACTATGTCGTCCAGCCTCTCCAGCACATGACGTGTCTCGTCTTCTCTGGATGAAATCACTGTAGTGTCATCCATGAAGGCCTTGAGAGGAGGCATCTTGTATCCATCGCCAAGGTCTGTTTGTCTCGCGTTGTTTGTTGCTGCTTTCAAGATGAGTTCCATTGCCAGCACGAACAGTATCGGGGAAATTGCACAGCCCATTGCAATGCCCACTTCCAAGTTGATCCAATCAGTTGTGTACTCCTTGGTAGAGAACCGCATTGAGAAGCCATTGAAGTACTTCTTGAGCATGTCGCGGATGTTCTTTGGCACATGGTACATCTCAAGAGCCAACTGTATCATCTCATGGGGCACAGATCCATATGCGTTTGCCAGATCAAGCCACACTACGTCCAGGTCTCTCTTTTCTGTTTTTGCTTTTTGGATTGCGTCCCAGATCATTGTGGCGTGTTCTACACAGCCAGCCACGCCTGGGATGCCACCTTTCTGGACTGACACATCCAAGTACTTGTTTTCCATCAGGTACTTGGTCAGCCTTGCTGC
>CM031603.1:4496932-4511932 GCA_018398815.1 Conus ventricosus | reverse complement strand
CATAGCATATAGGTGAAGATATCAATACATAGGGACTTCAATCATCAGATATCAGCGTATCATATTACATATCTTGGTATCACTCACAGATCTCGCCGGCGCCGTCCACAGTGTCTCACATACACAATCAACACACTCAGTTCCACAGTACCGAAGCCACAGTCTACAGCACTAAAGAAGACATAGAAGGAAAACCAAGGTCCCCACATGATACGCACAGCCGTTCACAAACACAAGCGATGAAGAAGAAGAAACAGAGGCCCCACACAACAAGCACAATAATCACGTAGAACTTTCAGAAGAAGAACCGCAGATTTACATTCACAAGGCACAGTAATCCATATCAGAAGATCCGCAGATTCACAAAGCACAGCAATCTATAGAAGAAGAACCGCAGATTCATAAAGCACAGTAATCCACAGAAGAAGAACCGCAGATTCACAAAGCACGGCAATCCATAGAAGACGAACCGCAGATTCATAAAGCACAGTAATCCACAGAAGAAGAACCGCAGATTCACAAAGCACAGTAATCCACATAAGAAGAACCGCAGATTCACAAGGCACAGTAAACCATAGTAGAACTGCAGATTCACAAGGTACAGCAATCAATATTGAATCCCCGGAGAACACGATTTCAGCAAAGTCCCATTGGACACAATAAACTTCGATTCGACGTATTGTTGATCTAAAACAAAAATTAATTAGCTTCTCCGTGTATTGATATTACAACGTTCACATCAATAAACTCAGCCCACCGACACACATGAGGTGGTACAATTAGAGCACATAAATATTACTTGCAGCTAAACGGAGACCCATGCACCCAATTCTGATTGGCTGTTTATAGATGACGTATTCGCCGCCATTTTGTTTGAGGAATACCCTTTCGGGTAAATTTACCATACCGCGTGGGCAAACCATTCCATGAACATGTACGCCCGATCAACTGATGGTGTTGCGGATTGCTATATTCTTGTCTTGGTAAGTAACGCGTTCTTTTACCGCGAGACGTTCGTTTGCTCTTTTCCCGCTCCTTTACGCCGGCCATTGTCCGCTTCCAGTTCGACTGATTTCATCTGATCTACTGTTTTTGCTAAGAGAATGACTTCCTAATGTGCATTCAAACTGCATTTAATAAGGACAATGATGAAACGCTTTTCACATAAGATGATCTGTGTTGATTCCACTCATTCAAAACACAGTATGAATTTCTGTTAATTTCTATCCTTGTTATTGATGATGTTGGAGAACCTATTCCAGTAGCATGGGCAATTTCCAATAGGGAGGACACAGAAGCTTTACAAGTATTTCTTAGTGCATTGAAAGAGGTTAATGATGGATAAGATTATCCAACTCTTGTATTTATGAGCGATTTGGCAAATGCATTTTACAATGCATGGCGTCGTGTGTTTTCTTTGCCGCAAAAAAGACTTTATTGTTCCTGGCATGTTGACAGCGCATGGAAGAAGAAATGGAATGAATTAGTCCCATCTAAAGAACCAGTTTATTTCTATGCCCACTTATCCATGCTGTGGAGAGAAGTAGATAAAGGAAAATTCAGAAAAATGTTGACAGAGATTGAAGAGAGTCTGCACGCTCATCCAGTTTTTCATCGCTATTTTGTCAAAACTTATGTACAGGATAACATATATGAATTATGGGCAGCTTGCTTTCGAAAGGGGTGTTTATCAAACACAAACATGCACGCTGAAGCATTTCACCGTGTTTTGAAAGACTTATATTTTCACACACAAAAAAACAGAAGAGTGGATAGTTTGCTGTTTGTGTTACTTAAGATTTCAAGAGATAAGGCATGTGACCAGTTAATGAAATGTCAAAAAGGGAAAGTCACTCACAAACTACGTGAAATTCGAAACAGTCATAAAGCTGCGCAAGATATAACTCGTCTTGTGGTCCGTATTCATAATCAGGATGAGTGGATTGTGCCATCTAGTGCAGACTGCAGTAATCAGGTTTACTTTGTCAATAGAATTCCTGAATGTCAGCAGTGCTCATGCAGACAAGTTTGTGAAGAATGTAAGATATGTGTGCACAAGTTTCCATGTACTTGTTTTGAATCTATAACTAGAGAGTTGTCATGTAAACATCTACATGCAGTGCAAATCGTTCTTACACAAACATCTTGTCAGGAATCTCAGAGTGAAACACAAACTGAAGACCAAGAGGTCATGATGGAAATGACCTCAGATGCTGACATGCATGAAGAATGTGCAATAGACAATAGACAGCAAGGAGTATTTTAAGAGTTTCATTTGTAAACCAAACACTGACTGTTCTAATAAACTACATGAACTGCGGGATGTCGCACTCGAAGAAGTAAATGAACTTGTCTCTATAATTAATAACGCTAATGGCATTGAAGCTCTAAAGAGTGTAATTTCAAATGTTAATTCTGCCAAGAGCATTTCAAATGGTTTGGAAACAATTGAGATCAGTCAGGTAAAGAAATTGAAAATACATGAGAAATACCCTGGAAACAAAAATTTTGAGACACAGAAATGGATGATGTTTTTTTCCACAAAAAGAAAGTAAAACACAAAACAAAAACAAAAACGGTTCAAACTGTGCAAGCCAGATGCCAAAGAATGTGAACTGTTAACCAAAAGGTTGAACTCAGTAACACCAACTAAATGTGCCATTTGCTTTTGTGAAGAGGATAATGGTACCAGTGAGGAAATAGTATGGCAGCAGTGTTCTGATTGTCAAAGTTGGGTACATGTTATCTGTGATGACATGTCCAGTGCCAATGAAACAGATATGTATCACTGCCGCCCTTGCCGAGACAAGATGAAACCAATTTTTTTTATGTAGGTAGCTGCATTTACTGATCTGATGAAACCAATGGTCACTTTTATTGAAAAGTGAAGCCAGACTGGTCTTCCATCCCTTCTAGCTATATGTTGAAACAGTTAAAGTGAAGTCAGACTGGTCTTCCATCCCTTCAAGCTATATGTTGAAACAGTTAAAGTGAAGTCAGACTAGTCTCCATCCATTGTAGTTGTATGTTGAAACAGTTAAAGTGAAGTCAGACTAGTCTTCCATCCCTTGTAGCTATATGTTGAAACAGTTAAAGTGAAGTCAGACTAGTCTCCATCCCTTGTAGCTGTATGTTGAAACAGTTAAAGTGAAGTCAGACTGGTCTTCCATCCCTTGTAGCTATATGTTGAAACAGTTAAAGTGAAGTTAGACTGGTCTTCCATCCCTTGTAGCTATATGTTGAAACAGTTAAAGTGAAGTCAGACTGGTCTTCCATCCCTTGTAGCTATATGTTGAGACAGTTAAAGTGAAGTCAGACTGGTCTTCCATCCCTTGTAACTATATGTTGAAACAGTTAAAGTGAAGTCAGACTGGTCTTCCATCCCTTGTAGCTATATGTTGAAACAGTTAAAGTGAAGTCAGACTGGTCTTCCATCCCTTGTAGCTATATGTTGAAACAGTTAAAGTGAAGTCAGACTGGTCTTCCATCCCTTGTAGCTATATGTTGAAACAGTTAAAGTGAAGTCAGACTGGTCTTCCATCCCTTGTAACTATATGTTGAAACAGTTAAAGTGAAGTCAGACTGGTCTTCCATCCCTTGTAACTATATGTTGAAACAGTTAAAGTGAAGTCAGACTGGTCTTCCATCCCTTGTAGCTATATGTTGAAACAGTTAAAGTGAAGTCAGACTGGTCTTCCATCCTTGTAGCTATATGTTGAAACAGTTAAAGTGAAGTCAGACTGTCTTCCATTCCTTGTAGCTATATGTTGAAACAGTTAAAGTGAAGTCAGACTGGTCTTCCATCCCTTGTAGCTATATGTTGAACAGTTAAAGTGAAGTCAGACTGGTCTTCCATCCCTTGTAGCTATATGTGAAACAGTTAAAGTGAAGTCAGACTGGTCTTCCATCCCTTGTAGCTATATGTTGAAACAGTTAAAGTGAAGTCAGAACTGGTCTTCCATCCCTTGTAGCTATATATTGAAACAGGTAAAGTGAAGTCAGACTAGTCTTCCATCCCCTGTAGCTGTTTGCTGAAACAGTTTAGTGGACAGCTGCAGAGGGCTGTAAGACATTAAGTCAGAAGATGATTTATTTGTCCTCAAAAAGGAAATGGCTGTGTAGTGGCAAAGTATTATCATCGTAAAACACCCAGATCTGCACAATGACGTGCACATAAAGTAGCCAAGCTCATGTAATCAAGTCACATTGCACGTCCAGATAAAATACACGTAAAAGTATTTCCACATGTTTTCCCATTTGTAATACATTCAAATAGAATATTTACACTGTAAGTATTAAAACACACACACACATACTCACTCACACACACACACACACACACACACACACACACACACACACACACACACACAACACACACACACACACACACACACACACCACACACAGGCAAGTAGTATGTCAACTGACCCACCCTTGGTACACAATTTCACAACGTTTTCTGCTGGGATGTTCTTCCAACCTATATTGACAAAATGGAAAAGTCAGCAATACTGTACAGGTATGTCACAGTTTTTTGTTCAAGGCAAAATTAGGTAAAGGTATATCCTTTTAATGCCATATTAAAGGATATAAACTGCACAAACACAAATATGTCTCCACCATATTAACTCACAGGACTTGATTACAAGCATCACCACTGAACTTGGGATGAGATTTTGTACCCATGTTAAGTGTTATTGATTGTGAATGCTCTCTTTCTTTTCTTTCTTTCTCAATTCTATAAATGAATTGAAAACTTCACCTCTTGCAGCCACAGTTTATAAGATGTGTTGAATGGTCATTCTGGATCAGCATGATATATATTCTCAATAATTGACCAATGACAATTTCTGATATTTCATGGCATGTTATTGTGGCTTTCCTGGTACATGCCTTCCTTCCCTTCCTCCTGGGTCAGCCCTGATATAGCCCATAGCGGTTGGTGGGGCTATAATCCACATGATTGATGGACTTACGTTTTAAAATCAAGGATGGAAGGTGCCCATATGGTTTTGGTTGGGTTGTTTGTTCAGTGACAATATGTACATTTTCCTCTCTTTTTTTCTATCTGTTGATTATATTGTCTGCTTCCTGTTGTGACCTACAAGGGTATGTTTGAAAGTATTGCTGATGTCGTAATCAAGAGTAAAGAATTAAATAGAAAACATCTGTGGGCCATTCTTCTGTCTTCTAAAACTCATAGTCATAGTCATACATTTTTACTTGATAGCAGTTTATCACATATCAGTTTTTCTGTTGCTACCTTGCACATACCCGGTAGTGTTCAGGGCGGACACTAGCTGTCCATCCTGCAGCGTCTGCCCATATGTTTGTCTCTGTTCACTGGGAGTGATATGGGTTAGCACTTTGGATATCACCAGATTAGCCATTGAATTATGCTAACTGATGTGTGTGTGTGTGTGTGTGTGTGTGTGTGTGTGTGTGTGTGTGTGTGTGTGTGTGTGTGTGTGTGTGTGTGTGTGTGTGTGTGTGCAGGATGTGAGTGTGTGTTTGCAGGATGTGTGTATGTGTCTATGTGTGTTTGTTTTGACTTGGGACAGTGTGAATTCGTTTTAAGTGTTGGATAGTCCTGAAAAGACCATGTGTACGTGGCTGGGCTGCACTGATTACAACTTGAAAAAGACTCTCCAGCCCACACATCATTTTTTTCTTTCTATATTATCATAATGGCATTGTCATGTGTGTGTACTATCATGGCATGCAGCTTCTTGTTTGTTTACTGGCTCACTGTACAGTTTAAATTTGGAACAACATCAACACACCAGTATGCCCTTTTTGAACTTGAACTTGAGGTGTTTGAGGCCTCGTTGGAGGCCTGTTCACCTTCGAGACTTGTAGACAGTCCACACCTGAGAACGTGCATGCGTGGCGTATCTAAAGGATCTGGTACTACCACCACCTATTCATAGCATACTGGATTAAACTTTGAAGGCAGGCTGTTTCAGTGGGCATCCAGTCTGGACTTAAAGGTGGTCATTGATGGGGCTGTGACTATCTGTTCTGGGAGGCTAATCCAGGAGTTGATGACTCTCTCGGAGAAAAACATTTTTCCTGTACTTGCAGCCTACTGTGACCTTTGACTAGTTTCAGGCTGTTGCCCCTTGATCTCTGCTATCAAACAGCTGAACCTGAGGGTTCTTCACCCTGTGCATTCCGTGCACATACTTGTACAGGTCAATCATGTCACCTCGAGCCCGTCGATGTTCTAGACTAGGTAACTAGAGTATGGCCTAGAGTTCTGGGTAGGATTTGTCTTTGAACGATGAAAGGAGCTTTGGTGCTCTGCGCTGAACATCCTCTACCTCGGCACACAGTCTTGTGGTGCGGTTGCCAAGTCGAGTGTCCATACTCCAAGACTGGTCTTTCAAGTGACTTGTACAGCTGGATGAAGGTCTCATTTGTCAAGTGGTCGAAGGATTGTCTGATTATCTGGACAATTCCATTTGCTGATATTCTTTATTGCTTTACTCTATTTTTTAAAAATTACATTACAAAGGAACTGAATAATAAACAGATCTAACAATGCAAGGTGTTTTCACAGTCTTTTCAGAGTGTGTGCATGTATGTGTGTGTGTGTGTGTGTGTGTGTGGGTGTGTGTGTGTGTGTGTGTGTGTGTTCTTGTTCTTGTTCTTGTTGTTGTTGTTGTTGTTGTTGTGTGTGTGTGTGTGTGTGTGTGTGTGTGTGTGTGTGTGTGTGTGTGTGTGTGTGTGTGTGTGTGTGTGTGTGTGTGTGTGTGTGTTGTGGTGGTGGTGGTGGTGGAGGTGGTGGTGTACTATGTTGTTCATTAACATTATTGACATCATAATAATTTCTTCTCTTTTAATTTTTTTTTTCAGTAACAAAAACAGGAAAATACATTTCTCTGGTCATGCATTGATCATACTCATAGTGCAAAGCCAGTTAAAGGTGCCAGAATAATCAAGAATGATTGTGGGCCCTCAACACTGAAGAAGAGAAGAGTGCCATGTGAATTACAACAAACAACACAAATTAATGCAGGGCGCTTGGAAAAGGGTAAAGGGGGTGGGGGGGGGGGGTAAAAAGGACACTATCAATAGTATCGTCTGTGTGATTACAATCGAAATTGATGAGAAGTGGATCGTCGAAAATCAGCTTTACGTTGTTTTTTTTTTTATGTACCTGCCACCACCGGACTTTCTCCAACGATCGCCTTACGTCAGTTACGGCACATGTGAAGTGCATGACACCGATGGTAAGCACGAACAAACGGCCGTTCAGATATCAAAGCAGAAATGAAGACATAAGGCAGCGACTTGAACAGCTGAAGCACCAAGTTATGAACTGACCTGTAACCACGCGTCTCAAACACCGACAACATCAAGTATCAAGTATGAATTTCGCTCAACTTCAGCTGCGAAGCAATCGCAACACTTTCTTGGTGGATGGAGTCCACAGTGCTATAAATAGACGGAATCCCGAATGACATCATCTTTGAACAGCCAATCAGAATTGGGTGTATGTGTCTCCGTTTAGCTGCAAGTATAAATACTCTTGTAGGAGTTTTAAGTCACTCTCGGCGACACAGTATTCACAACATTTTTATAACAAATAAATTTCCTGGTACATATTTCGCTGGTACCGTCATCAGAAGTATCGCACATACACAGTGAACATCGTCGCACTACTGACTTGAAAGTCAGCCTCTCCACATGGTGTCACAACGGAGAAAACGACGATTAAAACAAAATAAATTAGGCTGGACACCCAAAGCCTCGGCCGTTAGTTCTTGCTCTCTTCTCTCGTCAAAAATTGTTATTTTCGTCATGCAGTTACCTATGTCATCTCAAGTTGACGTCATAATTTACGTTGGCGTCACATAGCTACTAATCTATTATTCAATGTATCCAATACTCGTTAGATATGTTTAAAGTAGCCAATAACCTATTATTCAATGTATCCAATACTCGTTAGATATGTTTAAAGTAGCCAAAAACCTATTATTCAATGTATCCAATACTCGTTAGATATGTTTCAAGTAGTCAATAACCTATTATTCAATGTATCCAATACTCGTTAGATATGTATAAAGTAGCCAATAACCTATTATTCAATGTATCCAATTCTCGTTAGATATGTTTCAAGTAGCCAATAACCTATTATTCAATGTATCCAAGACTCGTTAGATATGTTTAAAGTAGCCAATAACCTATTATTCAATGTATCCAATACTCGTTAGATATGTTTAAAGTAGCCAATAACCTATTATTCAATGTATCCAATACTCGTTAGATATGTTTAAAGTAGCCAATAACATATTATTCAATGTATCCAATACTCGTTAGATATGTTTAAAGTAGCCAATAACCTATCTTCCAATGAATCCACTCCTTGTTTGATAAGTCGGAAATGGTCAATAACCTATCTTTCAGTCTACCCACTACCTGTTTAATATGTCTAAAATGGCCAGCGACCTATCTTATAATGCATCCACTTCTCATTTGATGTGAATGGAAGTCTTACATGAGGCAGGGAACAGTAAACAGTAGACAACAACCAAGTATGGTAACTCTTGCTCCCATGATGAAATGTACATACCCCCACAACTTCAAACCAATGCTGCTTAAGACACTGAATCGCCTGGCAGACACGACATCACAGAGCACACAGAACAAAGAGACATCTCCCATTAGCAACTATGTATCTAGTGGCTGCTCACACAGTGACTTTTTGTTCCTTTGTTTGGTGTGTCTCTCTTATTTTGAGGGGGGGGGGGGGGGGGGGCTAAATCAGATTTCCATACACACACACACACACACACACACACACACACACACACACACACACGCACACACGCACGCATGCACGTACGCACGCACGCACGCACGCACGCACGCACGCACGCACGCACGCACGCACCACGCACGCACGCACGCACGCACACACCACACACACACACACACACACACACACACACACACACACACACACACACACACACTTCCTTTCCGTGACCGTTTAAAGAGGAACCACTCTAATCTGTGTGTGTGTGTGTGTGTGTGTGTGTGTGTGTGTGTGTGTGTGTGTGTGTGTGTGTGTGTGTGTGTGTGTGTGTGTGTGTGATGTGTGTGCGTGCGTGCGTGATGTGGTGTGTGGGTGGTGTGCGTGGTGCGTGTGTGTGTGTGTGTGTGTGTGTGTGTGTGTGTGTGTGTGTGTGTGTGTGTGTGTGGTGCGTGTGTGCGTGTGGTGTGTGCGTGGGTGGTGGTGTGTGTGTGTGTGTGTGTGTGTGTGTGTGTGCGTGGTGCTGTGTGGTGCGTGGTGGTGTGTGGTGTGTGTGGTGTGTGTGTGTGTGGTGTGTGTGTGGGTGTGTGTGTGTGTGTGTTGTTGTGTGTCGTGTACGTGTGCGCGCGCGCGCGCACGCGCACGTGTGTGCATTTTCATCATGATGTTGACACAGCTGCAATTGGTCAGAAGGTGACTTGTCACTGGAGAAGTCTAGAATGAGAGCAGTTAAACCTCTACCTGTGTCATTAGCATTGCTATCATCATCCACAAACCGTCAGAGGTGGGTTGATGAATTACTGACTGGTTGATGTTGGCCTGTCTGTCTGATCCGGGGCAGTCCACTGTTGGCTGCTATGACACGACGACAGTGAGCTGACCACGAGCTGACAGAGATTCGTCATTAATCCTGTGACGGCCAGATTATAAGCTACCAAAAATCGCACAAATTTTCGCAAAGTCAGGGCTAAACGAAAAGAAAAGATAATTATGGAAGAAAAAGAAAAAAACACACCCCAAAACAGTGGAATAAAAGGTAAAACAGATATTGCATACACGCTGGTGTGGTACCTTGGCCATCAGCTCAGTAGGGATCAGAAGGGAAATGCTTCCCAAGGAAATGCCTTTAGTTGACAGCTCTACTTCATTATTCTTAATATTATGGGAAATTCCGGACTAAATAAATCGGCATGAAAATGCCGACTCCATGAAGAAGGAGCAAAACCAACGGCGCTACCCACGCCTGCCATGGAGACCTGGTGAGCGACGACAACCGCGACAGAAACAGCAGCTACGCTGGCAACAACTACAGCGACTACAGCAATGACGTTGGCGACAGCAACGACTCCCTCTACTTCTGGAGGAATGGGAATGACAGACGCTTACACTTTGATGACACCTTCACTGAAAACCACGCATCCTTTGTCGACTGAGACAGAGAGTACACGGATATGAGACAGTGTGATGAGGTCAAAACTGGCAATACAACTTCCAACCGTACCCCTACCCAAGTTCTTTGTATCATTTTCCGCCTTTGACGACAACACGGACGTCTAATAGTAATGTTCAGCAGAACATGAACAACACTGTCGCACTGTTAAAACTCGGGAAACGACAAAGTATGACATGATGGACCGATGTGAACACACTGGCCACGTTGTGCACGACACAAACGGTGATACATACACAAATAAAAGTAGACTTGGAAATAGCATAAAGACAATACAAAGAAACGACATCATATACGGTGAGACACGGGGGGACTCAGGTCATGTTGAAATCAGCATTGAGAAAGAACAGAACAATGCCGACATGCACAGTGTGACAGGAGAGAACTCCAATGTTGCTGAAGTCGGTACAGAGAAAGTTCAGAATGATGACACTCTAGACCCTTGGGTGATGAGTGATCTGAATCGTGTTGAAGACAGTACGAAAGATCTACGAAATGACAGTGAAGAAATTAAATTAACAAAGACGGGGATAAACGGAAATCTTACAGATGACAGTGCATGTGTGTTACATAGTACCGACAGTGTAGACAACATGACAGGGGTGAAGGGATTAAACACTGTTGACCTTCACACAGAATCAGAGACTGCTGACAGTGAGGGAATCAAAGAATTCACACATAATCTGATCACCAACTCCACTGACATACACAGATCTGAATTTGAACTTTAACATACAACACATAACCCAGAAGATGGCAAATCGACGGCACCACTGACGGCCAAGGACACAAAAACCATTGTAAATAAACCAAACAATGCGACTGACTCTGTCAAACCCACAAAACGACATACAGTGCGATCAAACACGGAACAGAGGAATGATGACAAAACCACTCAGAAGTGTGAGAGACGCATTTCTACGGGCAAAGCTTCACCTCCTGCAGCCTAACCAAGAAGGGCCTCGAACATCAACTCTGCCTCTAAATGGCGAACTATCATCCATGAAGTGCCAAGTGGAAATGTCAAGCCAGCTTATAGGGACGAGAAAAACATCAAGTTTGTAATTCATATTATCGAAAGTCTTTCCCGAGTGTTTGATCATGAAATACGCTCTTATATGAAGACTTTGGGTTTTGTTTACTTGCAACTTTTTCCACATATTTTCCAGATCACTTATTCCCAGACTATGACACTTTTACTGTACCAGGTATCAAACTGTCCGCTGGCATCACAGAAAGGTTGTCGGAAGGTTTAGTGCTCCTTGGCAAGAAACAATTTTCACAGTGCGTTGAACAAGTGATGGTGGAGTACGATATAATGATTGTGTTAAAACTGTCCAAAGATATTTTCGTACGTACATACATACGTACATACGTACCTCCTAGCTCCTCTATTACTGAAGCACGGATTTATCTGATGGTATTGCAATTGTAGAACAATGCATGATGGATTTGTTTGGATCTTTTGAAAATGTGCCTTTTCTGTTGCTTAGTTATTTCAATGCACGCACAGGGAATGATGATTTGGTGAACGGAACATAATTCGTACTTCAAAAGATAAGGTGATAAATTATTTTGGAAATTGTTTATTGAATGTTTGTAGCTGTTTAGATCTTTTTGGTTTGAATGGCACCGTCAAGACTGATAAGGATTCTGGTCACTTTACATATGTGTCACCAGGCGGGTGTAGTAGTATTGACTACACCATTGTGTCACGATCTTTTTTGAAGGTTTGTGTTTCACTGAATTTCCGTCCTAAAATTGAATCAAAACGCATGCCAGTTGAAGTTGTGTTTAACTCCCAGGTATATGTTGATGAAATAGCAAACGTAAATGCGAGCCGTTTTAAGCTTAAAAAATGTCTGGGACCAAAACAAATTTGAAGATTTTAAGAAGAATATTACATCTAATGAATTTAAAAGCAATTTGGGGACAGCATTTTATTTGATAAACACTAACATTAATGAAAATCTTTAGAGATTCAACGATGAGTTGCTCAGTACTTGTTTATGTATGAAGAAAACGATTACAGTAGGAAGAGGAATATCAGACCCATGGTTCGACCAAGAATGAAGTCATTGCAGAAAGGATTTTAGACGTGATTTGAGGCTGTATTACAGACACGTGGATAATGATGATTTAAGAACTGCATATGATGGGAAGCGAAGTTAATATAAAGAGCTCCTGAGGATAACGAACAAAATCACCGTACGTCGACACTGGATGCATCACATACAAAAACTAATAATCCTACAGCATTCTGGAACAAGTTGCAATATTGTATTTATAAAACAAAGTCTGTAGTAATTAACATTAGTACAGAGCAGTGGTTTACAATTTTTGCCAAGTATATCAGTCAGATTCTGACAACGTTTCAAATACTGTGGACAGTGAATGTAATGAAGAGGATGATAACGGCCAGTGGACCAGTGATGACGGTAAGCAAGTGAACACAGATTCTCTGGAGTCAGATTTTTTTTTTTTTTTTTTTTTTTTTTTTTTTGCTGTCCCAACCTCTGCGCTACCTCAGAGGCAGTGCACCCACGCCGCTCATTCCGACACCCGTCCACAGCCATAGCCCGGCTGGCCCCACCGCAGCCCCGGCACCAGCAATCCACAGGGAGCAGTCAATGTCAAGTCGTCATGAGGCAACCCACCGGAGGAGACACTGCACTGCTGCCGAGTCACTTCGGTGGTGTTCAGTGGCGCCTGTTCCGATCTAACATACGCAGGACACCACCTACTAAGCCCCCTACTGACGACAATAATTGCTTAGTCGCGGAGCCGGCGTGAGTGAGCTCTCCCTCCGGAGGGCGCCACCACGTCCGTCCAACGACAGCCCCCATGGACTCGCCGATACCGGTGACCCCGACGGAAGCAAACCAAGGCCACAGACGCGGAGAGGACATCGAAACTGAAGTCACCATGAGAGCAGGGCATGAAGGGCCACAGAATTTGAGACATTTTTTTTTTAATGCTGATCAATGGGAATGAGGATGATTAAGATGATGCTACGGATTTCCATTTCGGTCTGAGACTACATGACAGGGCTGTACTCTACGCTTCCTTTCATAATATATCCTGGCGTCAACCAGGCCCGAGAGATACAGGTACCTGCAGTGTTGGTCAGGAAATTTGAGCAACACTCTCAGAAACGCATCCATTAAGTGGATGAAATTCGACTGTGTGGTCCCAGTCTTCCCAACTGAGTCCGCAGCAAACTCAACTCTGGGTAGGAGCCGGTCGGGGCAGAAAAACCCACATGACTCTGATGGGATTCGAACCCACGACCTCCCAGCCGGGAGTCCGCGAGGCTAACCACTTCGCCACGGCGGCTGGTCTCTCTAAGTCAGATATAACAGTGAATGAAGTTTTGCTGCCGTGCGTTCTTGAAAAATGGCTAGACAGCAGGTTCTGGTAGGATCATAGGTGAAGTCTTTAAGAATTCCTTCACCGTAGTTGTTCCTTTTTATTGCATTATTTAATGTAATGTTCACCTCGGGAACTACAGTGCTACAGTGGTCTGAAGCCTTTATACAGCCTCTCTGCAAAAAAAGGCGATAGAAACATACCTGTGAATTATCGCGTTGTTTCGCTATTGAATGTCTGCAGTAAGCTATATAGTCATATATTAAATGAAAGATTATCAAAATAGGTTGAACATGACACTCTAATAAACGATTGTCAAGCAGGCTTAAAAAGATTACAGCACTGATGATCATTTTTCCCGTTTTTTTGCCATGGTGCGCAAACAATTATTGTTACAAAAAAGTGTATGTTGGTTTATAGATATTAGAGAAGCTTTTGATTCTGTCGCTCACTGGAAGTCATGAGCCGTGCTGAAGGAAAAGGGTATTCGAAGGAAAATGTACCAGACTATACTAGTATTTATAACATTGTAAAATGCCGATGGTATCATTCTAGTTTCTGATTCGGTCCTAGGCTTGCAAACTCAACTGAATGTGTTGCATGACACAACGAAAGGTTTGTTTAATCGTGAATTTAGAGAAGTCAAATATTGTTGTTGTTTTTTTAGAAATGGCGGCTATGTCTCTGAGCATGAGGAATGGTATTATGGACAGAAGAAAGCATCAGTTATCAATATGAATACATATCTCGGAATCATCATGTCAGCTAGGCCGTCATTTACTCACTGTTTAAACGATTTATCGAGTCGAGCGAAAAAAGGGGGTCATTAACATTTTAAAGTTGCTTTGGTCCTAGCACGAAAATCGCCAGTCATATTCTTTAAACTTTTTGATGCTCAGATCCAGCCTATGCTTAGATACGGAGCTGAAATTTGGGGCATCATAGGAAATCTTGATATAGTAAAAAAAAAAAAAAAAGAAAAAAAGGAAAAAAAAGTGCACTTGTTCTCATTACAGAAATTTTCAAGTGCTAGTGTAAGACCTCGCAGTTTGATGATTTACGGTGAGTTAGGACGTTTTCCACTATATGAAGACCTGCCTCTCAAACGTATCCAATACTGGTTAAGAATTTTGAAGATTCCGTTTCATCGATTGCCTCAAAAGTCCTATAGAATGCCATGGCATTTTCATAATAGCAGCAAGAACACATGGGCATCAACAGTTTGTTTTTTCTTCTACAAGTATGGATATGGAGAGGTTTGGGAGAACCAGAATGATTGAGGACGAGAAGGCATTTTTGGAAGCATTACAAAACAGTGTTATTAATGATTACAAGACGCAGGGATCTCATTACATGCACAAAAAAGAGTGATCGTTCTCAGCTGTATTGAACGTTCAAGATTGAACTGGTTTTATCT
>CM031603.1:4464432-4491932 GCA_018398815.1 Conus ventricosus | reverse complement strand
TACATGAAAATGAAATTAATAGATAAATAAACAAATGGATAAATTAATAGATAAGTAACTGAATAAATAACTGAATAAATGAATGAATGTATAATAAACAAATAAATATAAGCATTAATCATTCAGTCACATAGCAACATTCTAGCGCAGAATGCAAATTGGAAAATGTTATCGTAAAACAATTACGAACAGAATGTGCTGAAATATAGATATTGTGTAGATAGTGAAAGTTTATTCAATACTTTCTTTTCATACAAGTCTTGTCCTCTCTCTAAACTAATTTCATATAAAAAGAAAGTGTGGTGTGCTTCAACTGATTTCAGCCAGTGATATCCAGTGATATCAAGCAGAAATATTTTTAGCCAGAGTAAATTGTATGACAAGAACATATATATATTTTCCTTTCATCTTAGTTTTTCTGTATCACAAAAATTCTAATGGTTGCCAGTTATTGAGGAACCTAAAACTACTGTGGATGCAAAATGTAAACTATTGTTTGGAAGTATACGTTCAGCATAAAAATGCAGCGTCACTGTTGTTGTTTGTTAAAAGAAAACTCATTTTGTTCGAGTATAAAACCCTTCAAACTACTACAGGCTGTAGCTACTGCTATCGCTATCATGTATGCAAATCTCTTCTCTATTCTTTCTGACACATGAATACATCATAAAATCATTTATAAAAAGATAATTTGTGGTACTATTTTAAGTGGTAAAAGATGCGCTGAGTAGCTTACAGGACAGACCTTGTCCATTTTCTATTAACTTTGTACTGTTCATACCTATGACCACCACAGCCACAACATTCAATGCTTGTGTATAATTTGTTTGTGCTCCTTCGTCAATTGTGTGCGTTTGTTATGTGTAACTTTGACAGCGAATAGTGTATATACCATGGATTCCACTTTCCAGCTACTGCTGGAGAAATTATGTCTTTTTTATTGCTCTGTGGAAAACAGAAATCTCGTAAACTTAACTTCGATTCTGAGGGCATATAGATGTTCGTATGAAGTATACATTTGTCGTCCTATGTAATGGCTTGCCGAAAAATCAAAATTGGGTCTATGAAGTATCAGGATCTTGGACATGTTCAGAAGCGTGAAGACGTCTTTAATTATTTAAGGGGAAACTCGTAGTCAGTATATTTGTTACAAGACACTCACTTTAATCCTAAACTAGAAGCTTGTGTCAATAGCCACCCATAACCCCTCAGCCATTGATTTAACCTTTACATCTCCATTACTTGTAGTAAACTCAATGTGGGAAACAGGAGATAATCCACTGGGATCAGATCATTTTCCAATAATAATATCGTTGAATGACATATTAGAACAGGAAATCTGAGAAGATATTATTCCAAAATATATTTACAAAAAAGCAGATTGGTCTTTTTTTTCAAACCAATCTTTAACAACATAGACATAGTATTCTCAGCTAATGAAAACGTAGATGACCAATACACTGCATTTTGTAAATATATTTTAGCAGCAGCTGACAAGTCGATCCCGAAGATAAAAAACACAAAGTCAAAAAAACATAATGGAAATGTATGGTGGAACACAAAATGTGAAACTGCCAATGAAAAGAAAAAAGAAATATTCAAGATTTATTGTAAAAAGAGATCAGCAAGTAGTCATAAAGAAATGAAAAAGGCAGATAAAGAAAGTAAAGATGTCATAGATGACGCAAAGCTGCAGCATTGGAATGAATTTTGTAACTCTGAAGTTAAAAATCATAAAGATATTGGTAAAGTGTGGGAGGAACTGAAAGCTATGAAAAATGGATTAACATCGACACAGTACCCTATAACAATAGATAACAACAGTCTTCCTAGTGCTGATGAGAAAGCAGAAACCTTTGTAAACATGTTTGCTAAGGTAAACCGCTCTGAAGGTCTAACAAGTACTCACCAAATATACAGAGAGAAAGAAGAAGGTAGTAAAGCACATGATGAATGTACAGCAGACAATAGTAACAATATCAATGCTCCTATAACTATCCAAGAAGTAAAAGAAGCCATTAGATCCATACCATTAAGAAAATCATCTATTGGTTTAGATGAAATATCTAATCAAATGTTAAGAAATTTGCCTGCACATTTTGTAGTGTTTCTTCATAAATTATTTAGTACGTGTTGGAGCAATGGTGTTATGCCAAAAATATGGAAACAGTCGATTATTGTTCCAATTCATAAGCAAGGAAAATCTACAAAGGATCCTAAGAATTATAGACCCATTGCATTAACTTCACATGTATGTAAACTTTTAGAAAGAATTGTTTTGAATAGACTCGTACATTACTGCGAAAAATATAACATCATACCAATCAATCAAGCTGGTTTCCAGAAAGGTCGATCCACTACAGACATTTTAGTGAAATTATCAACAAATATAAAGAAACAGTTTGCTAGACGAAAATGTGTTCTTGCTACCTTTTTTATGTAAATAAGTCTTACGACCAAGTGTGGTATTTTCAGCTATTGAACAAACTTAAAAACATTGGCTTGACAGGAAATATATACAACTATGTCAGATGTTTTCTAAAGGATAGGGTAATAAGAACAAGAGTAGGAAAAACATATTCCACAAGTAGAACACTTTCAATAGGAATCCCTCAAGGGTCAGTATTAGCGCTACTTCTCTTCTCGTTATTAATGCATGATCTGCCAAACAAATTATCAAAAAAAGTTGTTCTTGTCCAATATGCAGATGATATATGCATGTGGATGGATGTAACATTAAAAAAGAAAACTTCACAGCGAGATATAAAATTCGTCAAAAAGATCTATCAAGGAGAACTAAATAAGATGGTGGATTATATGAAGCTAAATGGATTAAGTCTGTCAACCGAAAAAAACAAATATGATTCTTTTTAACAGTGGATCTAACCCAGAAAGCATGCCTGTTTTCACATTGGATGATACTCCGCTTAAGTACGTTACAGAGATAAAATTTCTAGGAGTTTATTTTACATCTAAATTATCATGGAACTTTCATATCGAATATTTATTAACAAAGGCGAGAAAAACATGAAACTTTCTGAAAATTATTTCTAAAGAAAAGTGGGGCAAGATCCAGCTACATTGATTATTCTATGTAAATCTTTAATGAGATCAAAAATAACTTATGCCCAAGAAATATTCTTCAACGCGCCTAAGTATTTATTACAAAAACTGCAAAGTATTGAATGTAAGGCGTTGAAATTAGCCTTGGACTTCCTGTGCACGCATCATCGTCACGTACATATCATGAAGCTCAGGTACTTCCTCTAGATGATTATAGAGATTTAATATGTAAATTTGTCATTAAAAGTACAGCTAGAAAAACACATTAAATCAGAAATCAAAATAAGATCAGATTTTGATTTTCCGAAAAGAGCAAAGTCTATAACTTCTCAAATAACTATAGCAACTTATATATAAAAAATAATTTCAGATTCTGGGGTTTCTTTAGAAAAAGAAAATTTCTCTCCCAGACCATCTTTTTGTCCTATTCCACCCTAGGAACTTAAAAAAGCCCATTTTAATATTGATCACACCAACATCAAAAAAGATTAAAATATCAATATGCTAGCAAGTTATACTAAGTGTCATATGGACGAGAAATACACTCACACAGATGGTTAATGTATTGGCAAGCAAACAGGTTGTGCATTCTTAATCCCTGACTTGAGGGTGGAGAAATCTTTTTACATTGGATGTAACATATCCATATGTCACGAGTTTGTCACGAGGCCTACGACGATTGACCCGTCTAGGGTGGCGGAATTATTTATTTATTTATTGTCGTTGCTGTTGTCGTGTATCCGTCCCTTAATGTGGTTTGTAGTGCGTTTGTACCCTTAAATGTCGTTCAGCTCAGGTTAGGTTTACTTTCTCTCTCTCTCTCTCTAATTCCACTGCCGTGCAATTCATCCTGCAAGTTCACGGGTGGCTGGTACCTTTCGCTTGAGCTGGCTGTCTCTATCGGCCTCTCACCTGTCTTTTAACCTGCCGCACGTGCATCATTCCTCTTAGGTTTGAGGTATGCTCACTGTGACGTAGCGTGGCCATGTTGGCTGCCATCGTTGGGGGAGGTTTTCTCTTCATTCGAGCGGAAGATGTCCCTGAGAGCGCCTGCTCTGTTTTTGGTTCTACACCACTTCGTCGAAGGTACGGTCGGTACCTTCATCCCAACAGTCGGCCTGTAGGGAGGGACATCACATCACGTTATCTTTTCCGCATCTGCTCTGCTGGTCCTATCGACTGGGACAGAGGCGAGAGAGTCGCTTGACCCGCCACTTTGGGTCACCCACGGGTAGCTGGTAAGCATCAGTTTCGTGGTTTGTTTGTTGTTTTTTTGTTAGCCGGCCAATTTTTCTCTTTTGCTGCAATTTCTTTTGGTTTTCAAAATTATAAAAGGAATATTGTTTGAGACCACTTTTTTCTGGTTAATTCAATCTTTAACCGGGCCCAGTCAAAATTATATTTTAAAGTCTTTCTCCTTTTTTATGCATCTGGTGATGCGGTAGTGGGCGGGGAGAAGGGGGAGAACCTGGTGATTTAGGGTTGGTACTTGCTTGGTCTCGCTCGTCCGCCCCTGTCACAATTCCCGGGTTTCCCGCATTCTTCGGCCACCGTCTGTTTGTACGGTGCAAGGAGAACGAGTTTTATGTTTGCGAGCGTGCGTACGCATGATTAGTCGTTTGGATGCGTGGTTAGAGAATTGTGTCGTTTTAAAATGTTGCTATAAAATGTGGTGATAATTGTGCCATTGAATTATTATTTGCAAATGTGGTGGCAGTTATAAAGCGATGGTTGCTGTATTAGTTCAGTTCCTAAGAAAGGAAAATGTTGACGTGAATGAGAGAAGGATGAATATACAATTTTCTATCCATGTGTTTAGCCTGTGAATGTAATCTCTTACCTGCTTCGTGTGAGGAAACCTTCAGCGAACATTCCTCAGTGGTTTGTTTACTGTGTTATGGTCGGGTCTGTGTTGGGCTGGTGATATTGATGTGTTCGGCAAGCCTCCCCTCGCCCATCATGCGAGTGGCTGTTAGGATTTAACAGCATGTGTCAGACCGTACTGACTGCGGGGTTCCAGTACCCTTCTTTTTTCTTTCCTCCCAGTTCCGTTTTCCCTCCTCCCGGGGCTTCACCCGGAGCCTGCACTGGTTGGGGCCGTACACTGGTTGGGGCCGTACACTGGTTGGGGCCGCGCACTGGTTGGGGCCGCACACTGGTTGGGGCCGCGCGCTGGTGGAGCAGCACGTGGACTTGGCTGGATGGTCCTGGCCCTGTCCGGGGCTTTCCGCGACAACGCCCTGTCCCACGGGAGCCATTCTCCACCGTCCACGGACCTCCTGCTGTGCACGTGACGGGTGTGGGTAACTCTGTGTCGTGCCATTTTGAGGGTGCGCGTGTGTCAAGGGTGTCGGCCTTGAAACTCTATTCAGGAACAGACCCGGTTTGGGGGCGCCTGAGTCGACCCGGTGCTCTCGAAGGATTTTTGGAGAGACAGAGGTGTGGGGGAACTATGTGAGACATGGAAAGGGATGGGTGCTGGAAGTGCTTATTTATGATTAATTGCGTGCATGTCGTGTGTGTTGAAATGCTTGATTGTGATTGTGCATGTTGAGTGTGTTGGAATGCTTATTTGTGACTATGTGCGTGTTGGTGTGAATAAATGGGGTGTTGTATCGTAATCTTTCTTGTGTGTGTCTCTTGCGAGGCGTGTGAGGTCAGTCATTCCCTTCCACTCCCATCTAGACGATCCTGTCAGGGCAGACCTCCAGGGTCGGTCGTGACATTTGTGGGGGCTCGTCCGGGATTTGAAGGGCTCTGACTGTCTCCTCTCATTTCGGGGAGTACCTGTCCAGTTCTGTCTGTCTTGTATGTGTTTAGTCAGTTTGTCGTGTTTGTTTGTGAGTGCTTGGCTGGGTGACTTTTAGTGTGTAGGGAGTCTTCTGCTGGCCTGAAGAAACATCTGGTGTGACTGGGGAGTCGAGTCGAGACAAAGGGGGGATCGACCGCGTCCAGACCTCTTTCCGCCGGGTGCCTCACGCAGATACGGCCGTAGGACTTGCCTTTCTGTTGCCACTCAGTCTGCCATTCCTGTTTTGTATTTAACCAGTTTTTTTTTACCGGGTTATGGAATACAGGTAGGTGTATCAGACGTTAGTGTTACATTTTTTTTTTTTTCGGATTCCTTCTGTCATTGTTTTTTTTTTTTGTCGGTGAGCCCCACCGCACTGTTGCTCGTGCTGTGGAGCGCGGTGTTGCCAGAGTGGCAGCAGCCTGGACATTTTTTTTGTTTGTTTTTTTTCCGGTGAGCCCCACCGCACTGTTGCTCGTGTTGTAGAGCGCGGTGTTGCCAGAGTGGGAGCAGCCGGACATTGCACGTTGACATTTTTTTTTTTGGCTATTTTTTCAGCTAGTCACCAAGAGACGTGACATATCCTAGCGGTATTTGTTTTTTTTTTTAAAGTGGAATTGTCTTTCTCCTGTATTTGATAACCGTAAGGATATCGTTGTCATAGCAACGTCCGGTGCTGGTGGTATAGCGACGCGTGCGTCGAAAAGAAGGGTCTTCAAAATATAGTCCCTACTATTAGTACCAGCACTTCGACTACAGTGACTTATACTTATTCTAGTGCTGTAGCCGATAGTCCCGCAAGTACTTTCGTTGCTTCTTCGCTGGGGATCTTCCTGTTGAGACCCCGACTGGCACTTCCGCTCAGAAGCGTCAAAGTATAGCGAAGCAACTGTGGGCTTCTGTTGAGTCACAGAAATCAAAACCCTCTTTTCTTCATGCTTCCCCTCGTAAGGAGTATGCCCCGGGAGACTTTCCTCATGGGAAAGTCGAGACCCAAGGGACGGGTCAAACGGGTCATCCTCCCGTGTCGGAGTGGGTGAATCCTGCCCAGGATTTGCCTCCGTCCTTATGTTTCTGGAGCGGCAGCGTAGTGAAGAGGCTGCTAGGCAGGAAGCCCTTCGTAGGGAAGAGGCAACACAGCGTAGGGAAGAGGCTGCTAGGCAGGAAGCCCTTTGTAGGAAGAGCTAGATAGTCTGTCAGAGCTAGATAGTCTCCTCTCTGCGCAGAGCTTCCCCTCTGCGCAGAGAGGAGACTGACAGACAGGAAATTCTGCGTAGGGAAGAGGCTATGCTGCGCAGAGAAGAGGCTGCTAGACAGGAGATAGGCGTAGGGAGGAGGCTGCCAGACAGGAAGCCCTCCGTAGGGAAGAACTAGATAGGATGGAGGCCCTGCGTAGGGAAGAGAGGGAACAACTTCTTTCGCGGACTCCCGTGTCTGTAAGTCAGGGGTTAATCACCGGGCAAGTGATAGAGTTAGAGGCCTAAAATTAAAGCTTCAAGAGTTCCGACCTAGTGAGGACATTGATATGTTCTTAGAGCATTTTGACAAGGTTGCTAGTTCATACCAATTGTCTGAGGAACAAAAGGCCATGCACCTTTTTTCTGGTTTATCAGGTGCTGCAAGGGAGTGTGTGCTCACTCTAAATGAAGGTGCGTCTTATGCAGACATGCAATTGGCTCTGCGTAAACGTTTCCACCTTACTCCAGAGACGTACAGGAGGAAATTCAGGTCCATGAAAAAGAATAACGATGAGACCTTCGTGCAGTTTGGAGATAGGCTGCGCAAAACGCTAGGGTACTGGCGTCGTTGGCTAAGCTGGAGCTTGAGGATCTGATTCTCATCGAACAGCTCACCAACACCGTGTCCCCAGAGTTGAGGATCGTATAGGCGAGACAGCACCTCAGGATTTCGCGGCTGCGATTCATACCGCCGAGGTGTTTGCTGAAGCTCGTAGAGCTTATGGGCATCGCCCAGATACGGACAGGAAGACCCTCGCTGGGTCTAGTGGCAATAAGGCGCCGACGACTGCTAGCGGGTCGAACAAGGCAGGCAGTTCATCGGGGACCTCAGCACCCCGACTGTGCTTCCTTTGTGGGCGGTCCCGGCCACATTAGGAAAGATTGCCCTAAAGCCGCCGGTAGTTATGGGGCTAGTCCGTTTCCAGCGTCCTCGTGCCTCGGCTAACGTGGGGTCCATCCCAGCTTCTGGTGATTCAGAGTGCCCAGTATTTCTGTCTGTTGTTGGTTCTTCCTTGGTCGACTCCATCAGGGATTCGGGAGCATCAACGCTCTTTGTCGATAAGGATTTGGTTTCTCCTGAGGCTCGGCGGGGCGCCAGCTATGATGTGTGCGGGTTGGAGGCTGGTTTTACCTCCACCCGTCCTTCTGTACTCATTCCTATCTCCACCCCTACTTCTGTGGCGAAGTATGGGCTATCGCGGTGGAGCGACCTCTGTATTCCCTTCTCATAGGGAATACTATCACCTTTGCAGATGGACGCAGTCAGTCTGTGTCTACGGATCTGCCCGTACAGGCGTGTGTGGGAGTTACCACGCGTGCCAAAGCCAAGAAGCAGGAGCAGGAATTGCGTCCCGTTCTACAGCCGATCTCTGACGAGGTTCTGGCTTTGGGCTGATCCTGCTACCATGGTTCGTCTTCAGGCCAGGGACTTGGATGTCCAACGCCTGCGACAACTGGTGGGTCGTCCCGCTCAGTTGGCCCGACACGCCAAGGTGAGCTTTAAGCTCCACAAGGGGATCCTCTTTAGGGTTTTCACTCAGGCAGATAGGGTGGCCAAGCAGCTAGTCGTTCCCCAAAGCTTGAGAGAATCTGTTCTCCGGCAGGCCCATGATTCACCCATGGCAGGTCATATGGCTCAAAGCAGACTCTCGAGCGAGTTAGACAGGATTTCTTCTGGCCGGGGATGCATTCTCAGGTTAGGCAGTACTGCCGCAGTTGCGATGTCTGCCAACGGACAGCGTCACCCTATCAGCGCAGGCCAATGGGCCCTTGTCGAGCGCTTTAATGGACGTTGAAGCAGATGTTGCGTCGCCTGTGTGCAGAGCAACCTCGTGACTGGGACTATCGGGTTCGCGTGCGAGGCAAGGAACGCCTGTATCATGCCAACCTCTTGAAGGCGTATGTGCGACGAACTCGGTGCCAGGCAGGATACACCCCTGTCGTCGTGGAGAGTGGCGATGAGGATGCAGTGTCGGTGATTCAGGACATCCCCCCTGTTCCCCTCGTCGGGGAAGAGTCGTGGCAGGATGTTTGCTTTGGTTCAAACCTCTCCTCAGCTCAGACAGATCAACTGCACAGGTTATGCCAAGAGTTCCAGGGCATACCCCAAGAAGAAGTACGGCCGGAAGTTTGTACTGGAGAGCGATCATCATCCTCTCCAGTGCCTGGGACCAGATCCAGCCAGTCAGTCGTCGAATCATGAGTTAGGCAGTGGGACTGCAGAGTCATTTTCGCCATATCAAGGGTTCCAGCAATACGGATGCTGACTATCTCAGCCGAGCTCCGTAGTCAACACATTGGAGAAATCAGTCAGAGGGACACTTCCCTTCAACCAGGGTTATATCCCCTTTTGTCTCTGTATCAGGTGTAGTGACAGTTTTCACTTCAGTGATGTTAACGGCAGTGAATCATCACCTGTCGCAGATTGCTTTTTTTATGGAAGGTTTGCATAGTTGTTTGATAAATGTAGTATTATGTATTTGCCTGTGTAATTCTATCGTGAAACGGTTGTATTGGATTTATCGTACTCTGTCGATCACAGAGTGTTGGGTTCGGTCCCATTGTTGTGATTTTGCACATGCGTCAAGGTTCAAAGGAGCACTGTATCTCAGAGAAACAGATGCTTTTAGAAGGGGGTTTGTCACAGTTTGTCACGAGGCCTACGACGATTGACCCGTCTAGGGTGGCGGAATTATTTATTTATTTATTGTCGTTGTTGTTTTTCGTGTATCCGTCCCTTAATGTGGTTTGTAATGCGTTTGCACCCTTAATGTCGTTCAGCTCAGGTTAGGTTTACTTTCTCTCTCTCTCTCTCTAATTCCACTGCCTGTGCAATTCATCCTGCAAGTTCACGGGTGGCTGGTACCTTTCGCTTGAGCTGGCTGTCTCTATCGGCCCCTCACCTGTCTTTTAACCTGCCGCACGTGCATCATTCCTCTTAGGTTTGAGGTATGCTCACTGTGACGTAGCGTGGCATGTTGGCTGCCATCGTTGAGGGAGGTTTTCTCTTCACTCGAGCAGAAGATGTCCCTGAGAGCGCCTGCTCTGTTTTTGGTTCTACACCACTTCGTCGAAGGTATGGTCGGTACCTTCATCCCTACAGTCGGCCTGTAGGGAGGGACATCACATCACATCATCTTTTCCGCATCTGCTCTGCTGGTCCTATCGACTGGACAGAGGGCAAGAGCGTCGCTTGACCCGCCACTTTGGGTCACCCACGGGTAGCTGGTAAGCATCAGTTTCGTGGTTTGTTTGTTGTTGTTTTTTGTTAGCCGGCTAATTTTTCTCTTTTGCGCAATTTCTTTTGGTTTTCAAAATTATAAAAGGAATATTGTTTGAGACCACTTTTTTCTGGTTAATTCAATCTTTAACCTGGCCAGTCAAAATATATTTTAAAGTCTTTCTCCTTTTTATGCATCTGGTGATGCGGTAGTCGGCGGGGAAGGGGGAGAACCTGGTGATTTAGGGTTGGTACTTGCTTGGTCTCGCTCGTCCGCCCCTGTCACAATTGCCGGTCTCGCATTCTTCGGCCACCGTCTGTTTGTGGGTGCAAGGAGAACGAGTTTTATGTTTGCGAGCGTGCGTACGCATGATTAGTCGTTTGGATGCGTGGTTGGAGAATTGTGTCGTTTTGAAATGTTGCTATAAAATGTGGTGATAATTGTGCCATTGAATTATTATTTGCAAAAGTTGGTGGCAGTTATAAAGCGATGGTTGCGTATTTTTCAGTTCTAAGAAAGGAAAATGTTGAACGTGAATGAGAGAAGGATGAATATACAATTTTCTATCCATGTGTTTAGCCTGTGAATGTAATCTCTTACCTGTTCGTGTGAGGAAACCTTTAGCGAACATTCCTCAGTGGGTTTGTTTACTGTGTTATGGTCGGGTCTGTGTTGGGCTGGTTGATATTGATGTGTTCGGCAAGCCTCCCCTCGCCATCATGCGAGTGGCTGTTAGGATTTAACAACATGTGTCAGACCGTACTGACTGCGGGGTTCCAGTACCCTTCTTTCTTCTTTCCTCCCAGTTCCGTTTTCCCTCCTCCCGGGGGCTTCACCCGGAGCCTGCACTGGTTGGGGCCGTACACTGGTTGGGGCCGTACACTGGTTGGGGCCGCGCACTGGTTGGGGCCGCACACTGGTTGGGGGCCGCGCGCTGGTGGAGCAGCACGTGGACTTGGCTGGATGGTCCTGGCCCTGTCCGGGGCTTTCCGCGACAACGCCCTGTCCCACGGGAGCCATTCTCCACCGTCCACGGACCTCCTGCTGTGCACGTGACGGGTGTGGGTAACTCTGTGTCGTGCCATTTTGAGGGGCGCGTGTGTCAAGGGTGTGGGCCCTTGAAACTCTATTCAGGAACAGACCCACCGGTTGGGGGCGGAGTCGAGGTCCCTGGGACTTGGAGACAGAGGTGTGGGGGAATATGTGGACATGGAAGGATTGGGTGCTGGAAGTGCTTATTTTGATTAATTGTGTGCATGTCGTGTGTGTTTGAAGCTTGATTCAGTCATTTTCATCCATGTAGAGTGTGGGAATTTGGGGTTGTGCCCCTATGTGCGTTTGGTTGAAAAACATGGGTTTGTACCTAATCTTTCTTTTTTGTGGATTCAAATCAGGTCCTTGAGGAAAGATTTAATTTCACTACCTGACTAGAGATAACTGTTTGATCCATATGCTTATTGAAGGAGGCACCCAACTATCCCTTTGTTGGATTCCTTCACACTGTTCCTTTTATTACAACGATAAAGTAGATAGGGCAGCTAAGCGTGGAGCAAAACATATCTGTGGTTCTGAAGATCTTAAGCTACCCTTATCGGTACATGAGCAGTGCAATTTAGGTAAAACTTATATTTCGAAATCTTTCAAAGATAGAATGATAGAACATGACAATCAAAATCAGTTTGATATTTTTGATATTAAAATCATTCAACATGATTTTAGTTTAAATAAAAATATACTTTCATTGATGTATAGGTGGAAACTTGATGCTTTTTAAAACAAAATATGTTAAAAACATAGTATGTTTATGTAAAAAGAAAATAACACGTGATCATATTGTTACATGTCAAGACATGAAAAAAATAATTCCAGTGTTGAGGCAAAATAGTGCACAGGCCATCTTTGAGTCACCAGATCTAACATATGAGTTTTTTGTATGCTTGGAGCGCACTCCATTGGGAAGTATTTATAGGTTCCTTTTTTTTGTGTGGGGCGGGGATGGGGGATATGTGTGGGGAGGGAAGATGGAAATAATGTACAAAGCTCAAAAGTGACAAGGACTGAGAAAGGTTAAGTTTCTGTGCCTAGATGATTGTTAATTAGTTTTGTTAAAATTTTAGCTTCCCTTTCAAACGTATTTGAAAATTCAAGTGTTTTGTAATTACCATTATTATTCATATAAGCACTCATATAAGCACACACATATGCACACAAACATACTCGCATACACACAAACGAGCACACGCACATGCCCACATACGTGCACACGCACAGCACACATACGTGTGGGGTGCACAAGCATAAGCACTTTCGCTCTTTCTTTCCCCCATCTCCCCTCTTTCGGCACGATTTTTTTTTCTTAAAATAAGTTAGGGAAAAGCTTTAAATAATGAACAAAAACAAACCAAAACCCCCAACAAACCAACAACACACAAACAAAAATACGAAAAGGGGAAAAGGGTAAAAACAGGGGCCCCAAAAAACAAACCCAAAAAACTCCACAAAAAATAACACACCAACCAAACAAAACCCAAAAAACCCCCCCGGGGAAAAAAAAAAGAGGGAAAAATAAAGAGAGGAAAGAAAAGGAGGAGGGAAGGATCCCCCCCACTAAGGAGAGGAGGGAGAAGAGAAAAAAAAAAAAAGGGAAAAGGAAAAAAGGGAGGAGAAAAAAGGGGGGATGGAAAGGGACAAAATAATCAACACCGGGAAAAAAAATTTCGCCAGAAGAAATTTAAAATCCGTTTTTTTACCCCCCCCCCCCACCCAAAACCCCACCCACCCAAAAACCCCTTTTCCCCCCAAAAAAACCCCCCCCAAAAACCCCCCCAAAAACCCCTTTTTTTAAAAACCACCAAAAAACAAACAACAAATTTTCCCCAAAACAAAAATTTTTTAAACCCCCCCCCCCCCACTTTTCCCCCTTTTTCCCACGGTTTTTTTTTTTTCCCCCTTTTTAACCAAAACCACCCACAAACAAACCAAAATCCCCCCCCCCCCCCCCTCCAAAACCAACAAATCCCCAAAAACCCACCCCCCCCAAAAAAAATTTTCCCCCCCAAAACCCCCACCCCCCCAAAAAAAACCCCAAAACCCCCCCCAAAACCCCCCAAAAAAACCCAACCCCCCCAACCAAAACCCCCCCCAAACCCCCCCCCCCCCCCCCCCCCCCCCAAAACCCCCCCCCCCCCCCCCAAAAAATTACCCCCTTTTTCGGTTTTTGTTACCAAATTTTTAAAAAAAATTTAATTTAAAATATAACGAAAGTGTTAAAAACGTCCGGGGGTTTTTGACCTCCCTACTTTTCTATGCGCTTTCTACTTCCCCCTTTTTAAAAATAATTAGAACAAACAACGGGTTTTTCCATCTTGGTTAGTTATTTTCATCCAATAAATTTATTTTTTCCTATTTAATTTTTTTAATTGAGTCCCCGTCAAACGAAATTTAATGTAATGCAAACCCCCCCCCCAGGGGGTAAAAAAACCTTTAAAACTGTTGACGGATTGCCAGAAAAAAATTAGCACTGTTTTACTTGTTTAAGGAATACAACATTGGGTTCCCGGGGAAAATCAGAAGGTTTATTGCCTTTAAATTGATAAAATTTCTTTTTAAAAATCTTAATCTTTGCATGCTTTGAAAGCCTAAAATTCGAGCAAGTCCTTTGGGGGAAAGTAACTCTCTTCTTTTTTTTTGGGGAAAAAATTTATTAATTCTGAGGTTTGCTCGTTAATTGTTAAAATATCCCAAATTTTCGCAAAGTTCTTCTTTTTAAAGAAAAAAGTTGTGTACCTGGGTTTTTTTTATATGGTTACTTGATTGCCTTGTTCCCATTAACATTAAATCCGTTATTCTGGCTTTTCGATAGTTAGCCCCAAACTTTAAACCCAATTTCTCTAAGGGCAACCCTATAATTCCGCGCCTATTGTCAATTGGGTTTTTAAGAACACACGTTGTTTTTTTGGGTTTATTAGATCGCATCCTTTTTATAACTATTTAAAAAATTATAATTAAAAAAATGGACCCTTTTTAAATTTAATAAAGTGCACTTAAAATGTAGGAGAGTTTTTAACCCCAATCTTTGGACTTCACAATTTAACCTTGCAGTAGATGAATCTAGGCTTCCAAGTCAGACTTGAAAACCCCCACTAAAAAAATATTTAAATCCGCCAATAAAGAGTGACAGAGTCCCATCGCATGTCACCCACCCTAGGGCCCTTTTTTTCCAAAAATCATTTAAATTTTGCCTTTACTGCGCAACCATGGTGTGGCGTTTCATATGCAACCATTTAAACCACCCCAATCTTTGAAAGGGGTAGTTTAACTTTCATGTTATTCCCGTACAGACGCAACAAAACCCGAACGAAAGTGCCCCTCCCCAACGACAACGCGTTTATCCATTCAACGCCCAATGAAAAATAATGCATATGAAAAAAATTTGCAACGAATTTAACTTAAACCCCTTTAATGCCTTAGACAAAAGGTTTTAGACCCGCCATGGTTGGGGGCACTTTGTATTTGGGGGGTAACTGAGATTATAAGTTTACTCCCTGGCCCACTTTTTTCCCCAACCAAAAAAGCACAAGTTCTTTGGGACCCTTTTAAAAAAAAAACCCCAAAGCTTAAACATTTTTTTTTTGTAAATAAAGGCCTAAAAATCCCGGATTCTAAAACTTAATACCAAAAAGGACTAGTTTGGTGTTTTTGGGAGACAAGCACAGACCAAATTCTAATCGTAGACAGTTACGGCTTTTGTAAAAACAATTTTTAGCCAATTTGAGTGCAAAAACTCGCTGTTGTTTTTCCCCGCCAATACAAGGTATAAGACTTCTTGCACATGCTAGGTCAAAAGGTTGACTTTGTTGTAGGTTAGGATTAAACTGCTCCCTAAACCTTAGATACAGTTGGCTGATCAGAATTTTAACAATAAATCCTATAGCGGGGGACGACAAAATTTTGGGCACAATCAAAGTTTAAAACACAAACCCCTCCATCCATTTTAAGAAAGTACCTAGCCCGAAAAACGACCAGTTTTAAGGCCCCCAGAAGCAACCCAAAAAGAAAACTCAGAAAGCACCCCAGAAAGAACCCCACTGTTGATCTACCTCACACTGACACACACTAGCGAAAAAAAAGCCCTTTTTGGGTTTTTTTTAACTTTTACTGGTTTAACCAACTTTATTTCATAAATTAATCCAGCAGCTGACCCCTAACGTCCAAAAGGGGGCACCAAAAACCCACTATTTTCCAAAGAGACAAAACCCCAACTAACAACATACCTATTTTCCCGGGCCCCAGAGCATCAAGCGTTTTGGAGCAAACTTTTTTTATAAGTTTGCTGATGATGCAATTGTTTTCTAATCCAACTTTTCCCAGGTGAGGCGTTGGGCACTATGGTCCGTTGGTCCTGGGGGTTTTTAAGCTTAAACGAGTGTAGGATAGCAACCCAACGGCTGTTAATATACAAAATATTGAAACCCCCTGTTCCTAACAGGGGGCCCCCTTTTTCTTTCTGCTAGCGGTGTTTTCAAAAAGTATTTTTTATAGTTTCTTTTATTCTGCTTTTTCCCTGCTCCCGCCTCTGTTAGTAGACAGCATTTCTAACCGGGTTTTTCCTTAGCAACATTAAATTTTGTTTTTTTTCTGCTGTTTTTAGCCTTTTCTTCCCCACCCAAAATTGTTATCATTGCATCAGGGGTTTTATTTTTTTTTCCCTTTTTTTGTCATTACTGTAATTTTTCCTAGATTTTCGCTAGTGCCCCCCCCTTACAGTTGTAAGAGCGCCCTAAGGGCCCCTAAGTTCGCGCCTAGTTTATCTTTTCACCCTAAAACCCAAAATTTCAGCTCAGGGGGGGCCCGAACGTAAATTGTTGCTAATGTTTTTTGACTGTCCCCCCTTTAAAACTCGTTTAAATTTTCTGTTTTAGTTCACTCTGTTCTTTTAAAATTCTTGAAGGGGAAATGTTTGTTTTTTAGTTTGTGTTGGAAACCCCTTGCCCCAAGTTCTGTAAACGAAAAACGGTTCGTTTAACTCTAAAAGGTTTAATTTTTTCTGCTTTGCAATGGGGGATTTTTCCCAAATTGTGTTATTTTTAAAAACTTTTTTGGGGTTTTGCGTTGCGTAACCTTTGCACGCTCTCCGCGCCCGTATTTTTTTATATAAAATCCCCCCCATCTTCCTCAAAATCTTTGGATCAAGAAACCCTGGGAGCTCTGTTATGCTCTATAGAATGTTTCAATTTTTTTGTCGCAATAGTTCTTGACGTTGTCGGTGAGTAAAGCCCCCGCCCCTTCAATTTTCTTGCAATAAAAGGGGCCCCAGTTCATCTTAATCTTTTTTAATAGGTTTCAATCGGGGGGCAAATCTTCTCCTATTTTTTATTTATTTTCTTTTTGGTTTTAAAAAAAATGAATATACGGTTGTGCCCTCGATCCTACAGAAAAGAGAAGGGAAACCCCCCTTTTTAAAAAGGTTAAGGCAGACGGGAATTAGTGAAAATACTCCATAAAACGTTCAGCTGGACAAGGTTTAACATAAAGTTCCCTGACTTGGCGCTGACGATTTTTTAAATGCCGGGCCCCTGCAAAACTATCATTCAAAAATAGTATTACATCGCAATCCAAATGCAGGGTTTGTTGCTAATTTGGGTGGCTATGAAATCCATGAAATCAAACTGGAGGAAAAAGGGTTTTTTTATGGGCGAGGGATTTTTTTGCCTATATTTGTCTATGGCTCCTAAAAAAAAAGGAAAGAGAAAAGTTTATCGGGGAAATACAAAGCCCAAAGGTTCAAGCACAGCCTTAAAAGGGGAGGAGCAAAAAAAGATGTTAAAGATGAGGGCAGTAGCAGAAGCTTTTGGGCAAAGATTCTGCTCCTCTAATTTTAAAACTGTTAAGACGCATATGCCATTTTACCAAGGCGCACTAAAGAAAACTTACTATGAATAAATTTTAAATCCTCGGTTCTGGTTCTGTCTGAAGCCCTTAGCTACATACGCGGTTGGACATCCTCTTGAGTTTGATGTTTTTACAACCCGGGGACTGGCTAAACAATCTTAACCATATAAAAGAAAAATTTTTTATTTATTATGAAACGTTAGCACGTCATTAAGAAACAAAAACAAACGGACACTCTCGGAAATACTCAAAATCAGGCTCTGAAGTTTTTAAAAAAGGAATTTTGTTCTTTTTATGGAAAACAACCCCTTTTCAGAGGGGGAAATCAGAACGTTTTATAATCCAAAATTTAAAGGGGGTTGACTGTGTAATAAATGGAGGTCTGATCGGCGGGTATTCGGGCTGGACTTTACCTCACCAAAACACTTTGATGAAATAAAAAAGTTTTTTCGCTGGAGGTAGGCAAGAGACCCTGCAGTTGATGGTATGTAAAAAAACTTCCCCTTTTTTGATGTAAGGCTGAAGACTCAAATAAAAAATAGGGGTTGGGCGGGTTTTAATCTACATTGACAACAGATTTTTTGGAAGGGGAGAAAGGAAAAGGGAAAAAGGGTTACAAATTTAAATATTACAAGAAAGCGACGGGGAGGGCCCCAAAAAAATTTCACATTTTTTGGTTTGTAATGCTCATAAAATTGAAGAAAACAGATAAAAGGGGGCTTATTAAATGCAAAAGAAAATTCTAATAAAAAACAGATGGATAGATTAAAGTTTGCCAAAAACCGCATGTTCCTTTATTTGGGGTTACGGGGTGGGGGAAAACTGTTTTGTACTTGATTTGTTACAAACAATTATGGGTTTTCATTACGAGCCCATTGTTATATTTGCACAAAACATTAAGCACAAAAGTTTTAAAAAGAAAGGAAGTTTATTTGGACAGACGATAATATATTTCTATTTGATCCTAGCGAAAAACGAGGACGTTTAAAATTCTAAAACTTTTTGAGGAACTGAAACACTGTTTTTTATTGATGCTGTTCGTGAACGGGGGGATTGTTTTAAAAAAAAAAAGCTTTGTCAAAGCTACCCTTAGTGGCCGCCACCCCCTTTAGTTTCTGTGGGTTTAACTCAAAAAATAAGTTGTCTTAAAAGACTTTAGATCGCAGTTAAAATCTTTTTTATTTTACAAAGGCAAAGCAGTTTTGAAGATTTTTTAAGTAAAAAATAATAATAAGGGAAAAAGATGAGCTAAAAAAAAAAAAAGAGAGTTAAAACTCTAACAGCAAAGCTAGTTACTACTGACCCTCCAGTTCAATACGTTTGTTTATTGTAGATTTTTTATTTTTGATTGCCTATAAAATTTGTTTATTATAATTTGTTTATTATAAAAAGAATGTCTCGAGGGCCCAAATCAAAAGCGCAGCAGCCCTAAATGCACTGCGTAGAGTAAAGACCTAGGGGGCACAACTGAGTTTGATCTAATAGGGTCCCGGGAAATGTTTAGGATTTGAGTACCAGTGAGGGGGCTACAACGAACAGAAATTAAGACAAAAACGACGCATACCCTACCCAGAAAGATAAAAAATTTAAAGGGCAAACGATTTTGGCAAACGTGAATAAAAACTTCATAAAAAGGAAGCTTGGGCGTTGTTCCTGAAATTGACTGGAATTTAAAGTTTGAACTACGAACCCCCCAATGTTACTATGATAAAAAACAACATTTTAGAAAACCCTTAAAGCTGGTCCTATTTTGTTCCTTGCCCGGAAACACAACAAAAAAAAAGAATTGAAAAAAACAAAGCGGGTTCTGAATATGTCTACAGGAAAAAAGTTTTTTGCGAATTTGGGGGGGGACACGTGGCTTGAATTTACCCCAAACGTTTTAGAACCCCTCCCTAGGCAATAAAATGTTTTTTCCTTATTTTTACCCGGGGGAGGGCGAAACTGTTTGCCGAACTTTCCCTTTAAGGGCATACAAATAAAGGCTAAAAATTTGGGGGGCCCTCTTAATCGTTTTTGTTTTTTACTAAAAACGGGATAAAAAAAAAAACACCCTTAATCACCGACAGGTTACTAATGGTTGCAAAAAAAACTAACAGTACTCGTTTTTTTTCATTAAGATGTTGTTTTATTGCTTTTTACCCCTTTTGTGAAGTGCGCCAAAGGATACTAAAAGAAATTATAGATTTAATAAAAAAATTTGTTAAAAAGGGGTTAACATTTTTAGGTTAGGAAAATAACGAACTTAAAAAAGGGAAAAGAAAGCGACTTGGATAGTATGGATTTCTAGAAAGAAAAATGTAAAGTTTTAAAAATACTCTTTCTTATGTAATTACTGGCTCAGGGCCGTAGCTAGCGTAAGTCAGGATCTGTGTTACTTTTTTAGCCCCCGGGGCCGGGGCCCCGGCCTCGTTGCATTGGGGGTTTTGGGGTTAGGGTTAGGGGCCTGTCTTGATTTAATGCTGTTTTAAAAAAAAATAATCCTAAATTACAAAAGCACACTCCCCTTGTACTCTAATCGGCAAAATTTTGTTCTTTAAGATTAAAGATAAGCAATCAAAAAGGATAAAAACATTACAGACGAAGAATTTCAGAAGCTTATGGCTGAGGGATGATTACACGACAAAAAATTTGAACTTAAAAGGAGTGGAGAAAGACTTTACTTCCGACGGTAGACACTGATGAAATTTAAAAACAGAACATTGAAAAAAAAAACACACGCCCCCCAACCCCCCCCCCCCCCCCCCCAAAAAAAAGAGCAAAAAGGGTTACAAACTTAACCTCGGGACGAATGACTGGTTGTTTCCCGGACGTTCAATTTTGATTGCATTTTCGGGGGTTTACACAGGTAGCCGAGCCCCTGTTTCACTCTTTTCGTAGAGGGCTAGTGTATTTTCGTAGGGGCCCAAAGGCATGTCTGCTTTAGACTTTGGGGTCTGCCCGGCGGCACAGAACCCCCTACAAAACACGCCCCCCGCAAAAGAAATTTTTTGTCAAACCCAAATTGTGGACATATTTATACCCGCGCACCCTTTATTTTGCTTTGCGGGACATTATTTCTTTTCGTTGACCTATAAAAAAGGGGTTTTCTAAAAAAAGGGGATTGACCATAAAAAATATTGACATGTTTTTAGTTTTGTGTTCTTTGGGGAAGTGTGCCCCTTTTGTTGGTGTGTGGGTGCTTTTAAGCTTGTTATTGATTATGTGTGGGTGCTAAAGGTTTTTATGATTAGTTGAGTGCTTAAAACCGTTATTTTTATGTGTGGGGTTGAAGTTAACAAAAAAAATTTGTTTGCGATTCAATTTTTTATTTATTTAAATTTTTAGGTTTAAAAAAGAAGCTCGAAAACAGTGAAATTTATTTAAGAATGATTTTAATAATTTTAATGAAAAATGTAATGGCATTTGACGAGAAATGAAAGCGTTAAACATTGATTTGGTGAATTGGCCTTGAGAATGATGTAGCATATAAAAAAAGTATAGTGAACTATTTGCGAAAACAATAAGGATGAACATTGACTGTAGTGATTCAGAAAAAGTAAAAAGCTGGCGGACGTTTTATAAAAGGGTTTAACGTGTCTTGACGTTTGCAACGTTGGGGGGAATAAAAAAAAGCGCGTTTTTTCTTATTTTAATTAATTTATTTTTTTTTAATTTGTAAATATTTTTTAAAATTAAAAAATGGCCTCACAAAGCGTTAGTTTTAAAAAAATGCCCGGGCCCGCGCACGGTAAAAAGGGAGGCAAACAATTAATCAATATGTTTAGGAAATAACATGGACATAATAACCCCCAAACGTTCTGGCGTGGCCTGTTCTCAAAAATTCCAGAAGTCCTATTTTGATGGAACCGCAGTAAAAGTGTTGTTGGCCGTTTGTTGATTATAAACGCCTGATGATACAACTGCAGTCTGGGGTTTTTAACTAACAGAAAGAAGTTCATATCACGACTTTAACTCTGGGCTGGGCCCATTCATGTTTAAAAGTTTTAAAACCAGCAATAGGGGCGTTGGGGATCCCCCCCGAAGGGGGAGTCCCTTAAAAAAATTAAGCCCGTTCTCCTTTTTGCCCCCCTTCCTCTCCCCGGGGTTTTTTCGGGGCCCCTTCTTTGACCTGGTTTTTTGGTTGTTTTCCCCCTGTTGCCGGTTTTTTAACAAAAACCGGGAAAGCCCCCCAAAATTAGAAAAAATTTTAACAGTTTGAAGGCCCCCTCCTGCTTCCATGGTCTTTTAAAACAACAGGCCCCCAAAGGGCCCAACCCCCCCCTTTTGGGGGCCTTGGCCTTAGCGTCCTGGTTCGGGGCCCCCCAAAGGCCGTTTTCGTGCGCGGGTTTTTTCAAAGGTCTCCGGGGGTAAATTTTTGGGCGTCCCCTTGCCCAGCCACCCCCGCCCCCGTAAAAATTTTAAAACCCCCCCCCCTCCGGGTTTTTTGCTTTTGAAGTCCCCTTTCGGTTGCCCGTGGGTTTTCACTTTAAACTCTTCCCGTCTAGGGGGGCCCCCGAAAAAAAACCCCCCCCCCGCTGCGGGGGTTTTTTGGGCGGGGGTCCCCGCGCCCGGTTTTTGGGCCCCCGCCTGTGTTTCAAAAGGGCAACCGCCCCTTCCCCCTTCTTTCGACTTTTCCCCCCCCCCGGACCAGGCGCTTTGCCCCCCCCTGTTGGTTTGGGCCCGTGGCCCGGTCCCCTACTTGGGTTTGGGGGCCCCCCCCCTTTTTTGCTTTTGCCCCCCGGGCCCCCCCCCCCCCCTTTTTTTCCTTCGGCGTTCCTTTTTTTTCGCGGTTTTAAATAAAAGGGTTCCTGCCCCTTGCAAGCCTTTTTTTTTTTAATTTTTTTTTTTTTTTGTTTGGTTTTTTGGCGGTTTTTTTTTTTTTTGTTTTTTTTTCAGATATTTCTTTCCCCCCCCCCTTTTCCTTTTAGTGCGCAAAAAAAGGGGGTTAAATTTTTAAGGGGGGGGGAAACCCCCATGAAAAAAGTGGGACCCGGTTTGGGTGAGACTCCCGTTCCTCCTAAGGCGCTTTCTTTTCTAGTCTTTTTTGAGGCAAAAGCATAACGACTCGAATATGAAATACGCCCGGGAAACCCCCGGGGACCAGAATTCACTGCCCAAACGATGGGACTATCAAAAGATCAGTATTTATTGGTGCGTGTGTTTTATTTTGGGCAACGTTTTTTAGAATTACAGAACTAAAAAATTTTCAAAAAAACCTTTTTCAACTAGGGCTCATCGCATTAAATTTGCCCCAAAGGGCTTTCTTTGGGGATGCATTCTTTAAAGTCCTACAAAACCCTTTTAGATTGACTTAAATATCTGATTACCCACACTTCAGATGATTAAAGAGGGTAAGGGGGTATTTAGCATGGCCTCACATCCTTTTTTACTGCAAAGCCAACAAAAAGTAAATTAGACGCTTTTGGCCCAACCTAAGCCATCTAACTATCTATTAATTAGGACCCAACAACTGTAAAGGATGGGCCCTTTGGGAGTACCGCTTTCCATGAGAACTTTCAATGATAAAGGGCCTCCCTAATTTAATTTTTGTGGGGTTTAATTTGTTGTTTAAACAGCTTCCCCCCTTTTATAATCCCATAGGGGTAATCTTAGAAGTAGCTTTTGAAAAATTTATCCTTTGGGTACACGATCTCCAAAAAACGATTACCCCCCTAGCCCGAAAGATTAAAAAATAGCCCCATAAACCGCCTAAAACTTGTACCCAATTCTTCCCACAAAAAAAAGTAGTTTTTCATTACAGACTCCTACGTTTTACCTAAGACACGAAAAAATAAAACTGGACAGCTGTTCACAGAAAAAATTTCCGTGATCAAGAGCCCCTTTTTGAGGCCATAATCAAGAAAACCTGATTTAGAAATGAAGCCACCGTGCTTCAGAAAAAGACTTTTTTAAACAAAAAAAAACAGTTGTTTTGGCAAAATATGGGAAAAAACCCCACAAGCGTAAAAAAGTGAAAATTTTTTGAAAAAAAAAAACCCGCAATTAAGTTTGCCCCTAAACCAAATATCAAGACTTTAGAAAATTTAACACAGCCTAGTTGCATTTGATGAAAAAAAAGGTGTTAAGCTAGCAAGCAGTGTTTATCGGCTTTACTGTAAGAGTTGTCAAAAATTTTTTGTTTTGAATTTCTGTCGACTACTTTAAAAGCGGGACCCAGAAGCAAGGCCTTTACACAAATGATAGTTTTATTCTAGACGTCCCAACTGAAACTTTTTCAAGGGTTTGAAACAGAAGTGGCTAAAGGGTTGAGGGTGGGACGGCACTGCACTACCCAAAAGACAGCCCTTTTTCATTAACTGTAACAAGAAAGTGATTGGGAAATGAAGGTGAACTAAGGGAAATTATCAAAGAAAAGGGGGTTTGCGGTCGGATGTTTGGTTGCCACCAGACTTCTGAATAAGAAGGTAAGGGCATAAGTAAGAAGTTTTAAAAAAAAATTTTTCTCACGATACTATAAGAGCTTCTTTGAAACGTATTTCATCCACAAATTTAATCTGCGCTCTACTCTTATCTTTTAAAAAAAACCTTAAAAAGAAAACACTAGTCTCTAACATAAAAGGAACTTAGTCAAACCTGGTTTTCATTGCTGAGGAATTGGGGAATTTAAAAGTTAACTTGATGACTTAAATTAAGAACCTAACTAGTATTAACTTAAAACCTAACTAGTACTTTAAATTAAGAACCCAAAGTATTTTTTAAGAAATTATTTTTTTGCACTTATTGTAATTTTCTTGCACTTTTAATTAAAAATCTTTCATAATAACTTAACTTGTATTATTTGTTTTTAAAATTTTGCTTTATTAGTTTTAAAAAAATATCCCTAGAAAATGGGTCTACAACAGGGGTTGACTTTTTTTGCGAAGTGGGGTTTTTCTTCTTTTTCTGGCTTTGTGGGGTTTGTAACTTTGCGCTAGTATGGGGTTAGGCATTTTTATGCTAAAAAATCCCCCCCCAACAACAACACATCAATACATAATAATACATCTTATCGTTTGTTTTTTGATTTTTGCTGTTGTTAATTGGGGGGTTGTTGGCGGCGGCGATGTTGTATTACTTCTAACAATTTTTGTTTTGTGATTGGTTTTTTTTTTACGTCTGTTCCCTTCGCTATTTAGCCCCCCTCAACAGTCGGGATTTTAGCTTGTAACTTATCACTTTCGGACTTCACCCTTTGGGGCATTGCTCCTGCGGATTGTCCCGCGGGGTTTCTTCTCCATCGCTCTTTTTTTTTTTGCGTTAAATTTAATTTGATCAAAATTTAAAATTTTTAAAAATAATTAAACCATGATGAAAGGGCATAACATCGTCCCAATTGTAATACATGTAATGAGAGTTTCTAGTATTGTTTAAAAAATCTTGCGATAAGTCAATTTTTAAAATTTTTCTGAATCAACGGCGTATCTTTCTTATAACTTTGCTATGGGTAATCATTTCTGTCCCCCTGATCTAACCATTTTTTACCCCAGCTGTGCTTTTGAACTGCGTAGTACTTTCAAACGTTGATGTAGACGTTGTGGTCTGTTTTAAAAAATTTTGTTCAAGCCTAAATTCGTTTGTTTTTTCCCCGCGGCCCGAGGTTAAACTTTCTTTATGGCAGTGGGCTACGGAGTATTGCTTTTCCTCACCTTAAAAGTCGTACAATCCCTTTTAAAAACAAAAAAAAATAAAAAATCTTTTAAAACCCTGGTTTAACGTTGGTTAATTATGCAGTGCCTGTTGTTGGTGTTTAGTTATTCAAAAACCCCTTGCAAAGTTTTTGGATTAAACGCCCCAAAGGGGAAGAAGAAATTCGCCAAAATAGTTGCAACATTTTTTTTGTTTAACAAAAAAGATTATTTGATTAAAAGCACATAGACAGTCTTCGTATTATGTTTTTAAAAATTTTTTGTTAATAAAAAAGAGAGTGAAAAAAAGATTATCAATACAATTTTTCCCTTGTGTGTTTGCGGGTTTTGTTAGGCATAGTGTGTTTCAAAAAAAAAGTTTAAAATGAAAACCCGCCGACCTGGAAGGTAACATTTAGGGGAAATTTTTAAGGTTATGTTTTTAATCATGCGGGATTGCGCAAAAGATTTTTTGTTTCACGGGGATTTCCCAGAAAATATTTGTTCAAGAAAGTTAATTATAAAAATTAATTTTTAAAAAGATGGAGGAGTGTTTTTGTGGGAGGAGGAGCTATTGTTAATGCATTTGGGCCTTTTCTGGCCGCAATTATATGTTTAGTAATTACGGGCCCATGAAGGAAAAGGGAAGGATAAAAAAGGGAATGGAAGATTTGTAAGGCAAGAGAGCTTTTTGAGAAAAAAACGAATTGCCCACTTAACTTTTTTAAAAAAAGTTAAAGAACAGAGCCATGCAGAGCACACATTTAAACGTTGATGAGGCAAAGAAAGAGTTTACTTAGTGACAGGAAAGAATTCTAACATCGCCGCCCCCAAACGTCGACTTTTATGAACCTCTGAGGAACAGAAAAATTTGCAGAAATTTGGGTTTTAATTTTGGGGGCTATGGGAGCAATCTCTCTTTCGCATATTCAAATTTAAAAAAAATTAAAAATACAATTAAAAAATGAACAATACGGGTACAAAATATATTTTCCCTAAAGGGGTTTGAAAGGAAAGACCCCTATTTAAAATAAGTAAGTGTAGAGTGTCTGAACAGATGCGAAAAATGGGTTTCAAAACAGCAATTTGGCCCCGCCCCAAAAAAAAAAATAAAGGGAGATTTGTTAACTCGTTCCTATGCACCCCCCGATGGGTTTCGTTCTACCCGACAAAATTGAAGAAAAAAGTTTAAGTATGCCTTTACAGTTGTTTAATGGCTTAAAAACAAAGGGGCGAACCTTTAAGGATAAAAGTTCAATGCTGGGTGTGGTTTACAAAAAATATACATGCGAGCCATTTAAGTATTGGGTGATTCAAGTTGATGATGGAAAAAAAGTTTAAAGGGTTGCCAACAGCTGTTTTTAAAACTCATTTACAGTAGGGGAGGGATCCCCGGAACCTCGATCGCAAACCCTAGTAAAAAACTTTAATAAAATCAGCGAAGCCTGTTTCCTACATATCAAGAGAAATTATGGCACCGAAGTACCTACGAAATACAGAACGCGTAAAACAGAATGGGTTAGGAGATTGCCGGCAGTTTACGCGCCATAAAAATGAAGAATTTTAAAAAAAAAAAAGGGCCTTAAACCAGTAAGCAATCAAATTAAAAAAAATTGCTTAGAAGAGGGCAAGGTAATCAAAAACTCTTTCGTTTTGGATAAAAGTAAGAACTTTTTGCTCCTGGAGAGGAGAGGCGTGTTGAATTGAGCCCGATTTTATGAGGTGAGTATTGAGTTGAAAGATTTGAAAACAACCCCCCCCTTTTATTATTTAAGGGACTCTCGCTTCTAAAAGCCGCCCCAAAAGGCGTTTGTTCGTGAAAAGCTGCAAGTTGTCCCAAAACAGTGATGTTATAAAAAAATTAGTTTTTATGTCCTTGGAGGATTTTAAAAATGTTCGTTCAAGATCACCAAAATTTTTTGCATAAGCCCCGTTTAAAAAACGTTGCGTCGATTTTTAGGTTTGGGGGTTTTAATTTTTTTGTGAAAAGGTGTTAAAATTTGGGCCCAAAAAAATATTGATGCGTGTTTGGATGTGAAAAGGGGGGTTTTGGCAAATAAATGGGTGACTTGAAACGAGATATTTTCATTTTTACTCGCAATGAAGGGGGAAAAACACACGGGGAACTCCTATTGATCGCTTCACGTGGGGGCAAAAATAACCCGTGGAAATGTGTTTTGTTCAAACGGTGTAGTGTATTCATTGTATTTGATATGGTAAAAAAAGAATTTAAAGTTTTAGACCTGAGCTTAAGATTTTTTTTCATAGAGTGTTTGAGCAATTTATAAAAATGCCTTTTTTGACTTACTTCACTAAATTCGATTACACTTATAAAGGGAACCTAATGCACTGCTGCTTTTTGGACAGCGTGCATTTTAATGCAAATTTTTTAACCATGTTCTTTTGTTAAAAAAAAAAAAAGTAAAACTTCATTTTTATTTTGGTTAGAAAAAGGGGCAGACAATGAAAACAAAAGAGATAAGTACTAAATCATGGGTAAAGGTTTTTGGGGTTTAAAAAAAAAAAAAAAAAAAAAAAATTTAAAAAAAAAAAAAAAAAAAAAAAAAAAAAAACAAAGGGGAAACAAAAAAGTAAAATCCCCCCCCTCCCCCAACCCAAAAACCCCCCCACACAATCCCCCCCCCCCCCCCCCACACACACACACACCCACACCACAAAAAAACAAAAA
>CM031603.1:4439525-4452025 GCA_018398815.1 Conus ventricosus | reverse complement strand
AAATGAGAATTTCTTGCTGTCCCATATCTTGTTCAGCTGATTGAACGCTGATGTTGCCTTGCCAGTACGACACTTCAGTTCATGGTAGATGTCACTGGCGTCCTTGATGGAGCTGCCTAGGTATGTGAAGTTCTCTGCTTCTTCCACTTGTTTTTGGTTGATGAAATCGTCTGTTGGCACTTGGTGTTTACTGGTCAGCATGTTTTTAGTCTTTTTGGCATTGACAATGAGGCCAATGTTGCCTGCAAACTTGCTGATATTGTCTACAAGCACCTGCAGATCTTGAGTAGTGCTTGCAAAAGCGGCAATGTCATAGACCGAAATCCAGATCTGAGAGGTTGTTTTCTTCTGTCCACTTGATTCCTTTTCCGTGGTTGCGTGTTTAAAACCCCTGTTCGATAGCAAGTGCAAAGAGGAGAGGGAGAGGACACAACCCTGCCTTACCCCGGTGACAACTTAAAACCCAGTCACTGTAGCCTTCTTCTGTCCAGACTCTGCACTTGGAGTTATGCAAATCTCCAAAGGCCAACACAACGTTCCCTGGGATGCCGTGGATTTCATTTTCCACAATGATGGTCTGTGACACTGTCAAATGCTTTGGTGAAGTCTATGAAGCTGATGGCTGGGGTACTTGGTGCTCTCCACACTTCTCGATGATCTCCTTCCGTGCGAACATCTGCTCCGCAAAAGGGTCGTTCCGTACGAAAGCCTGTTTGTTGTTGTTCTTGTGGAGATAGGGTTTAAACATACTTGTTTTAGCTTATGTGAGGGTTTTTAGAGAAAAAAACGATGAGAAACGATCATGGATTAGGTGGGTTTTAAATGCATTTGTGATAGCTTTCGGGGGGAAACGCTGAGTGATTCGCGGTGACTCAAGTATGGTTTAAGTCTGTAATAGTTTCCAGGATACACTGCGAGATTAACCTCAATTTAGGTACGATTAAGATATCTGTGAAAGTTTAGGGTTTATAACAAAAGATCAACCAAGGATTCGGGCAAGGAAAATCAAAACACAATATTTTGGACACACTAAAAGATTCGTTAAGCTTAATGATGATGATGATGATGATGATGATGGTGATGATGATGATGATGGTGATGATGATGATGAGATGAGGGATGATGATGATGATGGTGTGAGATGAGGTGATGATGATGATGATGATGATGATAAAGATGATGATGATGATGATGATGATGAGATGAATACTTGCATAGCGCCAATCCTTCGCTAGGGCCCAAAGGGCTCAAGCGCTTTACAACCACCCACTCGTTCACTCAATGGGCTGCCACCTGGTAGTGCAGACTGAAGAGCTGCCAGCTGGCGCTTCATTTAGTCGTTTCCCGTGTCACCCAGTCAATATTGTTCAATATCGTTCTCTCAATTTCCTCACTTCGTCCATTCTTTCCATTTCCCACACGGGTGCATACTATGTGTACATGCTAGGGGTAACATGTCATCCATACCAACGGTCAACTGGCCTTTTCTTCTGAAGTTGGTAATGAGATTTTACGTGTGTGAAAGATGTTATGCGTGCGTTCACACACGGAACCTCGGTTTAGTCTCATTTATATTTTTCTTTAGATGAACTGTATAATGATAGTATCTGTGACAATTTAGGGATATACTAAGAGATTTCCCATGGATTCAAGTAAGTCTTAAAAATGCTTGTGGTGGTTTGGTGGATTCACTTACAGATTTACCACAGAGTCAGGTAGGTTGAAATGTATCTGTGAAGATTAGAGTATGCGCTAAGACGTTTACCAAGGATTCAGGTAGGGTTTAAATGTATGTGTGATAGTTTAGGGGACACTCTAAGAGACTGCCCTTGGGGGGATACATGAAGAATTTTTCATGGATTTAGGCAGGGTTTAAATAACGATAGTATAGGTTATACAAAAAAACACTGACCATGCATTCAGAAAATGCTGAAATCAAAAGACCTTTTTCTCCAGCCTTGAAGAGGTCTTTGCACTTCTTGCTGTCCTACTTTTTCCTTTTTTTGTCATATTTTGCCGTTGTGTTATGTGTGTGTGTTGTGTGTGTGTGGGGTGTGTGTGTGTGTGTGTGTGTGTGTGTGTGTTGTGTGTGTGTGTGTGTGTGAGGAGAGAGAGAGAGAGGAGAGAAGGGTGTGTGTGTGTGTGTGTGTGTGTGTGTGTGTGTGGTTGTGTGTGTGTGTGTGTGTGTGTGCGGTGCGTGCGTGCGTGCGTGCGTGCGTGCGTGCGTGCGTGCTGTGGTGGTGCGTGCGTGCGTGCGTGCTCACATTTTGTCCTCTTCTTTTTCTCTGTTTTCTTATTGTTTGTCCCGGTTTGACCGCCTGCCGAGATCTGTCCCCATTCCCCCCGTGGGTATGACTACATGGGATTGGTGTCCTCAGGTTGACAAATGTGCATCTCTGTCTGTCTGTCTGTCTATCCGTCTGTCCTGTCTGTCTCTCTGTCTGTCTGTCTGTCGTCTTTCTCTCTCTCTCCTCTTTTATCTCTCCTCATCTCTCTCTCTCTCTCTCTCTCTTCCTCTCTCTCTCCCCCCCTCCCTCCCTCCCTCCCCTCTCTCTCTCCCCTTTTCCTCTCTCTCTCCCCCCCTCCCTCCCTCCCCCCTCCCTCCTCTCTCCCTCTCTCTCTCTCCTCTTCCTCTCTCTCTCCCTCCCTCCCTCCTTTCTCTCTCTCTCTCTCTCTCCCTCCCTTTCCCCCCCCTTCTCTCTCTTTCTCTTCTCTCTCTCTCTCTCTCTTCTCTCTACTCTTCCTCTCTCTCTCTCCCTCCCCCCCCCCTCCCCTCCTCTCTCTCTCTCTCTCTCTTCTCTCTCTCTCTCTCTCTCTCTCTCTCTCGCTGCTTTGTTGCAGAGAAAGCGAATGAAGCTTTCATAAAGCACAACGACACAGTGGGCTGGGACGGCGATCCTTTTTTTAACTGATGTGGAGGGATAAAGAATTTTTCCTTTGTCATTCCCGTTCTCCCATACCCTCTTTCCCCCCCTGTCCCCAGGCCTCCCCCCGATCTCTTCATGAAGTCCGTGGCGGTGGGGTAGCAGGCTGTCCTTCTGTGGAGCGGTCCTCGCTTGAAGCCCGATCTGCTGATTAAACATCTTCAGATGCTCTAGTACCTCCTCTGTTTCCTGTATGGAATGCATTTTGATCAAAGTCCTCTGTCTGTCTGTCTGTCTGTCTGTCTGTCTATTTTTTCTGTCAGTCTGTCTGTCTGTCTCCTCCCCCCCTCTCTCTCTCTCTCTCTCTCTCTCCTCTCTCTCTCTCTCTCTCTCTCTCCTCTCTCTCTCTCTTTCTCTCTCTCTCTCATCATCATCATTATAATCATCACCATGATTATCATCATAACCATAATAACCATCACCACCACCACCACCACATCATCATCATCATCATCATCACATCATCATCAGCAGCAGCAGCAGCAGCAGCAGCAGCAGCAGCAGCAGCAGAAGCAGCAATGGCAGCAACGGCAGCAGCAATAGCAGCAGCAGATGTATCATTTGTCTGTCTGTTCTCTGTCTCTGTCTCTGTCTCTGTCTCTGTCTCTCTCTCTGTCTCTCTCTCTCTCTCTCTCTCTCTCATCTCTCTCTCTCTCTCTCTTCTCTCCATTTTGTGGTCACACCATATCAGCTCGTGGCAAGGCAGTATAGAGATATACTGGTCACGTGACTGGGCAGCAGAATTCCCTCCGAGTTACGGTGGTTCAGTCCCTGTTGTCCATTCAGTAAACTGGGGCGCATTGACGTCAGTGACACCCTGTTGTCCAGTCAGTACACCTGGGGCGCATTGACGTCAGTGACACCCTGTTGTCCATTCAGTACACCTGGGGCGCATTGACGTCAGTGACACCCTGTTGTCCATTCAGTACACCCGGGGCGCATTGACGTCAGTGACCCTGTTGTCCATTCAGTACACATGGGGCGCATTGACGCCAGTGACACCCTGTTGTCCAGTCAGTACACCTGGGCGCATTGACGTCAGTGACACCCTGTTGTCCATTCAGTACACCTGGGACGCATTGACGTCAGTGACACCCTGTTGTCCATTCAGTACACCTGGGGCGCATTGACGTCAGTGACACCCTGTTGTCCATTCAGTACACCTGGGGCGCATTGACGTCAGTGACACCCTGTTGTCCATTCAGTACACCTGGGGCGCATTGACGTCAGTGACACCCTGTTGTCCATTCAGTACACCTGGGGCGCATTGACTTCAATGACCAGTCCTTCACTACGTGAATGACGGTGGTTCAGACCCTGTTGTCCATTCAGTATACCTGGGGCGCATTGACTTCAATCACCAGTCCTTCACTTAGTACACCTGGGGCCGCGTTGACTTCAATGACCAGTCCTTCACTACATGAATGACGGTAGTTCAGACCCAGTTGTCCATTCAGTACACCCGGGGCGCATTGACTTCAATCACCAGTCCTTCACTACATGAATGACGGTAGTTCAGACCCTGTTGTCCATTCAGTACACCCGAGGCGCACTGACTTCAATCACCAGTCCTTCACTACATGAATGACGGTGGTTCAGACCCAGTTGTCCATTCAGTACACCTGGGGCGCATTGACTTCAATCACCAGTCCTTCACTACATGAATGACGGTAGTTCAGACCCAGTTGTCCATTCATTACACCTGGGGCGCACTGACTTCAATCACCAGTCCTTCACTACATGAATGACGGTGGTTCAGACCCAGTTGTCCATTCAGTACACCTGGGGCGCATTGACTTCAGTGACGAGTCCTTCTCTACATGCAGAGTCATGTCTGACGCACACAGTCTGAAAGGGAGCGCGAGCTCTTAGTGACGATGAAGGACAGAAAACAACTGAAAAGTCAGAGGAGATGGAGGGCAGCATAGCACACGACCTTCACCTTTTCTCTGACTGGCTGACCACCCTTGCTTTGCAAGTGCATCACCTGAAAGTTGGGAAAGGGTTCTTTGGCACTTAGCTCAGTTGGTAGAGCGCCGGACTCGTAATCTTGGTGATCCTGGGGTTGCGGGTTCGAACCTCCGCCAGGGCGTTTTGGTGCAGGGGGAGTTTTCCCCGGAGTTAACATTGGTTCTGACTCCATTTCCCATTACAGTCCTTCGAATGAGACTATAAACCGAGGTTCCGTGTGTGAACGCACGCATAACATATTGCACACACGTAAAATCCCATCACCAACTTTCGGAAGAGTAGGCCAGTTTGGCCGTTGGTATGGATGACACGTTACACATAGCATGCACCCTGCGTGAGAAATGGAAAGAATGAAGGAAGTAAGGAAAATGAGTGATCGATATTGAACGATACTGACTGTAAAGCGCTTAGAGCTTGGCCTCTAGCCGAGAATAGGCGCTATATAAGTATTCATTATTATTATTATTTATTATTATTATTATTATTATTATTATATTATTATTATTATTATTATTATATTATTATTATTATTATAGTCTGTTTCATGCATGGAACGTTTACTGCTGTGTATTGGAATGAAAATCTGAACATCTGAAGTTAGCTCGGCATTGTCTAGACTCGTACACATTCCACACAGAATATCAACGTAAGCACACATGCACATTTACACAATTCTTGCCTCCAGCTGTTGATAGACTGTCTCAGTCTGCTTACCCGATGTGGCTTCCAGTTGGCACATTCATCACACATTAACTCTGAGATCAGCACCGTTTGGCAGTGAGGTGCATGGCGTCCATATTGTTTTGTCTGCCTGGTGGTCCATCAACTGCTGCTTGGAGCGAGGTGGTCGGATCTCTTTCTCCATGACTGTTGTCTTCTTTGCCAGGGGCAGACCACCCATGTTTACGCTTTAGAAGAACAGTTGTTCACGTCTGCCAGGTTTTTTTATATGCTGCCCAGACGGTTGAAGTGTGAAGAGTATAGGTAAAAACGACTGACGTGCAATTGGGATGGAAGATAAAGGTATGTGCATTTGAAACACACACACAACACCACACAACACACACACACACACACACACAACACACACACACACAGCACACACCACACACACACCACACCAATGCACGCACAAATCAGCACGACACACGCAGCACGCACCGCCGAACACCACCACACACCACACACACACCCACACACACACACCACCACACACACACACACACACACACACACACACACACACACACACACACACATACATGCGCGTGCGTGCAAGCACGCACGCACGCACGCACGCAGACACACACAACACACACACACCACACACACACACACACACACACACACACACACACACAAACACACACACACACACACACACACACACACACACACACACACACACACACACACACACACCACACACAACACACACACATAACCAACTTTGCCCTTTAAGTAAATAGATAAGGATAAGGATAACTAGATCCGAATTAACGTGGTGACAGCCCTGATATGGCCCTTTGCGGTCGGCTGGGCTATAAGCAACATTATCTTATCCTATCTAACTAGATCAGGATAACGGTCGCTGGCATTCGTGTGAACAGCACTGTGTGTTCAATATGCATGCTATGAATGCATCAGTATGCTTATGATATTCTTACCAATTTCAACAAATGAATTTTTTTCTTTTGACATGACATAACAAATCGCAAAAATCTGTAGGTTTCTTTACGATTTAGTTGTTTTGTTTCCCTTTAGCGTCAGTCAGTGTTCTGCCATAACTGCACTAATGGTATACTGGGTAAAAGTCAGTCAGTGTACTGCCATAACTGCACTAATGGTATACTGGGTAAAAGTCAGTCAGTGTTCTGCCATAACTGCACTAATGGTATACTGGGTAAAAGTCAGTCAGTGTACTGCCATAACTTTTATCGTCAGTCAGTGTTCTGCCATAACTGCACTAATGGTATACTGGGTAAAAGTCAGTCAGTGTACTGCCATAACTGCACTAATGGTATACTGGGTAAAAGTCAGTCAGTGTACTGCCATAACTTTTAGCGTCAGTCAGTGTTCTGCCATAACTGCACTAATGGTATACAGGGTAAAAGTCAGTCAGTGTTCTGTCATAACTGCACTAATGGTATACTAGGTAAAAGTCAGTCAGTGTACTGCCATAACTTTTAGCGTCAGTCAGTGTTCTGCCATAACTGCACTAATGGTAAACTGGGTAAAAGTCAGTCAGTGTTCTGCCATAACTGCACTAATGGTATACTGGGTAAAAGTCAGTCAATGTTCTGCCATAACTGCACTAATGGTATACTGGGTAAAAGTCAGTCAGTGTATTGCCATAACTTTTAGCGTCAGTCAGTGTTCTGCCATAACTGCACTAATGGTATACTGGGTAAAAGTCAGTCAGTGTTCTGCCATAACTGCACTTATGGTATACTGGGTAAAAGTCAGTCAATGTACTGCCATAACTTTTAGCGTCAGTCAGTGTTCTGCCATAACTGCACTAATGGTAAAACTGGGTAAAAGTCAGTCAGTGTACTGCCATAACTGCACTAATGGTATACTGGGTAAAAGTCAGTCAGTGTTCTGCCATAACTGCACTAATGGTATACTGGGTAAAAGTCAGTCAGTGTTCTGCCTTAACTGCACTAATGGTATACTGCGTAAAAGTCAGTCAGTGTTCTGCCATAACTGCACTAATGGTAAACTGGGTAAAAGTCAGTCAGTGTTCTGCCATAACTGCACTAATGGTAAATTGGGTAAAAGTCAGTCAGTGTTCTGCCATAACTGCACTAATGGTAGACTGGGTAAAAGGTTTTTTATGCATAAATTAACAAACTGGAATTAACAAGTATATATTTCTTTTGACATGATTTCAAGAACTACCATGCCCACACCGAAAATCAATCATTTGCTCTGAAGTATAATTACCAACTATCACCAGTATGACAGGATGCTCTGAAGTATAATTACCAACTATCACCAGTATGACAGGATGCTCTGAAGTATAATTACCAACTATCACCAGTATGACAGGATGCTCTGAGAATAATTAACTATCACCAGTATGACAGGATGCTCTGAAGTATAATTACCAACTATTACCAGTATGACAGGATGCTCTGAAGTATAATTACCAACTATCACCAGATGACAGAATGCTCTGAAGTATAATTACCAACTATCACCAGTATGACAGGATGTCTCTGAATATAATTACCAACTATAACCGTTTGACATGCATGCTCTGAGAAGTATAATTGCCAGCTTATTACCAGGATGACAGGCTGTTCTGAAGTATATATTTACCATCTGGGACCAGTGTTTTGTGGTCTAGGGGGAGGTGGGAAGTATTTATTTATATATTTTTTATTTTTTATTTTTATTTGTATGAATTTTTTTTTTTTTTTTTTTTTTTTTTTTTTCTTGTTTTTGTTTTTTTTTTATAGTTTTTTTTTTTTTTTTTAATTTATTTTTAATTATTTTATATAAAAAATTTTAATTTTTCTATTCGAATCCCGAGCTGGTGCTGCCGCGTTCCTGGCAGTTCAATAGGAGACATGAGCTAAGCATAAATATTTTTTTTTATTTTAGAGTTACGGTCGACTGGGGGTGAGGGTGGTGGGGGTGTGGGAATGTTTTTTTTTTTGTGTTTTTTTTTTTAAAGGGGGGGGGGGAAAGGGGGAAAGGGTGTGACGGGAGGTATAGGCGAGGAGGAACCCGTTTGTGTCGGTCGCGAAGTCTGATGTATGTTGTTGTTACTTCAGCGGGCCTATCTTGGGCAGTGTGTCACCCCACATAAAGGAGGGATTTACCGACTCTGGTGCTGATTTTGAATGTGCGGACCATAGTTCTGTATGTGATTGTTCCATTTTTTGTATATCTCAAGTAGATAATATACCGTTTATGGGCCCCCTTTTTTTTATAAACAAACCTTGGGTGGTTGTTTTATAACGGGGTCCAAAACGGGTTAATAATAAAATTTTTATTTACAAACATTGGGGGAATTATTCGTGGTGACCCCCATACTACCGGTGAACATACCTACAAATTTCGAGAAAAAGAATCGGTCCATGGATAGTTTGTTTTGTTTAGTAGTTAAGTTAGTTGAGGTTTTGTCTGGCACGAGTAGAGATATTAGAAGTTAGAACTTTTAAGGTTTAGAATAGTTAGATCGAGTAGTTTAGTTTGTAGAGAGTTAGTTTTAGTAGAAGGTAGAAGAATTAGTTAGTTTAGTGTTAGAGAACATAGTGTTTAGTTTTAGAGTTCGGAGTTTGATTGTAGAGATAGTGTAGAGATTAGTAGATGTTAGTTAGTAGGAAGAAGAAAGTACACAATTGTTTTTTTTGGCTTCATTTTGACCATGGACACTAATACGGTCAGACAGACAGCCACAACAGAACAGACGACCCAGACACCCAAACAGACAGCAGCAATTTTCTTCGTTTCCCCCCCATTGTTGTTAATAGTACATCCCTGTTTCCTAAGAACTCGGGAAGGGGGGTGGGGGGGGGGGGAAGGTGGCGTGTAACTTAAAAAATTTTATTTTTATTTTTAATTTTAATAATAATTATAAATATTATATAAATTTTACAATCCATTAATATAATATATATTTTAATATTAAAAAAAATTAATATATAAGGAAAAAATAATAGAGCGGGCAATTTTGATTCCCTTCATGCCGCCCCATGTAATGATTCTTGAGTGAAATTAATTTAATAAAAGCCTCAGCAAAGCAATGATCGGAAAATAATTCTCTCCTCTCCTCTCCTCTCCTCTCTCTCTCTCCCCCCTCTCCCCCTCTCCTCTCCCCCTCTCGTCTCTCTCTCTTCTTCTCACTCTCTCTCTCTCTCTCTCTCTCCTCTCTCGATCTCTCTCACCACTCGTGTCAATAAAGACATTTTCGCCCAATGGTTCAGAGAAATGACTGAACTGTGTGGCTCTTGATTCATTTGTGCCTTCACTTGAATGTTAGACTACATTTGGCGTTTCTACAAAAAAAAAAAACTTGTCTTTTACCTGCGTATGCGGTGGATGTGACTGATTGGAGAAGAGCTCCATAAGTTTTGCAACGCATTTTGTGCCCAAAACAGAATTGGAATTAGACAATTTTATCTGAAGTATACAGGATATATATATCTGTGTTCAGATACATATGTTAGTTTGGAGATTCTTTTCTGTGCGTGCAACATACACGGAATTGTGAGCTTTTTAGTCCTGCATGTACTTCGTTCATGCTTCAACCGTCAGCTATTAGTTGAGTGCCACATTAAATTGTAAGGGCAACATTCTCAGTCACTATTTCCGAACCACTGCTGGTTGTACCGATTCTACCAGGTGTGTTTGATTGATTTTTTTTTTTTCCTGTGGTGTTGTTGTTGTTATTGTTGCTGTTTGTTGTTGTGTTGTTTGTTGTTGTTGTTGTTGTTTTGGTTGTTTTTATTATTTATTTTACTTTTTTATACGTGTCCTTTCTTCCTTTATCTTTTTTGTTTTTTTCCTGTTAATTGTGCACTCAGGACATAACATGACCACAAACCAGGAACTCATGGCCATCGAGGAGATTGGAATGAGAAATTTTGCATTTAAATAATCTATATTAGGGCAGTCAGTTTAAGATCTCTGAATATCTCGACCCTGATATCGAACACCTAAAAGCCATTCCATGGTATGGGGCTCTCCAAATCATGACTAAATACCTATACATTAGTTTGTGATAAAGATGTTAGCATTGTCCCCGGTTTAACAGGTTATAAATATCGTTCGAAAAGACCCTACTTAAGACAAAGAATCAGGTCTTCTAGTGTAATGCCAGGGAATCTCTCAAACATCAAGGACTTCCCACCTAGGAAACAGCATGACGTAGACGTAGAGAGAGGCAGTGTGGATAATAAATCACAATGAACAAATCACGATCCAATTTTAATTCGGGTTTTTGCTTTCGGAACCCTGCAGAAAGAGTCGCTGGATCTGATAATATCTGAATAAATTTGTTACTATGATGGACGCCTCCCCTTTAGAATGTAAAAGAGATTGTTTTTTACTCGGTGACTTCAATGTAGATCTTTTGACATATCAAACAGCCAATGGATGCCAAACGAATAATGTGTTGTTGAATATTTGAATTTACATCTGATTATCAAAACACCCACTGTTGTAACACCACTTTCAAACAAGCAATCCTTGACCATATCTATATCTCAAATGGAAATAACATACTTGAAGCTTGTTGTACAGTCTTCTTTCTAGTGATCATTACCAGTGTGTGTTACATGGTCCTAACATGGAGTGAAAATCCCAAAACCAGGCCCACAAAACCTCTACCTATGTTGCTTCTCAAAATTTACGAAACAAACTTTTTGCTGATTTAATGAACTCAGAATTTTAATACAGTTAATTATTTGCTGATCCGGAAATTCAGCGATTGGACTTTTGGTTCGAAATTTTACAGAAGTCTATAACAGACCATGCTCGTTAAAAAATCAATCAGAGTAAAGCCATATCCCAAACACCGTGTGAGTTCACGAAAGAAGAAATTTCAGGAGGCGTGCTACCTTAGAGGACCTTTTGAAAGAAACCTGGCTAGGAAGAAGAATCAAGATCACTTTAAGAAACGCCAATAAACTCCAGAAGCGCAGGGGGAAAAAATAAAAAAAAAAAAAACTAAATACTATCGCGAGTTATTAACTTTCCAAACAAAATCCAAAACTGGTTTTTGGCAAGCAATAAAACAGTTAAACAACAACCGGTCTTCTTCAAAATCAACTGTTATCAAAGGTTATTATTATTTCTGCTCGAACAACTTAACACTCACTTCTCTACCAGTTCCAGGGGTACAGTTTGTTACTCACTGATCATTCAGCGCTAATGAATCTTAAAGAAACTCCATCAATTTTGTCACGACAAACAAATCACGTTCTGAACTAAACATTCCACTCATAAACTAGTTGCACGAGGTGTATCCAGTACCCTACTTCATCTAAACATTCAGGAAACACGGGGACTAGGATGGCATATTGGCAAAATTCTGAAACTCTCGGCTCCAGTTTCATAATGGACACGTTGTTAACGTATATCTTTAATCTGTGCATAGATTAAAGTTATTTTCCTAATGCGTTCAAAAAAAGCAAAAGTTATTCCCATTCATAATCGGGTGATATTACTGAATCCTCAAACTACAGACCTATATCAATCTTATCATATCCTTTCCAAACTTAGAAAAGCATTTAAATAAACACATCATTCATCACTTCAACAAGTACGTTTTGCTCCTCCGGAACAGTTGTTTCAGACAGATAAATTACCTGCCATCTGCAGTATCAATCTTGTAGATGTGGGCTTAATAATATTATATAACACAGATATTGTGGTTTGTCTTATTCGTTGATTTAATAAATGCATTTCGATGTCATTGACCACAATCTCCTTAGTCGAAAACGGGAATATACGGGTCTTGCAAAATCCGCCCTTATCCTTCTATAAAAATCATACATCACAAAACGACAACAATGCGTCGTATCGGGGTCGGCTGTCTTTCCTATAACAACTCTTAAGTATGGCGTTCCTCAAGGCCCATTTTAGGCCCGG
>CM031603.1:4397025-4434525 GCA_018398815.1 Conus ventricosus | reverse complement strand
ATTAAATAATTCAATTGTCAGTAAAGCAGTATGGTAGGAGAGAGAGAGAGAGAGAGGGAGAGAGAGAGAGAGAAGAGACGAGGACGAGAGAGAGGAGAGAGAGAGAGACGAGAGAGAGAGAATTGAATGAATGAATTGAATGTTTATTCGTATAGGCCTCGGCTCATGAAAGCGTAAACGTACAGATATACCCACTTATCATGCAATCCAAAGGGCTACGGTTATGGCGGCAATCATGCAAAACTATGAAGTAAGCTATTTCTTACTTTTAAAAGCCTTATACAAAAACAACGATAATTTACGTACAACATCTGGATTAGGTGCATGCATGAGTAGACGTAGTTTAAATAAACAAGGTTGTCGATACTTATTTTAGGCTCCAAAACTTTTTCTCTTATTCTTTCAACCTTGACCAACAAAGAACGAGTGTATCTATCGTCTTTAGGATGTGGCATAATGGGGACACATCAGATCGCAATCATTACAAACATTTCTATTTAAATCGATGCACATTCAAGTCGGATATAACCTAGTCTAAAACCTAGTCATTATAAACTTTAGTTTTCGGTCCATATTTGCTTTCCAATATTGATTCAGTCATGGGTATGACAAAACATTCTTTACAAATGAAATCTTGCATAGGGTAAATGTGGGTTATTCCAGTTTTGCCATCTACAGTCAATCAAACGCTGGAGACGAAACATTGCTATAAAGTGTTTTTCATTTCCCACAACTGATTTAACCACACGTCACCATAACCATTGTATATAAAACAAACACGTACATTGAAACCCAGTTCTTCCTTCCTAGATCTTAAATCATACAGCGTTTATACGCTATGTTAGGTAACCTATGTTCATCATATGTAATAGCTTTAAAACAATTATCGAACGCAGTGAACCACAGCATTAACATAGTGGGAAATCTGTTTGTTTCACCATATACTCAATAGTTGGGAGTACGCAGATCTACGCCTAAATTCTTTTTTAAGAACAAATAATGAATGACTCACAATTACGTGGCTTGGTCTAACCCCTATTTTGATCGTTATTGTAGCACTGGCTGACAGCGTATCAAACAGTTTTAATAACAGTTCAAAGGAATTGTTATTTTAGAGCATATAGCTTCTGAAACTATACCAACATGCATTTTTCGCTCGACTGGCAAGATCTTTACATGCAGCAGTGAAACTCAGACGGAGTGGAGATAATAATCCAAATACTTGTAAACTTAAACTACAGGCATTACCACTCCATCATATAGCCTTCGTTCTCATACTTTAGATATCCCTTCCGAAATTCAATTATGTTACTTATATTCATTGTTGACTTTTAATTGAAGCGAAGAAGCAGCATGTTGCAAGTTTATTTATCTGTGTCTGCAGCCCTATAACAGTTCTGACAATAAAACAAACATCATCTGCCATAGAAGAATGAACAACTCAAATGCAGTACGTGAGAGCACAGCAGCGCATGTTTCCGTTATTAATCACAGGTAATGCTAACTCATTAATAAATGCAGAAATTATTACAGGGCATACACGCATCTCCCTGTTTCACTCCTGCTGTACCATCGAATGTAATCAGAGTGGTTTAGGAAACCAACACTACTCTACATTTTACATTTTCATACATAACTTTGATACACTTAAATAACTTACAGTTATGCCGTTTTTGATAAAAATAGGCCATAGCAAATTTCTATTATCGAATCAATGCTTTTTCAAAGTCTTTGAACGCTACATAAAGTTTTTACGTTTATATGAGAATGATTTTGCACAAGGCTAAACGTTAATATGTGATCAACTGTGAATTTCCTTTTTTAAAGCCTGCTGTACTCACCTGTAATATTGTTATCGTCTATCCTTCTTGTATCTGTTTGTTTATATTAGAACTATACTGTTTGCTACTTATATCAGTAATAGAGTTACTCTATAATTATTGGGATTATTAACATCTCCTTTTGTAAACAATGGTGTAAAATAGGGATTCTGTCCTTCCAATTTTCCGGAAAATACCACCGTTGTCAAATAAGTGTATGAATAATTTTGACGAGAAAATGTACCGACTTGATCATTTGAGTATTAGTAAACTCGCTAAACTTTACCATCTGGGCCTGCTGCTTTCCGAACTTTCAGTTTTTCATGGCCATAAATACTTCCCTCTTTAGTAAAATAGGACTAATTCATGTAACTATCACTGTCATAGCAGGCCGGATCCTCAGAACTGGAAGTATTTTACAGAGAGAGAGAGAGAGGTGAGAGAGAGAGAGACGAGAGAGAGATTGAGAGATTGGGAGGAGGAGTGAGAGATGAAGAGAGGAGAGAGAGAGATCATTAACCTGTTCAATAGTATTCAATGCAATTTTCGGTAAAGCCATATGGAGAGAGAGAGAGTGAGAGAGAGAGAGAGAGGAGAGGAGAGAGAGAGAGAGAGAGAGAGTAGTGAGAGGTTGAGAGAGACGAGAGAGAGAGCATGTTGTCATTTTCACACGAATTGCGGTTGCACAGAAGTAATTACCAAACGAATCTTGAAATTTAATCTGGGTATAAATTTGAGTTTCTTGACATACTCCTCATACATTGCTTGAATACCCCGTTCCCTAGCAAGTTCATGCACTTCTTTTTCTGTTGTGACGTTTCTCCACACCATCAACACAGCGGTCCTGAACACTCACGTTTCCCTGGTGGAATTGTAGGAATCGGCGGTCACAGTCGGAACTCCGGAATGGTTCGTACATACTGGAAAAAATACGCCTTAGATTCCAATACAGTACGGAAAAGACGTTATCTACGGGTCAGCTTGGAACTGAAAACTCGCGTTGGGGTACAGACGGCATGGCCTTGATGGGGAGGGAGGTGGGGGTGGGGGGCAGGTGAGGAAGGACATGCGTGGAAGAGAAAGGGAAATGGCGGAAGGTAACGTGGGTGTAGGAAGGGGATGGGGTGGACAGCTCGCAGCGCCGAAGTCAATGATCTGCAATCCTATCAATGGGAGATAACTAGTGTCCATATCCTCACACGGCGGTCACTCACTGGTCACCAAAGGAATCTGCTGGTCATGGCCATTCAGGTTTAAAGTCCACTCCAGCAGACGTGTTCCGGCAGCCAGGACTGGACTTCGCGCTTTCTTTCATGATATATCCCCGCATCCGTCTCGCTCGGGAGATACAATACCTGCAGTGTTAATGAGAAATGTGAACAGTGGGCACAGAGACGTCTCCCTTCCCTGACTAAAGGTCCGGTGTCTCAGTGCTAGACGATTTGGGGAGGGAGGTGAGGGTCCGGTGTCTCAGTGCTAGACGATTTGGGAGGGAGGTGAGGGTCCGGTGTCTCAGTGCTAGACGATTTGGGGAGGGAGGTGAGGGTCCGGTGTCTCAGTGCTAGACGATTTGGGGAGGGAGGTGAGGGTCCGGTGTCTCAGTGCTAGACGATTTGGGGAGGGAGGTGAGGGTCCAGTGTCTCAGTGCTAGACGATTTGGGGAGGGAGGTGAGGGTCCGGTGTCTCAGTGCTAGACGATTTGGGGAGGGAGGTGAGGGTCCGGTGTCTCAGTGCTAGACGATTTGGGGAGGGAGGTGAGGGTCCGGTGTCTCAGTGCTAGACGATTTGGGGAGGGAGGTGAGGGTCCGGTGTCTCAGTGCTAGACGATTTGGGGAGGGAGGTGAGGGTCCGGTGTCTCAGTGCTAGACGATTTGGGGAGGGAGGTGGGGAGATCAAGAAACAGAAAAAGGCGAAAGAAGGGAAGGAACTGGCCGGAAACAGAAGGGATTACTGCAAAGTTGTGTCGTAAACGTTTTCTTGGTAGTCATTTTGTTTTCAATTTATTCAATCAATAGCGTCCGTACAGGGCGACTCATGCATACATGTAATAGGAAATTCAAGGTAAGATGACAAAGAAAATGCACACACACACACACACACACACACACACACACACACACACAACACACACCACACACACACACACACACACACACACACACACACACACACACACAACACACACACACACACAACACACACACACACACACACACACCACACCACACACACATCTGTGAGCGTTAACCTATGCCGGTTAAAATCGATGGAAAAAGAAGACCCATAGTATTGACATGGCAAGGTTGCGTTCTTTCCCCTGAGGAGTGGTATAACAGGAAACATGCTTTTACCATTTCCGCTTGCTTATTTGCTTGTTTGATTTCTCTGTCCTTTTCTTTCTTTCTTTCTTTTCTTCGTTCTCGGCATATTTCTTTTCTTACATTTGCTAGCTACTATTCTTCTCTTCCTTTCCTCTTGTACTCCTTCTTTGTCCTTTTTTCCCCTTTTTTTGTCACCGTTTCTAAGACAACTTTCGGTCGTTGTGTTCTTTTTCTTCACTTTATTCCCTGTTGTGCATTTTGGTTGATTTGTGGATTTTATTTTCTCGCCATCTTGCATGTTTGCTCGGTCCCTGTGATTCTTACTTTGCTACCTTGCTTGTTTGTTTGTGTGGACATTTCTTTGGGTTTCGTTTTCGTACAAATCCCTGGCCAGTTGGCATTTGCTACTGACCTGTGAGCTGCAACTGCAGCGCCATCAAGGGCAACTAACCCCCGTTCTCCTCTGGTCAGGAGCAGAGAACCAACGCCTCTTAGGTCAACGACAGCGTCAGTCCTCTTCTCAAGTCTGCAGCTAATGAGTTCGCAGATCCTGTGTCAGCTGATCAAAAGAACCACCTAAGCCGGTGGAAGACAGAAAGAAGCTCGCAGATCCTGTGTCAGCTGATCAAAAGAACCACCTAAGCCGGTGGAAGACAGAAAGAAGCTCGCAGATCCTGTGTCAGCTGATCAAAGAACCACCTAAGCCGGTGGAAGACAGAAAGAAGCTCGCAGATCCTGTGTCAGCTGATCAAAAGAACCCCTAAGCCGTGGGAAGACAGAAAGAAGCTCGCAGATCCTGTGTCAGCTGATCAAAAGAACCACCTAAGCCGGTGGAAGACAGAAAGAAGCTCGCAGATCCTGTGTCAGCTGATCAAAAGAACCACCTAAGCCGGTGGAAGACAAAAAGAAGCTCGCAGATCCTGTGTCAGCTGATCAAAAGAACCACCTAAGCCGGTGGAAGACAGAAAGAAGTTCGCAGATCCTGTGTCAGCTGATCAAAAGAACCACCTAAGCCGGTGGAAGACAGAAAGAAGCTCGCAGATCCTGTGTCAGCTGATCAAAAGAACCACCTAAGCCGGTGGAAGACAGAAAGAAGCTCGCAGATCCTGTGTCAGCTGATCAAAAGAACCACCTAAGCCGGTGGAAGACAGAAAGAAGCTCGCAGATCCTGTGTCAGCTGATCAAAAGAACCACCTAAGCCGGTGGAAGACAGAAAGAAGCTCGCAGATCCTGTGTCAGCTGATCAAAAGAACCACCTAAGCCGGTGGAAGACAGAAAGAAGCTCGCAGATCCTGTGTCAGCTGATCAAAAGAACCACCTAAGCCGGTGGAAGACAGAAAGAAGCTCGCAGATCCTGTGTCAGCTGATCAAAAGAACCACCTAAGCCGGTGGAAGACAGAAAGAAGCTCGCAGATCCTGCGTCAGCTGATCAAAAGAACCACCTAAGCCGGTGGAAGACAGAAAGAAGCTCGCAGATCCTGTGTCAGCTGATCAAAAGAACCACCTAAGCCGGTGGAAGACAGAAAGAAGCTCGCAGATCCTGTGTCAGCTGATCAAAAGAACCACCTAAACCGGTGGAAGACAGAAAGAAGCTCGCAGATCCTGTGTCAGCTGATCAAAAGAACCACCTAAGCCGGTGGAAGACAGAAAGAAGCTCGCAGATCCTGTGTCAGCTGATCAAAAGAACCACCTAAGCCGGTGGAAGACAGAAAGAAGCTCGCAGATCCTGTGTCAGCTGATCAAAAGAACCACCTAAGCCGGTGGAAGACAGAAAGAAGCTCGCAGATCCTGTGTCAGCTGATCAAAAGAACCACCTAAGCCGGTGGAAGACAGAAAGAAGCTCGCAGATCCTGTGTCAGCTGATCAAAAGAACCACCTAAGCCGGTGGAAGACAGAAAGAAGCTCGCAGTTCCTGTGTCAGCTGATCAAAAGAACCACCTAAGCCGGTGGAAGACAGAAAGAAGCTCGCAGATCCTGTGTCAGCTGATCAAAGAACCACCTAAGCCGGTGGAAGACAGAAAGAAGCTCGCAGATCCTGTGTCAGCTGATCAAAAGAACCACCTAAGCCGGTGGAAGACAGAAAGAAGCTCGCAGATCCTGTGTCAGCTGATCAAAAGAACCACCTAAGCCGGTGGAAGACAGAAAGAAGCTCGCAGATCCTGTGTCAGCTGATCAAAAGAACCACCTAAGCCGGTGGAAGACAGAAAGAAGCTCGCAGATCCTGTGTCAGCTGATCAAAAGAACCACCTAAGCCGGTGGAAGACAGAAAGAAGCTCGCAGATCCTGTGTCAGCTGATCAAAAGAACCACCTAAGCCGGTGGAAGACAGAAAGAAGCTCGCAGATCCTGTGTCAGCTGATCAAAAGAACCACCTAAGCCGGTGGAAGACAGAAAGAAGCTCGCAGATCCTGTGTCAGCTGATCAAAGAACCACCTAAACCGGTGGAAGACAGAAAGAAGCTCGCAGATCCTGTGTCAGCTGATCAAAAGAACCACCTAAGCCGGTGGAAGACAGAAAGAAGCTCGCAGATCCTGTGTCAGCTGATCAAAAGAACCACCTAAGCCGGGGAAGACAGAAAGAAGCTCGCAGATCCTGTGTCAGCTGATCAAAAGAACCACCTAAGCCGGTGGAAGACAGAAAGAAGCTCGCAGATCCTGTGTCAGCTGATCAAAAGAACCACCTAACCGTGGAAGACAGAAAGAAGCTCGCAGTTCCTGCGTCAGCTGATCAAAAGAACCACCTAAGCCGGTGGAAGACAGAAAGAAGCTCGCAGATCCTGTGTCAGCTGATCAAAAGAACCACCTAAGCCGGTGGAAGACAGAAAGAAGCTCGCAGATCCTGTGTCAGCTGATCAAAAGAACCACCTAAGCCGGTGGAAGACAGAAAGAAGCTCGCAGATCCTGTGTCAGCTGATCAAAAGAACCACTAAGCCGGTGGAAGACAGAAAGAAGCTCGCAGATCCTGTGTCAGCTGATCAAAAGAACCACCTAAGCCGGTGGAAGACAGAAAGAAGTTCGCAGATCCTGTGTCAGCTGATCAAAAGAACCACCTAAGCCGGTGGAAGACAGAAAGAAGCTCGCAGATCCTGTGTCAGCTGATCAAAAGAACCACCTAAGCCGGTGGAAGACAGAAAGAAGCTCGCAGATCCTGTGTCACTGATCAAAAGAACCACCTAAGCCGGTGGAAGACAGAAAGAAGCTCGCAGATCCTGTGTCAGCTGATCAAAAGAACCACCTAAGCCGGTGGAAGACAGAAAGAAGCTCGCAATCCTGTGTCAGCTGATCAAAAGAACCACCTAAGCCGGTGGAAGAGCAGAAAGAAGCTCGCAGATCCTGTGTCAGCTGATCAAAAGAACCCCCTAAGCCGGTGGAAGACAGAAAGAAGCTCGCAGATCCTGTGTCAGCTGATCAAAAGAACCACCTAAGCCGTGGAAGACAGAAAGAAGCTCGAGATCCTGGTCAGCTGATCAAAAGAACCACCTAAGCCGGTGGAAGACAGAAAGAAGCTCGCAGATCCTGTGTCAGCTGATCAAAAGAACCACCTAAGCCGGTGGAAGACAGAAAGAAGCTCGCAGATCCTGTGTCAGCTGATCAAAAGAACCACCTAAGCCGGTGGAAGACAGAAAGAAGCTCGCAGATCCTGTGTCAGCTGATCAAAAGAACCACCTAAGCCGGTGGAAGACAGAAAGAAGCTCGCAGATCCTGTGTCAGCTGATCAAAAGAACCACCTAAGCCGGTGGAAGACAGAAAGAAGCTCGCAGATCCTGTGTCAGCTGATCAAAAGAACCACCTAAGCCGGTGGAAGACAGAAAGAAGCTCGCAGATCCTGTGTCAGCTGATCAAAAGAACCACCTAAGCCGGTGGAAGACAGAAAGAAGCTCGCAGTATCCTGTGTCAGCTGATCAAAAGAACCACCTAAGCCGGTGGAAGACAGAAAGAAGCTCGCAGATCCTGTGTCAGCTGATCAAAAGAACCACCTAAGCCCGGTGGAAGACAGAAAGAAGCTCGCAGATCCTGTGTCAGCTGATCAAAAGAACCACCTAAGCCGGTGGAAGACAGAAAGAAGCTCGCAGATCCTGTGTCAGCTGATCAAAAGAACCACCTAAGCCGGTGGAAGACAGAAAGAAGCTCGCAGATCCTGTGTCAGCTGATCAAAAGAACCACCTAAGCCGGTGGAAGACAGAAAGAAGCTCGCAGATCCTGTGTCAGCTGATCAAAAGAACCATCTAAGCCGGTGGAAGACAGAAAGAAGTCGCAGATCCTGTGTCAGCTGATCAAAAGAACCACCTAAGCCGGTGGAAGACAGAAAGAAGCTCGCAGATCCTGTGTCAGCTGATCAAAAGAACCACCTAAGCGGTGGAAGACAAAGAACTCGCAGATCGGTCAGCTGATCAAAGAACTAAGCGTGGAGACAAAGAAGCTCGCAGATCCTGTGTCAGCTGATCAAAAGAACCACCTAAACCGTGGAAGACAGAAAGAAGCTCGCAGATCCTGTGTCAGCTGATCAAAAGAACCACCTAAGCCGGTGGAAGACAGAAAGAAGCTCGCAGATCCTGTGTCAGCTGATCAAAAGAACCACCTAAGCGGTGAAGACAGAAAGAAGCTCGCAGATCCTGTGTCAGCTGATCAAAAGAACCACCTAAGCCGGTGGAAGACAGAAAGAAGCTCGCAGATCCTGTGTCAGCTGATCAAAAGAAACCACCTAAGCCGGTGGAAGACAGAAAGAAGCTCGCAGATCCTGTGTCAGCTGATCAAAAGAACCACCTAAGCCGGTGGAAGACAGAAAGAAGCTCGCAGATCCTGTGTCAGCTGATCAAAAGAACCACCTAAGCCGGTGGAAGACAGAAAGAAGCTCGCAGATCCTGTGTCAGCTGATCAAAAGAACCACCTAAGCCGGTGGAAGACAAAAGAAGCTCGCAGATCCTGTGTCAGCTGATCAAAGAACCACCTAAGCGGTGGAAGACAGAAAGAAGCTCGCAGATCCTGTGTCAGCTGATCAAAAGAACCACCTAAGCCGGTGGAAGACAGAAAGAAGCTCGCAGATCCTGTGTCAGCTGATCAAAAGAACCACCTAAGCCGGTGGAAGACAGAAAGAAGCTCGCAGATCCTGTGTCAGCTGATCAAAAGAACCACCTAAGCCGGTGGAAGACAGAAAGAAGCTCGCAGATCCTGTGTCAGCTGATCAAAAGAACCACCTAAGCCGGTGGAAGACAGAAAGAAGCTCGCAGATCCTGTGTCAGCTGATCAAAAGAACCACCTAAGCCGGTGGAAGACAGAAAGAAGCTCGCAGATCCTGTGTCAGCTGATCAAAAGAACCACCTAAGCCGGTGGAAGACAGAAAGAAGCTCGCAGATCCGTGTCAGCTGATCAAAAGAACCACCTAAGCCGGTGGAAGACAGAAAGAAGCTCGCAGATCCTGTGTCAGCTGATCAAAAGAACCACCTAAGCCGGTGGAAGACAGAAAGAAGCTCGCAGATCCTGTGTCAGCTGATCAAAAGAACCACCTAAGCCGGTGGAAGACAGAAAGAAGCTCGCAGATCTGTGTCAGCTGATCAAAAGAACCACTAAGCCGGTGGAAGACAGAAAGAAGCTCGCAGATCCTGTGTCAGCTGATCAAAAGAACCACCTAAGCCGGTGGAAGACAGAAAGAAGCTCGCAGATCCTGTGTCAGCTGATCAAAAGAACCACCTAAGCCGGTGGAAGACAGAAAGAAGCTCGCAGATCCTGTGTCAGCTGATCAAAAGAACCACCTAAGCCGGTGGAAGACAGAAAGAAGCTCGCAGATCCTGTGTCAGCTGATCAAAAGAACCACCTAAGCCGGTGGAAGACAGAAAGAAGCTCGCAGATCCTGTGTCAGCTGATCAAAAGAACCACCTAAGCCGGTGGAAGACAGAAAGAAGCTCGCAGATCCTGTGTCAGCTGATCAAAAGAACCACCTAAGCCGGTGGAAGACAGAAAGAAGCTCGCAGATCCTGTGTCAGCTGATCAAAAGAACCACCTAAGCCGGTGGAAGACAGAAAGAAGCTCGCAGATCCTGTGTCAGCTGATCAAAAGAACCACCTAAGCCGGTGGGAAGACAGAAAGAACTGCAGGCATGTCAAAGAACCACCAACCGGTTCAGAAAGGTTCCCGTCCTGTGTAGGTCAAAATACCACTATCTGAGAATAGGCTCGCATATCACTTTCTGATAAGAACACCAACTTCTGAAGACAATCCACTATCCTGTTAGTGTTCAAAGCCACCTAAGCCGTGAAGACAGAAAGAACTCGAGACAGTGTAGCTGATCAAAAGAACACCCAGCCGAAGGAAGACGAAAGAACCGCACCTTGTCAGCTGATAAGAACACTAAGCGGATGGAGAGACAAATAAGTGAGACGTGAGGAAGAGAACGATAGCGGGGAAGACAGAAAGACGCAGACTGTCAGCTGACAAACAGACACCTAGAGCCGGTGAGGACAGAAAAAAGCGCTCCTTCTCAACAGAGAATAAGAACATAGCCTGGAACAGAAAACCAGACTGGCAGCTGACTAAAGACACAGCGAGAAAACAGGAAACGTGAAGGTTGATTGATGAGGAGTCAGACCCCGAACGGTGGCAGTGACAGAAGAACTTTGCAAGTCCGTTCATGCAAAAAAACTAAAGGTAAGAAGAATAAACTGCACGATTGTGTCACTATCAAGAATTTGAGCTAGCCGTAAGCAGAGGCTCGCGGTCTGTGTCACTGATCTCCACTCTCCTGAACGAAAGCTCCATTTTCTTGTCACTCTCATCATCTCCTAGCCGTGGAAAAGGTCTCTCCTGTCTCAGCTGATCAAAAAACTCCTAGCCGTAGCAGCAACAGAACTCGCAGATTCCTGTGTCACTTCAAAAGAACCACTAACTCGAAAAATCCAGTCCTGTGTAGCTGATCAAAAGAACCACCTAAGCCGATGAAGACAGAAAGAAGCTCGCAGATCCTGTGTCAGTGATCAAAAGAACCACCTAAGCCGGTGGAAGACAGAAAGAAAGCTCGCAGATCCTGTGTCAGCTGTCAAAAGAACCACTAAGCCGGTTGGAAGACAGAAAGAAGCTCGCAGATCCTGTGTCAGCTGATCAAAAGAAAACCACCTAAGCCGGTGGAAAGACAGAAAGAAGCTCGCAGATCCTGTGTCAGCTGATCAAAAGAACCACCTAAGCCGGTGGAAGACAGAAAGAAGCTCGCAGATCCTGTGTCAGCTGATCAAAAGAACCACTAAGCCGGTGGAAGACAGAAAAAAGCAGGCAGACCAACAACGACCGTTTCTGATTAGGTTCATGTCCACTTTCTGATTAGGTTCATTTCCACTTTCTGATTAGGTTCATTTCCACTTTCTGATTAGGTTCAATTCCACTTTCTGATTAGGTTCATTTCCACTTTCTGTTTAGGTTCATTTCACTTTCTGATTAGGTTCATTTCCACTTTCTGATCAGAGATAGACAGAACAACTTTACTGAGGAGAGAGGGAGAGAGAGAAGAACTACCAAGGAGACGGAACACCTGCCACTAGAGAGAGAGAGAGAGAGAGAGAGAGAGAGAGAGAGAGAGAGAGAGAGAGAGAGGAGAGAGAAGAGAGAGAGAGAGAGAGAGAGAGAGAGACAGACAGACAGACAGACAGACAGACAGACAGACAGAGACAGAGGCAGAGAGCGCTCCTTCTCAACAGAGACATTAAGAACATACTCTGCGCAATAGAAACAGACTGGACACCTGCTAAAGAGCAGCGAGAAAACAGGAAACGGTGAGGTTGTTGATGAGGAGCATTCTTTCCCGAACAGTTGGCAGTGATACACCATGATCTTTGATGCTATGTCTCTTCATGCAGAACGAATAGGTACTGAAGATTAAAACGTGCACTTTGTGACTACAAATGCACGAAATTTGAGCAGCCGTACTACTCATGTATTCTCTCTCTCTCTCTCTCTCTCTCTCTCTCTCTCTCTCTCTCTCTCTCTCTCTCTCTCTCTCTTCTCTCTCTCTCTCTCTCTCTCTCTCTCTCCTCTCTCTCCTTACCCGTCTATTGCCCCAACCTTTACTCACATTCTCTTTCTCTCCCTCTTTTAAATGTCACATCAAAATCCTGCCCTGTTTTTGCTATGTAGGGACAGCCAGATATCCGACACTTTGGATTTCAGGTGTTATAATTATCAAATATGTGAACGATAATATTCCAGATGAATGAACATGGGTTACCGTGTAAAACGTACAGAATGTAACTGGAGTTCCACATTGAAGTTCAGAACTATGCAAAGTATATTGTGAGAAAGAGAAAGCATGTAAACGTGATTTTGATTTTGCAGGTGAGACGTGCAGTAAGTTAATCATGTATTCCTGCAACAGCTCGGTAATTGTATATAGCAATATTGTAAGGATCATGAAGAATTTGCCTAACGTAGAATGCACAGGTACTTTCCTTCCGGGCTAGTGTACATATATATCCTTTACATCTTTGGCCCATCATGAATGTAGTGATGAAGGAACTGTTAGCCTGCACTTCTCCCCCGCTACTAAATTGTTCAACAACACATTGTTGCTTTTCAATCAACGGCAGATTGCATCTTTTAGGAGATCCGAGTAAAGGCTGTCCTGCACAATTCTTAGCCGCCGACAGTGTTTGGGTTATTTAGCAGCTGAGCGGATCAATTTCACTGATGACACTTTTTGATCTCTCTTGAATCCTGAGACGGATGCTCAAGCGTAGGCTCAAGCATTTTACTCTCGTGTTTCACACGGTTTACTTACGTTTGAGTTTGACAGCAACTTATTTCTTTACCATATTTTCTTTTCATTTTATTTGTATTCTTCATTTGATGTCTGGGACATGTTGTTGGATTCCCTTTGAAAACCCTTGATGGTGAGAACAGCACGGCATTGTAGACTGTGGTATATCTGTCTTTGATAATGCCAAGGAAGCAAAACACTATCAAACGTATCTCCCTGACAAGTCGGATCCAGTGGACTTAAGGGATTGGAGCAGGCAATTCTGTCCTCAGGATGGTCCCCATAGGTTCCTAGTAACAATGTTTCTTTTGAAACATATTAGCCTCACGCTTCATTCTCATGTGTTTATCCCCGTGATTGCTTTCTTTCCCAAGTCTTTGTCAAATTAATTATAAATGAAATGATGGATGAATTAATAGCCTGCACTTGTACCCCCCCCCCCCCCCACCTGGATGTTCTGTACATAGATGAATGTATATATCTGTGTACATAAATATATCATGTGTCTGTGTGACTAATTGCAATTAAATAGTGTCTTAAAGGAATTTTTCAGGTCTGAGATATCTGAAAAAATATGTAAGTTACTATCACCATAGACAACCATTTGATAAAAATCTGACCTACTCGTTATAACGAGAAAAAAAGTCAAAAAGAAAGCAAAGCAGTCTTTCCCATTCCAGTGTGACGTATGTACCTGCCGTTGTTTCCTTCTACGAGATGAGGGGCGGGGGGGGGGGGGGGGGGGAGCAAACCAAAAGTTGGCATATATTCATAAGTACTAGATACTTCTCGTTGTTGCAGCTGCTACTGGTGATGTCGTTGCCGTTTGTATTTCTCCATTTCTGTTATCTCCGTCGACGTTCCTCTGTCACGCAGAAGCACCAAATTCATTTAGTTCTGCTGGTTGTGTACCATGGCTGGTGTTTCTGACAATGGTTTCCCTGTTCATTTTGCAATGAGGTCAATCCATTTGTTTTTCCTGTCTTCTCCTTGGTTTTCCTGACTCAACAACAGTTCTTTGGAGGACTGTATCTGCAAGGCCCACTAACCCTTCATACATTACCAGACCGATGCATGTACCGTTGAGGACTGTATCTGCAAGGCCCACTAACCCTTCATACATTACCAGACCGATGAATGTACCGTGGAGAACTGTGTCTGCAAAGCCCCCACTAACCCTTCATACATTACCAGACCGATGAATGTACCGTGGAGAACTGTGTCTGCAAAGCCCCCACTAACCCTTCATACATTACCAGACCGATGAATGTACCGTGGAGAACTGTGTCTGCAAAGCCCCCACTAACCCTTCATACATTACCAGACCGATGAATGTACCGTGGAGAACTGTGTCTGCAAGGCCCCCTCTGTCTGCAAGGCCCCCACTAACCCTTCATACATTACCAGACCAGTGCAGGTTTTGCTTTTGTTTGTTTGTTTTTCTTGTAGATATATAGATGATTCAATGTGCTTCTTGATGCGTGGACTCACGCGCTCGTTAGTGATATGTCCAGTAAATCTGATATTCAGTATTCTGCAATATTAGCTTATTTATAAAGCTTGAGTGGTGGTGTCTCGTCACATCATTGCTCTCTTCTGCTGCTGGTGACCATTTGACCCAGCACTTCCTTCGGCATGTTGGGAAGAGGGGGGGGGGGGGGGGGGGGAGGATCTCTCACAAGAAAATCCAACCTGGGGAGAGACTGGCTCCGCCATCTCGATACACGCCGCTGAGAGAAGAATTTTTAAAACGTCTCTGCGAGTCAGTCCATCCTTGAAATGTTTGTCTTGTTGACAGAATCATTTCTTTGTGTCTGTCTCTGGTCGACTTTTCTTTCTGCCCTCTCGGTCCACAATACTGTACCTGTCATGGTCCCTCCCTGGGATGTGATGGAGACAGCCCACCACTAGGTCAGTGGTTTTCGCACTATCCGTGGAGATCAACACAATCCAAGGACTTACAAGAGCGGCCAGCGAATGGGAGGACATGAAACTGGTTAGAAAATGAAAAATAACAAACACGAGTAGTGGTCTACTGCAATCAAAACTAAAATGAACTGAAGTTTCAAACATGAGTGACAGGGGCGGAAAATGAAGCAAATATAGAAAGAGAGGGGGTTAGTTATCGCCAAGGACACAGACAAACAAAGCACAGGACAAAGCATGTCAAAGCACCATGTGTCTTGTCCTGTGCTATGTCTGTCTGTGTCTTTGGCGATAACTACCCCCCTCTCTTTCTAAATCTTTAAAATGATCTGAACCGACGTGTTCTGTTGTTGTTGACGTGTTGAATGAATGGGGCCACGCATATACGTACATATGTATGTATGTATGTATGTATGTATGTATGTATGTATGTATGTATGTATGTATGTATGTATGTATGTATGTATGCATGTATGCATGTATGTATCCATCTACCTATCCACCCATCCATCTCTTTCTCTGTGTGTGTGTGTGTCTCTCTGTCTGTCTCTCTCTATATCTTTGTATCTCCCTATCTGTCTGTCTGTCTGTCTAACTGATTCATCTGCCTGTGCTTGTCTATCTGTCTGTATGTGTGTGTGTATCTTTCTCTCTACCTCTTCATTTATCTATCTGTAGAAAAATGCTGACCAATTAAGTAGTGGGAGAAATATATATATATATATATATATATATATATATATATATATATATATATATATATATTATATACATATATATATAATATATATATATATATATATATATATATATATAATATATATTATATATATATATATATATATATATATATATATTGTTTCATCTAGGGCCTTTTTATGTGAATATTTTTTTTATACATATGTGTTGTGAAATTACACCTTGCTTTAAGATGGGGAGAGGGGGGGGAAAAGGGGGGAGGGGGGGGGGGGCAAGGAGAGAGGGGAGAAGAGAGGGGAGAGAGAGAGGGGAAGAGCGAGAAAAAGAGAGAGAGAGAGAAGAAAGAGAAAAAGAAAAGGGGCGAGAAAGAGAGAGAGAGGAAAAGGGGAAAAAGAGAAAAAGAAAAAGGAGAGAGAGAGGAGAGAAAGAGAGAGAGAGAAAAGGGAGAGGAAGAGAAGAGAGAGGAAAGAGAGAAAAGACCAGAAAAAGAGAGAGAAAAGAAAAAACACAGGGGGTGGAGAGAGAGGGGGGGGGAGAAAAAGAGAGAGAAAAGAGGAGAAGAGAGGGGAGAGAGAGAGAGAGAGAGAGGAGAGAGAGGGGGAGAAAAGGGGGGGATTGGGAGTAGGCTACGCGGGGGGGCTTTTGGGTATTTTGGGTTTTAAAACATTTTGGGGAGAATTTTGGAAAAAATTCAATTTTTAAAAAATTTTTTGTGAACTTTGGTTCTAAACCTTTGAATTTTGGGCCCGTCAGTGAGCTTTGTTCTTGGGGAGTTGGGGGGGGGAAAAGGGAAATTGTTTGTGATTCGTGCGAAAATAAAGCGTGCCCTGAAAAGGCCAAGGCCGAAAAAGCGGGAGATAAAAACTTGCTTTTTTTGGTTGGGTCATTTGAAAGAGTCTCTCTCTCTCCCCTTTTCTCTTTCCCCTCCCTCTCTCTAAAACTTTTTTTCCTCGATTTTAAAGAAAGCTTTTTGATCTTTTTGACCCAAAAATATTAAAAAAAAAAAATGACGGGCATTGTTAAAAATTTCCCGGCGTGGGTTCACCTTTTTTTCAGTCAAATCTTAAAAAGCGGGCCCCCGGTTTTTTCCCTTAAAAAGGGTTTACTTTTTCCCCTCTAAAAGGAATAGGGAGCTGGGCTTTTCCAAAAAGGGCCCTTTTTTCCCCTTGGACCTTTTCTCTTTGTTTTTTATAAATGCCCCTACCGATGCACTACTCACAATGAGGGTCAACTGTGATCTGTTCGTTTGACGTAGTTCTCTTCACTGTAGGGTTTCAAACATCGGGCGGTACAAAAATCTTTTAAAAAACCCAAAAAAGTATCACTAAAAGTCTTAGAATGGTGCAACCAAAAACCGATTGGCCTTAAATTTTTCCCGCACAAAAAAAATGTATTTCCTGCATCAAAGCGGGAAACTTAAACGACACATTTATGTTGAGCCTAAAAAGGGAGTGAAACCTGATCGAGCGGGGTTTCCAAAACACCGTTCTTAGGCGTGATAATTTTGTGAAACTTTAAATGGAAAATCACATATAAATCGGGTTTGCAAACAGTTGGCTCGAAAATTTGTTTTTACTCAATAAACTCCGGGAAATTATTTTAAAACCCACATACCCGGGAAAATTTAAATTTTTTTGAACCCCAAATTCCCTTTTCTAAACATCAATTTATGCTTTCCACTGTCTGGAGGGGTTGGGGGGGGGAAAACACATAAAAAAGATAAACTCTATGCAAAAGGAGGGAAAAAATTAAGCTGATTTTTCCCCGACAAGCCCTCAAATCAACCAGGGGAAAATTTTTCGAAAAAACTAATGATTTTTACCACCCCCAAGCCAACTGACCTAAAAAAAGGGGAATTTCAAATGTTTAAAGTCCATGCAAACTGGCGCCAACATTTCTTGCGGGTTTTTTTCCAAAGGCAACAACGCGATTTTGTTTCCCAAATAAAACTTTCTCCCACGTGCCCGCATTGATTTTTTAAAACTAGTTTTGTTTTTTTTTGGCCCATCTGGGTGGAACTCTCTCCTCCGCTGCCAAACTTTCCCAACACTTCCGCCCTTTTAAAATTTAAAGAGTATTTTAAACATTTACTTGAACAAAAAAATTTAAAACCCTTTTTGACCTAGCCCTAAAAACGCCCTATTTTTAATGCTTGCCTTATAATTACTAATGAAAATGTGGTGTGTGTGGTGTGGGGGTGTGTGTGTGTGTGTGTTGTGTGTTTTGTGTTTGGGGTTGTGTGTGGGTGTGTGTTTTGGGGGATGGGGAAATCCCGCATGGGCGTTAGGGGTTGGGGGTTGCATGCTGTAGCGCGCGAGCGTATGTTTTTGGGACTGTGTTTTTTGAAAATTTGAAGGGATTTTTTTTTTTTTTTTTTTTTTTTTTTTTTTTTTTTTTTTTTTTAAATAATTTTTTATTTTTTAAAATTTACAATTTTTAAATTGTTAAAAAATTATAATGTTGCTTATATATTTTTAAATATAAATTTTTATTTTTATAATATATAATTTTTTTTTTTTTTTTTTTTTCCTTGTTTCGGTCTTTTTAAATATGACATTTGTCTAGTTAAATTTGTTTTTTAAAATTACAAGGAAGTTTTGGAAAAGAATAGGCATGCCTAAAATCTCTTTTCCTTTGGTAATAAAGTTTTTGAGTCTTGATTTCTTGGTCCCCTCTCTCTCTCCCCTCTCTCTCCCCTCTCTCTCTCTCTCTCTCTCTATAAATAAAAATTTATATATATATATAAAATTATATAAAAATATATATATATATAATACCCCTTATAAACCTTTTTAAAAAAAATGAAGTTTAAAAAACAACGGGACTCATAAAAGTTTTCCAAATTATTTCAAACCACCCCGATTTTCCTCGGGGGCTTTGGGGACAAAAATCAATAAATATATATAAAATTTGGGCCCACTGGGCCTGAAAGTTTTTTAAAATGGGGGAAAAACAATTTTAGGAGTCAACAAAAAAACATCCCCTTTTTTCCCCCCCCCCAACAATTCTACTTAAAAAGATTTAAAGAACAAACCGAAAAGTTCGTACCAATATGAGATGGAAAGCATTTTTTTTCCTAAACCCTTTAATTTGAAAAAAAAAGGGGAAAAAAAACACCAGGGATTTCAAATCGTGGCGATCCCACCATTTCCATAGCGATATGAAACCCTTTGAAGATCAAATGAAAAAAAATGAAACCAATATTGAATTAAAAAAATTTCTAAAAAAAGCGATTCCAAAAACCAACTTTTAAAAAACCAAAATAAAACAAGTACAAAATGCCCAAAAAAATATTTTTTTGAAGGCTGAAAAAACTACCCAATTATTTACAAAGGGAACCAAAGGAATATTCTAAAATTTCCTGGAAAAAAAACCCCCAGAAAAACTAAAAAAAAAAGCTGCAAAAATTTACAGACAGTACCCGCACTAAAAAAAAAAGAACTTGCAAGCGCATAGACCTAAGGACGGAAAAAAAGCAAACAGCAACAAAAAAAGGGCTTTCAAAAACATTAAAAGCCCCACAACCCCCCAATTTTTAAAAATTTAACCCAAAACATGTTACAAAAAAAACCCATCCAAATCGAATTAGGCAAAATAAAGCAAAAAAAATCCTGGAAAAAAAAAAATAAAGGCCCATAAAATAAAAAACTCTGATTAAAAACCCTCGGGGAAAGAACAAATACAAAGGGAATCCAATGGTTTAAAAAAAATCCCCAAAAAACCCAAAAGAAAATACAGAAATTCATCAATTTGAAAATGTAGATTTTTACCCCACCCAAATAATGGGGAACTACCCCCCCCAAAAAGCCCGAAGTTTGCCAGAAACCACACAGACATAACGGGCCCGAAAGGGGAAATTTTTTTCCCTCCACCCAAAGGGGGAAAAACATTACTACAAAAAGAAAATGAAACCTGGATCGGGAAAAACCCAAAACAAAAAACTCAACATTGATTTAACCATGGGTTCATATGAGGGTTTGCAAAACATGTGAATTGGTCGGACAAATTCCCCCCCCTTGGCCCCAAAACTTCAAAAACAAATCGGAAAAAAAGTGGGAAAAACAGGGGACGAGGGCCTTGCTGCACAAACCCAAAAATTCCAAGAACCAAAAAAAAACAAGAAAAAAAGAACTATGAAAAATTTTTTCCCAAAAAAACCCACAATTTAAAAGATTACCATTGAAGCAAACAAAAAGGTAGTAAACCCCCTTAGCCCAAAAACACTGGACCCTAAAAATTAAATATATAAACCATCCCAAAAAACCCCAAAAACGATACACCTCTTTATGTTACACCCCCAAAAAGAAACCCATCCCCCTTTGGTATTAAAGACCATACCCCAGGGCAATAAACAAGAGATTTATAAAAAACCCTTTTCTTTGAAATTTTAAGAGTGTTCAAAAATTTCCGCAGTAAAATACCAGGAGGCACTAAAAAACAAGGGGAAATACAATTACAATTTCAAAAAAAAACCAACCCCGGGAAAACAATACAAATAAAACCCCAAGAAAAATAGGAAAAAAAAAATTCTTATGGTAAAACCCCCAACCCCAAAATACAAAGGGGGAAAACCCAAACAAAATGGGGAAAAGAATTCTTAAAAACCCCCAAAAACCCTTTTTTCCAAAAGAACCAAAACTGTCCAAAATTTAACAAAAAACACTTTTCAAAACTATCGTATTAAAGTATCCCCCAAACCTAAAAAAACCCTTTGACGCCCCCAAAAAAATAAAAAATAAAAACCCCCACAAAGAAGGGTGAAAAAAAAAAAAAAAAAGGAAATTTTTGCAATTGAAAACCAAAAGGAGGGGGGCCCCCTAAGAAATTTGAATGCTTAAAAAAACCAACTTTGTATACCGGGCCCTACTGTAACATCAAAAATAAAAAAAAAAACATACAAAAGGGATCACAAAAAAAACCACTTCAAAACCGTTTATAAAAAACCCAAAAAAAAAACAGTCTTTTAATAAAAAAAATTTTTTAAAAAAAACCAAAAAGAATGAACGTATTCTGGAAACTTAAAGACGCAAAAACAAGCAACAAAAAAATCCTGGAAAATCATAAAAAGAGCATCACCCATACAGCAATGTTTCAAAAAGGTGCAACCATGTTTAACTAAAAAAAGGGTTAATACTAGGGCAAAAACCCACCCTTTTAGCAACTTTTAAAAAAAACCAAAACAAAATAGTAAACAACTGCAGGAAAAATTTGGAAATCGTTGTTAGGGAAACATCCAAAAAAAAAAAACCAAAAACCCCCCCCAAAAAAAAAACCACGTGAAACCAACCCGAACGTGAAAACAACAGAAAAGGGGGAGCCCACACGCTATAAAAAACATGGGCGGTGGGAAAGGCCAAGGACACCCTGATGAAGGCGCAACACCTCAAAAACAAATTTGTAGATTTTTTTAAAATTTTTCCCTTTTTTTTAAATACCATCAACAAATATAAAATTATATTTATTATATATATAAAATTATATAAATACCTCTCTCTCTCTTTTAAAATATATAAAAAATTAAAAAATTTATTTTATCTTATTTTATTTAAAAGGGGACGTTTTCCAAACCTTCAGAATTATTTTTTTGAAAAATGACAAAATACATCTAAAAGGCCCAGGGAAAGGGGCATTGGGGGCCCCCCCCCCCCACCCTTCCGCCCTCCCCCCCAAAGGTTTTTCGGGGGGGGAAATTTAACCCAGAATCCCCCTTTCCCTTTTTCTCTGACAAGTAAGCCTTCAAAACAAAAAAATAACTTTTATTTTAAAAACCCAAACGTACTGGGGTGGGTTTTTCGTTTTCAATACAAATTTCCCTAACTTTTCGGGATTTTAATTTTTGCTTTAATCCTGTTTTTTTTTCCTACCCTTTTTCCCAATAAACCTTTTCCGCGCAAACATTCTTAAAATTTGGGGTCTTTGTTTTTTCCCTTTGTAAAAATAAAACTACAGTCTTTTCCTTTCTCTAAATTTTTTTAAAAACCGAGTTTTTTTTTGACAAAAAAACCAAAAAACTTTTTCCCACATCCCTTTTCCGCTAAAAGCTAGTTTGCCCAAAGGGTGTTTTCCCTTTTTTTAAACTATGTCTTTTTTCCCCGAACATCATCTTTTAATAAATAGTGTCTGCTTTCCTTAAAAACAGTCTATTAAAACGTTCTAAACACTCCCCTCGTTTTTTGCTAGGATTAACTAAATATAGGGCCCAAAATCTTTTCCATATAAACCTTCAATCATGATATGCTTTTTTCCAAATTTAAGTTTTGGCCCAAAAAAACCCCAAAATTTTTAAAAATTATAACGAAAAAAACTGTTTGTAACAGGTCGAGGATAAATATTGTTTTCCCCAAAAACCCCGGGTTGGGCCCACAAATAAAATGAGCAATGAGGGGGTTTTTTTTCTTTAAAGTTTAACGGCTCCCTTTGTTTTTTTAAAAGGGTTTTTAAACCCAATTCAGTTTTTATTTTTATCATACCCCTCCGTAAAAAATTTGTTCATAAAAAAATTAAAAAACCCAAAAGGGGGCCCCTAAAATGTGTAAGTTTTAATCCAATTTAGTCCAAAAAGATTGTTTTTTTTTAAAGTCAACATGATTTTGGCTTGTTGTTATGCCCCTTAATTTTCCTCGCCATTGTAAGGGAACCCGCCCGAAAACAACGTTAAAAAACCGTTTAACGTTTTAATTTTGCCAGCTAATTAAATTTCCCTTTTTTAAAATTTCATCACAAAAACCCCAAACCCCTTTCCCTCTCCCCCCAATTTTTTTAAAAGGAACAGAAATTTAAAAATTTAATTTTTGTGAATTGTCTCCTAATTTTCTGCTTGGAAAGAACTGTAATTTTGAAAAGGGCTTTTTTTTAACAACTGTTTTTTTTTCTGTGGAGGATGTACTTTTTTTTTTCCCATACGGCTTTTTTTTTCAATTTTTTTTTTCGACTATTATCGTCCTTTATAAGCTTACATGAAAGGGGGCCCAAAGAGTTGAATGCTTTTCTAAAACTTTTTTGGCGGTCAAAAAATGAAAATATGGGCTTAAAAATTTTTCAAATTTATTTCCCTTTCAAAATTTGGGTTTTAAGTGCCATTTGGGTCGGTTTTCAAAACTATTTTAATTCTAGGCCACTTTAAATTTCCCTTCTAAAATTGCGAATTTGGGCCTAGTTTGGGAAAACCCCTTTTTTTGTGGGTAAAACCCTTTTTTGCTTTTTATAATAAACCAAATCTTTAGTGTATTTCTAAAAAACCAAAAAAACAAAGGGGCCTTTCTCCCTTTCTGTTAAAAGGCCCCTTCGCTGCAAGGTTTTTTTAATTTCCCAAAGGTTTAAAACCCCTCCCCGGGGCAAATTTAACTCCCTGGTTTTTTTTGGCCCACCGACTTTATTTTTTAGTAGCGAAATTTTTTTTTTTTCCCCAAAAACCCAATGTCGGGTTTAAAAATTCCCCCCCTTTTCCCCCCCCCAATTTTCCCCCCCCCGTTTTTGGTCTTTGATTTTTTTTATTTAAATTTGACCCAAAACCCTCCCAAAACTAATTTTTTTTTAAAAAACGGTAAATTGGGGAAATTTTTTAAAATTTTCCCTAATCGCAATATGCGGGTTTTTCCCCTTTAAAAAGGAGAGCCCCTTAAAAACATTTTGGGGGCCTTCCGTCAATAATTTTTCCCACGTCCCCTCGGGCTCACCCAAAATTTAAAAGAGAAATGAATGTAATGAAAGTTTTGGGGCCGGATTTTCTCCCCCCCTTAAAAGTGGGTTTTTTTTGGGTTTTGAAAACCCTCAAAATTCAAATGTTTTGTCAGCTTAAAAACCCTAACATTTTAGCTAGCTCTACATAAAAAAGGTAATTGCTTTTTCCCTTCTTTTTTTTGAAGGGTTAAACATTTTTTTAAAATTCGCATTGTTAAGTTTGAGAGTAATTCAAATTTTCTCTTTTGCTTCTTTTGTGGAAAACCCGTAAAAACCATAAAGCAAATGTTAACTGGCTAACTTTTTTCCCCCTGTTTTGTAAATTTTTAAAGAACCGTATTATTCTTCCGGGTTTTTCCTTATATTAAAACCATACGACTTTTTTTAAAATATTTTGGAGGGGCGCCCATTTTGGTTCCGAAATTTTTTTTTTCAAAAACCTGTTTAAAAACAAAAGGACGGTCTTGATTTTTGTTTTTGTTACAAACATTTTTTTTTAACGAAAATAAAAATGGGGTGCTTAAAAATATACGGTGAAAAAAATTTCTTTGGGCCGCACTAATTTTTAAAAAAAATTTTACAACGATACCTTGACATTGCTGTGCCCCCAGACTGCCTTTTTTTCAAAAAAATGGGAAAACCCTTTTGAAGGCTATTTTAAAAAACCCCCCTTTTGAAAAACGAAAAAATCAAAAAAGGGGGGTTTAGTCATCCAAAGCGGGTTTTTTTTCAGAACCATTTAAAAACTTTGCGGTGTTTTGCGCATCAACTGGGGTGGGGAGTGGTTTTTGGGCCGATTTTTAAAAATTCCCCATGACCCTTTTGGGTTTGGGCATTGTACGATTTCTTTTTTATTCCCCCTTTCCCAAGACGTTTTTTAAACGGAACTCCCAAGCCCCCTTTAAAACCAAAGGAAAACCCCTTTTAAACCCCTTAGCAACAGAAAAAAGACATGGGGTTTTTTAAAAAGGATTTGAACAAAATTCAATTTTAAAAACAAGCAGCTTTAAAAAAAGGTTGGATCAAAATCTTTTTTGGGGCCTAGGGCAAAACCTTTATTTTCGGGGGGAAAAAAAAACGCACAAAAAAGAAAAACCCTTATGATTTGGGCTTTCCTCCTTTCAAAAATTTTTCTTTTCGGGCCCAAAATGCCCAGCCGGGGTCCCTACAGCAAGAGCTAAAACAGCATGGAAAAACCTTTTTTCTTAAAACACTTCAAAGGGGCCAACCCTAGAGCGGGAATAAAACGAAAAAACGACTCAAATTTCGTACAAAGTTTGGGGTTTGTGGCTCGAAAACCCAACCGGCAAGATCAAGCATAACTGATCCTTCTACTCGGGTGACCCAAAAAAAAACAATACTTGGGAAAATTTTTAAAGGGGGATGCCTTAATTTCAACATTTTGATTTTCCTTAAAGTATTCAAAGGTAACCAACTTTGTTTTACAAAACGCAGATCGAAAAGAAGATTTTGGGCTTTTGGGTTTTCTGGTTTTAAAACATGCTGCCTTCTGACCTCAGACCCAGTTTGGTTCCCTTTAAAAAAAACCATAATAATAAATTCTTATAGCGGCAATGAACAAATTTTGGGGGGAAAAACGACAAAAATTTTTGGGGCCAGTAATATTACAAACAAAAAAAGAAAAAACCAAAAAGTTTAAAGTCATCCAACCCCCAAAAAGCCCCAAACCCCCCAAAAAGGGTCATTGAAGACTCAGCAAAGCCCCCGCGGTTTTCTGTTCGCGTTGCCCTTTAATATGAAAAGAAGCGCTTGTTTTTGGGTTAAACTGGCTTTGGATTATTTTGGTCTTTATTTAAAAAAAAATTTAAGAAACCCCCCCCCTTATTACAAGAACAAATGTCCATAAGTGCTGGGGCCATAAAGCCAAACTACTTTGCTTCCCATTAGACAAAAGCCCTAACGTTTACTCCCTAATTTTACCTGGAAAAAGAGCTTTTGCTTTCCCCAGTAATTTTTTAAAAAACTCGCAAGATGATAAAAGTTTTTTTTTTTAACCCTTTAAATTATTAGGAAAAGGCGATGGAGGCCCCTGAACTTTGCCCCCCCACCCCGCCTTTTAATTTTTTAAGCCATCACCAGTGTCCCTTATTGAAAATCCAAAGGGCTTTTAACGTTTGCTAATGTGACCCTTGCTCTCTAAACACGTTCGGGATTCTTCTGCTAGCGTTGTGTCTTCATAAAAAATTTTTTCGGATATTTTCCTTTTTTATTAACTTGAGTTCAAAAATTTGGGCCCCTTTTTGTGGGTCGTCATTTCTAGTTTTTTTCCCGATCTTTCTTTTCAAGATCTTTTAGTTTTTTGGGGTTTTATTCTTTTTTTAATACCCTGCCAAAATTTGGCGTCATCCCTCAAGGGTTTTTTTCCCCCTTTTTCTCTTTTTATATCCCCATCTATTCCCTATTTTTTTGCTAAATTGTTTGTTAATTCGCCTTTTTTCCTTTTAAAGCGATCAAGGGCCCCCTTTATTCTGGGCATGGGTAGCGGTGGGCCCGTGTATGGGTTTTTAAAAGGGCTGTTTCTTTTTGAAAAACTGGTTTTTTCTTGATTTATTTTTTAAATTTTCGCCTGCGGATTGTTTTAAATTTTTTAAATTTCCCATTTTTGGGCTTTTGGGTTTATCTGTTGGGATTTTTTTTGGCAGGGGTTTTTGGGGAAGTTTAGAAACTGCCTCCCCCCTTTTAATTTTTTGGGCCTAAAAAGGGGCCAAGGCGTTTTTGATCTTTCACCCCCTATTCTATTTCAAATTCCCCCCACCCCCTAAAAATTTTGATGGGCCTTTTTTTAGGTTGAAAAGTGAAAAATTTTGTCCTTGGTGCTTCCCCCCCAAAAACCCAAATGGTAAACTTTACTTCAAAATCTTTGGGGGAAAAATAAATTCGGGGGTTTTTTTTGGCCAAAACTTTTGGTTTTAAAATTTGGATCTGCCCCTTATTTTTGTTAATTTTTACCGACTTTTTTGGAAATTTTGTATTTCCCGATTTCTGCTAATTTATAAAGAAAATGGGGCCCCCGGAGCAAAATTGCCGCCCCCCCAAAGGGGAACACCCCATTTTCGTTGGCTCCCACGATCAAAAAAACCAAAATCTTCATTTTCCCAATCCTGCCATGTTTTTTTATTAAAATTTTTTTTTTTTTTGGGTTTTATAAAAAAAATGTTACATGCTTTATGGTCGATTTTTAAACCCCATAGAAGACTGAAAAAAACCCTTTTTGGGCCCGGGGGGGGGAAAAATAAACGGAATTTTTCTGTTCCAAATTTCCACCCTAAAATGACAGACAAATTTTTTCCCGTAAAATTTTCCCGGACCAAGGAGCGGAGGGAAGGGATTGTCCCGGGCCCTCGCACGACTTACTTTCAAAATAAAATTTTCGCATCAGAAAAAACCCCAAAACGGGGTAAAATTGCCCCAAAATTTTGGGGAGGGGCAATCGTTAAAAAAAAATTTCTGGAAAAAAACTTGAGGGGCAAGAAGTATTTTCTTTACAAAAAGGGCGACTTTTTTTAAAACCTATTCTGATTAGGGCAAACCGGGAGAATAAAAGGGGCCCGATTTTTGCGTTTCAAAGGAATTGAAAATGATGATGGCCCTAAAAACCGAATGGGACGCCCCCCCAAAATTTTAAAGACAAAAAAAAAAGAAAGGAGCTTTTAAATTTTTTAAGGGAAAACCCTTTTTTTCCCATTCCCTTAGATTTTGATTGTTAAAAGCGCAAACCCGTATTTTTCAAGGGCTTTAAAAAGGCCCCCCCGTTTGTCATATGAACTAATTTTTAAAAGAATACAAACGCGTTATCAAAATCATCAGCACCAAGCAAAGTACGCATTTCTACTTCTGGGTTAGATTTTGGGAGGGTTGTTAGAAAAACCCAAATTTAAGCAAGGCTGTTTGGGCCAACAAAATCAGTAAAAATTAAACAATATTTTTTACGAAAGGTGTTTCCCCATCATACAAATATACCCCAGAAGCAGGGGGGCGGGGGGAAAAACTTTTTGGGAAAATTTTTTTTTGCGTCGCGGAAAGATCGTTAAAGGTATTTTATTGCGGGGTTGAAGATGAAAAAAAACCTTTTCAAAAAGGGGAAAGGGGAAAAAGTTTTTTTAATTTCCAAAAAAAAAACAAAGTAAAAAGTTCGATTGAGGGTAGTCCAACCAAATTTTACGACCCGGGGGGAAGGGGCCGGGGCTTAGACCTTATCATCATTTTGACAAAAAAAAAAATTTTTTTGGGGGGGGGGAGGGGGGGGGTAGAAGTCTAACACAGCCCCTTGGGTTTCTAAAGTTTTTACTTTCTTCACAATTTTTGGGTTTTGATGATTTTTTAACAAAAAAAACGGTTTTTTTTGGTTGACCTAAGGTCAACAGGGATAATCATTTCCCATGGAAGCGGGGGGAAACTTGAGAGATGTAAAAAAACTTTTCAAATTGATAAAAAAAGAAGAAGCCGAAAAAAACCGTTTAATGAAACATTTGTTTTTAAAAAATTTGATCCCGCAGCTGAAAAATTAAAAAATTAACAGTTTAAAAAGTATACAATAAAAAATTTTTTGTTATTTTATAAAAAAGCAGGTCTGTTCGGGTTTAACCCAAAATTGGCCTACAGGGGCCGCCAAAAAAAGGATGCAGGAAATTTCGGCTGTTTTTTGAAACCCCCGAAAAAAAAACCTTAAAGATTAACTAACTTTTACCAAATGAAAGCAAGAAACCGGGAAAACAAGGCCTTTCAAAAAAAAACCAAAAAAAAAACGAAGGTTTTTCTGTTGCCTTTAATCGTTCCCTATGTTAATACTGGAGCATAAACTAAAGCGCTCTATCTCGGAAAACGAGTTTTGGTCTTTTTAGCAAAAGGGGCTTAGGGGCCCCCCCGCAGTTTTAAACCTCAAAGGAGGTTTGTCTTTTTTTTTCCCCGGTCTGGTTTCTTTAAAGGGGTAGGGGGCTGCTAGCAAAAAAAAAAAAAACCAAAACCCCAAAACCAAAACCAGCTAGGGTTCAACTAAAAAAAGCTAAACTTAGCTCGTTAAAAATTTGACAAAAAAAAAAAATTTAAAAAGCGTTTTGTTGACTAAAACTTTCACGGTTTGAAAAATTTTAAAAAATCGTTTCCCAAACCGATTTTGTTGACTAAAAAAGAAAAAATTTTTGGAATCTTCAAAGAAAGGCGGTGACAAGTTTTCTAAACCCACCCAAAGAACCCCGAGCAGAATTAAAAAGGAATGTTTAAAAAAAAAAGTAAACGAGACTTTTAAACTGTTCTAAACACTACATTAACAACCCCCCAAAAGGTGTTTAACTTTATTTTAAGGAGTCCAAGCGCAAAAAGGGACCGTTTAATTGGTTTAAATTAAGTTTTTTTTTTTAAATTTTTAAAAAAATATTTTGGTTTAAAGAAAAAAAAAGACAGCAGGGCCCTAAGGATATATAAAAGGAAAAAGACGTTTTTTTTTAAAGGGAAATGCTCGAGAGGAACCCGTTTAATCCATAAAGACTGAATGAATATTGATTTAGAATTTCATTAAACCCAAAAAAACGTAAAAGGAAATTTTTTTGTTGGGGGCTATTTCAAGGTTCCGGGAAAAAACAAAACCAAAAACCCCCCCCCTTTTAGTTTTAAAGTAATTTAAAGCTTTTAAAAAATCGACTTTTTGAAAACTTTAAATGAAGAAAAAAATTCTAGAAGCCCCGGGGCTCGCCCCCAAAAACAACTTTTTCTTTCCCTAATAAATTTTTAACCCCGGGTTTGGGGGGCAAAAAGAAACTTTTTAAATTTTTTGGGACGCTCCCGCTAAAGAAGCTAAAATGAGAGGTTTTGGTTGGTAAAGGGGGCAAAAGTTTTTAGAGTTTTAATTAAAAAAACGGGCAAAGAAATGCCCCGATTGTAGGCAAGGGTTTAAAACTTTCCGCTACCTGGGGGTTTTTGGTTTTTAAAAAGGGGAGCATTTTTAAAAAAAAACCCAAAAAATTTAAACCCAAACAAAGGGTTTATGTGGTCCCGTTCTTGAAAAGGCTGCATAAAATGTCCGCGAAAAACCCCGAGAGAGGGCCTAACTATCGGAAATTAGGGCCAAAGATCTTAACTTAAAAAGGGGAAATTTTCCCTTTTCCCGAAATTTTGAAAGACCAAATTAAACCCTTTGAAAAAAAAAAAAACAACCCAATAAAAGGTTAATGTTTTCCCCCAAGGGATGGAAAAAAATTTTGGGTTTGGCCAAATTTAAAAGTGCCCCAAAACGGGTTCCAAAAAATAGGCCAAACCAAAACAAAATCAGGTTGCCCCTTTATACCACAATGTTTTCACCACGGGGGTTTTAACCCCATTACACATTGATACGCACAATAAAGTAGATTATTGGTATATACTACAAACAAAAAAAAGCAAACAAGAATTCTGCAGAAAAGGTTTAAAAAAGGAATTTTTCCCTCTGTGCAAGCTTGGGGAGTGAACATTTTTTAAAAAAAATTTTAAAAGTTTGTAAAGACTGTAATTTAAAAAACAAATTTACGCCCCAAAAGCCCAGGGGGCCCCCCCAGGATCTTTTAAATTAGTTTTTTAAAAACTGGGGGAAAAAAAAACTGCCCAAAAAAGTCCATACGTAGTTTTAAAACGACTTTTTTGGCGCAAAATTTTCCTTTTGAAGGGCCTCACCCCCAAAAACTTCGAAAAAAAAAGTCTTAATGAGGGTTTTTAAACAGATTTGTTCATTTGCCCTCATTATTGTCAGGGGCCCCGGGTTTTTGTTTATTTCAGAACCCAAATTTTAAAAAAGGGCCCCAAAAGCGGGTAGAAGATTTTGACAAACGCATGCAAACAATTTTGGGGGTAATGACTGTTCTAAAAAATCTGAAATTTTAAACTGAAATCATAGACGGCCTGAAGACCAACAAAAGTATGCCCCCGCCACTCCCCTGTTGGGGTTTTCGGGGTTTTTGGGGGCTAACGCCCAGAGTGAAAAACCCCACAAAAAGGGGAAACCTTGGGTCCTTTTGTGGAAAATTTTAGAGGAGCAGCACACAGTAAAAAGGGAATCTTAAAATAAAGTTTTAACCAAAAAATGGGAACTGCCCATCTTCTTTCATAACTTGGGGAGGTTTTCGACTCCATCTTTTTATTGCAAGCAGTAGACGATGCTTTTTTTTGGGTGTCATGGGATTGCCAAAAGTCATCAAAAAAATACAGGTGCTTTTTTTTCTAAAATAATTTTGTTTTTTTTCTTCGACTCTTTTGCCCCAAAAAGTGGGGGTCTTTTAAAGGGACTGGCTATGTCCTTTTAAAATCCTGCCCCAAAAACGGAAGAAAAATTTTTTTACCCAACGCTTGGGTTAGAAAGGGGTTTAACCCCAGGGGTACATGAACGGTTTGGGGGAAAGGGTTTTATGAAGACACAATTTTTCCCCCCAAAGGGGGGGTTCTTTTTTAGTCTTAGAGGAAAGGGCAAAGCGACCCCGTTTTCCAAAAATGCTCAAGAAGGGTTTTGGGAAAAGTTTTATTGTAAAACGATGGGGATATCAGACTCCTATTTAAAAAAGGGGATTTTAGTTTGTTGGGGGGGACGTCTTTTTAAATTAAAAAAAAAAAAACCCTGCAAGAAACATTATAGCCTAACCCCCGCATTACCTTTTTGCCTTTCCCTTGGGGAGAGCTTGGGGGTTTCTTTTTTTTTAAAGTTTTCTGGAGTACAGATTGGGGGGTTTTATTGTCTGAAAACCCAAACCCAAAGATTCCAAAGTTTTAAAAAAGGGTTTTCGTGGGGGAAAAAGTAATGGGGTTTGCCATTTTCCCGTAAGGGAAAAAAACAAATAATTGGTTTATTTTATCCAGTAAAAGGTCTAACTACTAATTATTTAGGGGCAAACAATCTTATGGTTGGGCAATGGCGCAAAAACGCTTCCATTAGGACCCAACCCTTTAAAAAAGTTTTCCCCTGAAAAACAAAACCGAATAATTTTTTAAAAAACAAAAAAAAATGGTTGGGCGTTTAAAAGCCTTACCCAAAAGCGTGGTTTTTATTCTAGAAGTTGATTTTGAATATCCTCAAGGAATCCATGACCTCATAATGACTAAACCCTTAAACAGGGAGAAAGTCTAAATGGGATTTCCCCGAGAGCCGGGCCTAAAAAATTTTTGCCCCAAAACTTCGGGGGGCAAAAAAAATTATTTTTCTGCCATTAAAAGCTTCTACAATTTTATTTAAAAAAGGGGGTTTTAAGTTTGAAACTGTTATTATCGTATTATTTTCTTTCGATCAAAAAAACCCTTTCCCGAAAAAAAACCCTTCCTTTAAGAAACACTGAACAGAACTAAAACCCCCAAATGCTTCTTGAAAAAGACTTTTTTTTAAGGGTGAAAAAGAAAAAAGCTGTTTTTGGAAAGAAATTGGAAACCGCACAAGCGCAAAAGAATTTTAGTTGGTCCCCCAAAAGAGAACGAAGCAATTAAGCCCCCCCAACCCCCCAAAAACCTAATTAAAAAGGACCCTTAAAAAGAATTTTATGTTTACTTTTTTGGGTTAAATGAAAGGGAAAAAAAAAAAAAAGTCAAAAAATTTTAAAAAAACCTGAATTTTTTTGGGGTTTTTCTGTTTTAAGAAATTTTCAAAACCTTTTTGATGTTTGAGGGTTTTTTTATGACACTTTTTTTTAAAACCCCCGGTTTAATAAAACCTGAGGATTCCAAGAAAATAAAATTTTTACCCCAAAAAACAAAATACAGAACCCCCGTTTTGTTTAATTTTTCCCCTACTGAAAGAAAATCTAAAAAAAACATTGGAAAAAACCCAAGGGAGCTTAAGGGCAAAAGCGGGGGTGGTACGGAAAAACAATTTTGATTACCCCCAAAAGATTCCCCTTTTAAAAAAATTCAAATTTTCTAAACAGAAAATTTTTAGGGGAAAGGAAAGAAGGATGAATTATTTTGGGGAAAGGGTGTCAAAGGAGTATGTGGGGTTAAGGTTTAAAAGTTCAAATATTTTCGGCCAGGAGAAAATCATTAAAAAAAACCAAAAGGGGAAATCCCCGGGAACGTTTTGAGTTTTAAAAAATTCACAAAAACTACAAATACCCAAAAAGCCCCTTGTTTTTGGGAAAAAGAAATTTTCAAACATGAAAAAAACCTAAAAAACTGCGATTTAATTTTGACATGGAACAAAACACAAAAAGTTGAAACAAAGAAGTCCTTAGAAAGAAACAAACACAAAAAAAAAAATTGGGGGGGTTTTTTTTAAACCAAAGTTTTCATAAACAATCGGGCACTGGGAACCCTTTTAAATTTAAAAAAAAACGGAACCCGTGTCTGTTTGGGATTTTCTGCTTCTTCTTTCACAAAAGGGTCTTTTGAGGGGGTGGGTTTTTTTTTTGTGTCCCGTTTTCCCCCGTTAAAAAAAACACGGGGCCGGAATTTTATTTTTTACCAAATTTTTTTTTTATTTTATATGGATCCCAACAACTCCAAAATGGACTGTTTTCCCCCTGAGCGGAAATGTCCCCTTCGCCCCCCCCCCCTTCCCCCCCGGTTAAAAAAAAGGTAAACCCCTTAAATTTTCCAAACCCAAAATTTGGAAAATTTTGGGCCCGAATTTAAGAAAATCTTTTCCTTTTGCAAAAAATTTATTGTTTTTTTTCCCCTTTTGAAATTTCTTTTACTGGTTTTTTTGGCCCCTTTTTTTAAATTTTTTCAAATTTATTTCAAAATTTGGGGCCCCAAAAATGAGGGGGAAATTTTTTCCTTTAACCCCATTTTCTTTTGCGGGGGAAAAAATTGTCCCCAAACAAACCCCTTTTGTTTAAGGGGGTAAAGGAAAAAAAAAAAACCTTTTTTGGGCCCAAATGTTTTTAAAGTTTTCCCAAATAAAAGCCTTTTGATCCCGTGAAAATCCTTTAAAATCAAACTTTTTAAGGAACTTTTAGTTTTTCAAAAACCCAATAAATTTATTCACTTGCCCTTTTAAAATTTTTTTTCCACCCTCAACCTTTTTAAACATGCAGGATTAAATTGTGGGCCCTTTCGTTGGTAAAAAACAATTGTTTATGCGACGCAACAGCAGAAGGGACTTTTTTTGGTTAAATGGTTCCGCCTTTTTTTGTATCCTTTTTAAAGCCTTTTTCAAAATGGGCTTTTGAGTTTCCCTTCCCTTAAAACTTTTTCGGGAAAAACCAAAACAAAAAGGGGAAAATATAAAAAAAGATTTCCCTTTTAAGGGTTTTCGTTTTGGGGTTGTGTTCCACAAAGTTGGGGGCCCCCCCTGTTTTTTCTTTTTTAGGGGGCCGGTAAAAAAAATTTTGCCAAATTTTCTTGTTTTGATAACCCTTTTTTTTTGCGTTTTTCACTTAAAACCCCCCTGCTTGGGTTAGCTTTTGGGAATTGGTGTGATTTTCCCTTCCCCCTATCCTTTTGGGGGGAATAAAGATTTTTTTTTCATTTTTTTTTTCCAGCCCCCCAAAATTTTTGGGGCAACAAAATAACGGAAAGGTCCTACCAACGACCAAAAAAACGCGATTTCCCTTTCATCTTTTTTTTTTTCTGAAAGGTTGTTAAAAAAATCAAATTTAATTTTGGTGGTGGGGGGAAATTTTGTTCCTGGAATGGTTTTGCCCGTTTCTAGATTTTATTTTTTTTTTCTTGGGGCAACATTTTTAAATTTTTTAAGCTGCATGCCCCGTTCTTTTAAAGGGTGTCATTAATAAAATCCCAAATTTAAATGCATCAAGTTCTCCTTGCCTTTCATAAAAAGGGGGTTTTTGGGGGCAAAAACCTGCTAAAAATTTTTTCTCCATAGCTTTTGTTTTGGCTTTTTTTTCTCGTGGGCATCCCGCCCCTTTTTACCCAAAATTGCCAAAAAATTTAAATCCCCGCCAACTAAAAAACAAGCGCAAATTCCCCCCACAAAAGGGCGGCCCCCCTATCTTTATTTCAGTGAAGGCCAAAATTTTTATAAATGTTTTTTTTTTTATTAACCCTATTATATTTTCGGGAAAATTTTTTCCTGGCCCCTTGGGCTAGAAAAATTTTTTTTCGTGGCAACGAAAACGCAAAATAGCAATTCCCGCTTTGCTGAAAACCCCCAAAGTTTTAGGTTTTTTCCAAAAATCTGCTGGGTTTTAAATTCTTAAAAAGCTTTTCCTAAGCCCTTGAGTTTTCCCCACAATTAAGGGCCTTCCAATAACGCAGAATGGTTTTACAAGGTTAGCAACCCTTTTTTCGGGGCTCATTTTTAGGGGAAAATAAAAATTTATTTTAAATTTAATTTAAAAAACATGAACAGTTTTAAACTAAATACAGCCTTTAAAGGGAGCCCAAAAACCTTCCCGAACTTTTGAAAGACCAAAAATTTTTTAAAAGGGGGCCCCGGTTAAAGCCCCAAAGGGGAGTTGTATTTTTTTCCCGGGAAAACCGTGTTTGGGAAAAAAAAAAAAATTTTTCCCCGGAAACTGAATTTTAGCCTTTGAAAAAAGATTCAACAATGTTTCCCCCAAGAAAATTTTAAAGTATCCCCAAACCCGGGATGAAGCGCAGTGGGGTCTAAATGGTGAAAAGTGTGGGGCAAAAAAAGGGTTTTTTATTTGTACACAAAATAGTCAGTGATTTTTTTCTTTCCCCTTTTGGGTTTTTTGGGAAAAAGATCCCTTTCGTATGAAATTTTAAAGCAAAAAAACAAATTTAAAAAAAAAAAAAGGCCGGGTTTCTTTAACTCCAAAATTTTTAAAAAAATTTAAAAGAAATATGGGGGAAAAATAAAATATATAAAAAAACCCCCAAAAGAAAAAAAAAAAAGGAAAAAATTTTCCAGGGGGAGCCCAAGTAACAAAAGGGGAACAGAGAAAAACGCGAAATAAAATTCCTTGGAAAAAAAAAAACTATTAAAAACAAAAAAATTAATTTTTACATTTCCCCAAAGCCGCAAACAAAGGGTTTCAAAACTAAAAAAATGGGGGTTGGGGGAAAGGGGGGGAGGGGTTTGGGGGGGGTTAAAATTGGGGGGGGATTTTGGGGGGGGGGGGGGGGGGGGGTTTTAAAAGGGGTTTTAAAAAGGGGGGGGGGGGGTTTTTTTTTTAAAAAGGAAAAAAGAAAATCACGCAAAAACCCAAATAACCCAAAGGGAACCCTTTATCCCTTTAATGGTATTAAAAAAAACCCCCTTTTTAAATAAAAAAATCCCGGGGTAATAAAAATGGAAAAAACCCCCAATAAAAAACAAAAAGGGGTTTTAAAAGCCCCTTTTTTGACCCAAAATTTAATCAATGTGGTTTTTTTGGGGGGGAAGGCCAAAACTAACAAAAACCCCTGAAGCAAGGGCCCCCCCCAACCCCCAAAAACTTTTTGGGGTTTGAACTCATTGGCCTTTTTGGGATTCTGTGTTGGGGGGTTTGGAAAAAAAATTATAAAATTGGAAAAAGGGAAACGTTTAAAAAAAAATGAACCTTAAAATACAGGAAAAAAAAAACGATTTAATGGACTGAAAAAAAGGTAAAATTTAAAAATTTTAAGTATTTTAAAAATTTTAAAAAAAAACTTTGGGGTAATTTAAAATGATAAACTTAAGGCCCAAATTTTTAGGAAAAAAGACTTAAAAAAAGAATTGAAATAAAGGGGTTTTTTGGGGAAAACCCTTTTAAGAAACCCTTTTAAAAGGAAAAGGGGTTAAAAAAATTCCCCAAAAAACGGGGGCTTTAAGGGGGTTTTTAAAAAAAAATTTTTAAATTTTTTTTTTTTTTTTAAATTTTTTTTTTTTAATTTTTTTTAAAAATTTTTTTTAACTTTTTTTTAATTTTTTTTAAATTTTTAATTTTTTTAATTTTTTTTATTTTTTTTGGGAAAAATTTAATTTTCTTTTAATTTTGCTTTAAAAATTAATTACTTGGAAAAAAATTAATTTTTTAAAACTTTAGGAGAAGTGAATTTTAAAAAAGTTGTTTGGTGTTTTTGCCAAATTTTTAAAATTTAAATTTGTTAAAAAAAAAAACTTTAAAAGAAAAAGGGGGGTTGGGGTTTTCCTTTAAAAAAAAAAAATTTTTAAATTTTTTTTTTTTTAATTTTTTTAAAAATTTTTTTTTAAAATTTTTTTTAAAATTTTTTTTTTAATTTTTTTTTAATTTTTTTTTTTTAAAATTTTTTTAATTTTTTTTTTTTTTTTTTTTTTTTTAAAAAGGGAATTTTTCCCCCCTTTTTTGCCCTAAAATTTACCCTTTCCCCTTTTTTTTCTTATATAGACGGTTAAAGAAGAAAAAAAGTTTTGGGGTTTTTTTGGCCCTGGTTTTTAAAATTTAAAATTTGAAAAACAAAGTGTTTCAAATTTTGGGAAGGGGACGTTTTTTGGGGGGTTTTCCTTTTTAAAAATTTGCCCAAATTTTAAAAAACTAAAATAACAACCCCCAATTAAGGAAAACCCCCATTTAAAATTTTAAAACTTTTGTTTGTAAAAATTTTTTTAAACCCCCGGTTGGTTGGGGGGCCCCCGGGGGGTTGGGGTTTTGGGCCCCTTTTTGGGGGTTTGGGTTGAAAGTTTTAAATTTTGGCCCCCCTTTTCCCCAAGGTTTTTTCCCCCCCTTTTTTTTTTGTTTGGCAAAGTATTTGGGGGATTAAAAAAGGCCCCCCAAAAACAATGTTTGTTTGTGGGGGAATCTTTTTTGGGGGATTAAACACGCCGAAACCCCAAAAAAGGGGCCTGCGGGGACTTTTCCAAATGGGGGGAGGGGGGAATTGGCCCGAACCCCTTTTGGCCAAACCTGAAAATTTGGGAAAGAGAAGAAATAAAGGGGGGGGGGGGGGGGGGGGGGGGGTTTTTTTTGGAGGAGAAAAAGAGGAAAAAATTTTTTGGATTTAAAAAGACCCTCGGAATCTCCCGGGGCCCAACCCAAAAAGGGACTAATTTAACCAAAGGGGGTAAAAATGGGTTTTCCATAAATTTTATATTTTTATTAAAAAAATTTTGAAATTAAATTTAAAAAGGAAATTTTAATAAATTTTGGTTTTAGATAATTTTAAAAAATTTTTTTTTTGGGGAAAAGCTTTCTTTTGTCGAACCCCCGGGGGGCAAATTTTGTAAACAAATTAAAAGGGGGGAAGGGGTTTTTTCCCCTTTTTTTTTATTAAATTTTAAAAAAAAGGGGAAAAGGGGGGGGAAGGAGGTTTTGGGTTTGCCCAAAAGGGGGGCCATGTTTAAAATTTACTTTTTTTTTGGGTTTTTTTTAAAAATTTTTTGGTTTTTTTTGGTTTGTTTTTTTTGGGGGGCCTTTGCTTTAAAAAGGGTTTTTGTTTTTTGGGTGGTGTGTTTATTTTTTTCCCCCCCCGGAAATTTTTTCCTTTTTT
>CM031603.1:4379525-4387025 GCA_018398815.1 Conus ventricosus | reverse complement strand
GGTCACAAAAGATAACAAATGATGACAAATGTTCTCAAAGATGACAAATGGTCACACATGGTGATGCAACTGGGGAGGACAGGGACGGCAGGGTGGAGGAGACACTGTCTCGGGTGTCTGTACTGCGTGGTAACTTTGGCTGTAAGACACTGTCTCGGGTATCTGTACTGCGTGGTAACTTTGGCTGTAAGACACTGTCTCGGGTATCTGTACTGCGTGGTAACTTTGGCTGTAAGACACTGTCTCGGGTATCTGTACTGCGTGGTAACTTTGGCTGTAAGACACTGTCTCGGGTATCTGTACTGCGTGGTAACTTTGGCTGTAAGACACTGTCTCGGGTGTCTGTACTGCGTGGTAACTTTGGCTGTAAGTATGACAACGCCAATTTTCGCTGTCGTGCACAGAGTATCACAATATGTCACGACCGACCCTGGAGGTCTGCCCTGACAGGATCGGTCTAGAAGGGAGTGAAGGGAGTGACTGACCTCACACGCTCCGCAAGAGACCACACAAGAAAGATTACAATACAATACACCATTTATTCACACCAATACACACATAGTCACAAATAAGCATTTCAACACACAAAACATACACATGGTCACAATTAAGCATTTCAACACACACAACATACACATAGTCACAAATAAACATTTCAACGCACACAACATACCCATAATTATACATAAGCATTTCCAACACACATTCCTTTTTGTCCTTCACGTTGTTCCCCCACCCCTGCCTCTCCAAAGTCCACTGGGAGTATCGTGTCGAATCGGGTGCCCCAAACCGGGTCTGTTCTTGAATAAAGTCTTTCAACGCCGACGCCCTTAGCACACACACACACACCCAAATGGCACGACACAGAGCTAACCACACTGGTCACATGGGCTGTAGGAAGTCCGAGGACAGTGTAGAACACATCCCGTCGGATGAGGCGTAGTCGTTGAAGGTCCCGGACAGGGATAGGACCATCCAGCGAAGACCGCGCGCTCCTCACACACTGCGGCCCCAAGAGCGCAAGCCTCGGGTGAAGCCCCCGGGAGGAGAGAAAAGGGAAGGAACTGGAAGGAAAGAAGGGTACTAGAACCCCGCCGTCAGTACGGTTTGAAATATGCTGCTAAATCCTAACAGCCACTCGCATGAAGGGCGAGGGGAGGTGTTTGCTGAATACATTAGTAGCACCAGCTGAACACAGACTTGAGCGTAAAACAGTAAACAAACCAAATGAGGAATGTTCACTAAAGGTCTTCTCACACGAAGCAGGAAAAAAAAAGACATTGAATTAACAGGGTGAATAAAAGAATAATTTATATCTCCATCCCTCCACCCACGTTCAATGATCACAACACATTTCCCTTCCTTAGGATTTGAACTGAAGAGTACAGCAATCATTGCTTTACAATTTCTACCACATTTACAAATAATCATAATTTAATGGCACGATTATCCTCACATTTTATAGTAACATTTCAAAATAACACAATTCTCCAACCACGCATCCAAACGACTAATCATGCGTACGCACGCTCGCAAACACTAAACACTCGTTCCCCTTGCACACACAAACAGACGGTGGCCGAAGAATACGAGACCGGCGATTGTGACAGGGGCGGACGAGCGAGACCAAGCAAGTCCCAACCCTAAAACACCAGGTTCTCGGAAAAGCTAAACAAATTTTATTGCCGCTTTGAACGTGACGATTTGAAAGATAATCTAAAGAAAGTAACAGAAAACTTGTACGAACAGTTACATGATTCTAGTAGTGTTTCTAGAGAAACTGATAATGAAAGTGTAAAGATTGAGGCACAAGAAGTAGAGACCCTGTTTCTAAAGCTAAAAACAAAGAAAGCTGTAGGTCCTGATAATATTGGTGGGCGGCTTTTAAAATCCTGTGCGTCACAGTTGTGCAATGTTTTTAGTGTATTGTTTTCATGGTCTGTAAAAGATTGTTGTATGCCTGACTTGTGGAAAAAAATCTTTTATTTGTCCAGTGCCTAAGAAAACCAAACCTGTCTCTCTCAATGATTACCGCCCTGTTGCTCTCACTTCTATTGTTATGGAATGTTTTGAAAGACTCATTCTAAAACAAATTATTCTAGAAACTGCTCCGTATCAAGATCCAAATCAATACGCATACAAGCCAAACCGAAGTACTGATGATGCCACTCTCACCCTCCTCCACAATGCTTACTCTCATTTAGAAAAGCCTGGTTCATTTGTTCGCATATTGTTCATTGATTTCTCTTCTGCCTTCAATACTATCCAGCCTCACTTATTGGCCCAAAAACTGTTGTCTTATGATGTTAATCCTCATCTTGTTCTGTGGATAATTAGTTTCCTTGTCAATAGGTCACAGTCTGTTCGATTTCAGCAAGCTATTTCATCTATTTGTAACACATCTACTGGCTCTCCTCAAGGTACTGTTCTTTCACCTGTGTTGTTTACTCTATACACAAATGATTGTGCTGGCAATGATACTACTCCTCTTGTGAAATATTCTGATGTCTCTGCTCTCCAGGATCTGTCAAACTCTCATTCTATGTACTGTGATCGTGTGAATATGTTTGCTGCTTGGTGTGAAGACAATTATCTCAACCTAAATGTTCAAAAGACAAAAGAATTGCTGATCGATTTTAGGAAAAATCCCCCAGATGTTCCGGACCTTTATATTAGCGGTGAGAAAGTTGAACGTGTGAGTGAGTATAAATATCTAGGTACAATAATTGATGACAAATTAAATTTTATAGCAAATACTAATTTTATCCACAAGAAATGTCAATCAAGGATCTTTTGCCTTCAGAAGCTCAGAAGCCTCAATGTAAATAAAAAAGTGCTGCAAGGATTTTACAGATGTTTTATTGAGTCTATCTTAACTTTCTCTTTTATCTGTTGGTATGGAAGTCTAACTGTGAAGAGCAAGAATGTGTTGAATAAGGTGGTGAAAGTCTGTAGCAAGATTGTGGGCGAGAGACAGAGTAGTTTGAACGTGTTGTTTGAACAAAGAGCAGTTCGAAAGGCGCAGATGATTGTGAGCGACAGCAGCCATAATCTTAGTCGGTTATTATGAACTTTTGCCATCTGGAAGACGTTATAGGACCCCAAAATTTAGACTGTGTAGAACAAAAAAGAGTTTCATCCCCATGTCCATCCAACTTTTAAACAAATGATTCTATTTACATGTGACGAATGAAAACATTGAGAACTTGAACTGACGTGTGCGTGCGCGCGCGCGCGCGCGCGTGCGTGCGTGCGTGCGTGTGTGTGTGTGTGTGTGTGTGTGTGTGTGTGTGTGTGTGGTGTGTGTGTTTTGGTGCATAGTGTTGTGTTGAAGTGCATAACATAAAATGAGATAAATAGAATGCTGTTTATTGGATATGTATTTTTTTTTTTTTTTTATTTTAAATTTGTTGTTGTTGTAATAATTGTGTTATGTGTTTTAAAAATCAAAAGACGTTGCCACATTGAATTTCACGTTTGTGATAATAAAGTCGTTTGAATTTGAATTTGAAATGCGATTTTGGTTGTCATTAGTTAGAGGCAGAAATCCTAGTGTTTCTCTTCGCCTCACCTCTCTCTCTCTCTCTCTCTCTCTCTCTCTCTCTCTCCCTCTCTCTCTCCTCTCTCTCCTCTCTCTCTCTCTCTCTCTCTCTCTCTCTCTTCTCTCTCTCTCTCTCCTAGGTAACACAAACCAATGACATGAAAAGAAGATACTGCGTGCTGGGGGAAGGAAGAAATACGAAAAAAAAAACCCTCAAGGTCAACGGTAACCAATTTAAAAACACGCCTGACGATAAGTTGACACGAACTGTATCACCGCGATATGAGGGGTCAGTCCTGCATTCGACCCATTTGTCATCACATTTCAACGTGACCTTTCCTATAAATAAAGAAATAGAGCTTTTACGGAGCGGTTATTATAACCTTCCGAAAGACGAAAGTGCGTGTCTGTGACTTTTTCCTTTTTAAAACGAAACGGTATTAGTTTCTCCAGACGATACAGACAAACAGATTACAGGGCAAAACACAACGTAGTTCGACCTCTTGGATCTTCTTCAGGCAAATACAAGCAACATTTAGGACGGTGAAAACGAATTACGAGCAACCACTTATCTTCACATCTTAGGCACAAAATGCTTTTTTTTTCGTTGTCAGCTCTTTTTAAATAAAAGAAGTCCTTCTTCCATAAAATTAGTATAAGGCTCTCCCATGAATATTCATGGAATGCAAAGGGGATGGTTGTTGCAGGATGGATGAATAAGGAAAAGATAGTATTTTGCTTTTACAATCTAGAGACTGGCCCAGTTTTCACGTAGGAGGCTTGTGAGATTGGCTGCTACCGAGGACATCTTTCTAGCACACAGCATCGTAGAAGGAGGAGAAGACGATATACCATGGACTTCTCTTCAAAACTTTCCTCTCGCCCCCCCCCCCCCCCCCCCCCCCCCCCACCTTGTGCGGGAAGGACTGACTTTTTCCTCTTCCATTCGTTCCTAGCTCTTTGTAAAAGCTGTGAGGACAATGTAACTACACACAGATCATGCAGTGAGGACAATGTAACTACACACAGATCATGCAGTGAGGACAATGTAACTACACACAGATCATGCAGTGAGGACAATGTAACTACACACAGACCATGCATACCCTCCTTTCTACGTATGACGTTACGTTAAAAAGGACCTCGCCGAATACGAAAACGACATAACGACACAGCATCAGTAGTCAGACAGGCTATGAGAGAAATAATCTAGGAATAACAACCATCCGCCCCCCCCCCCCCCCCCCCCCCCCCCCCCCCTTCCCCGGCCTACCCTCAACATTCTTCTCTTATTGACGGTTGGCAGTAGAAATAAGCGGGAGGAGGTTAGGAGGAGAGGAGGGGAGTCGGCCGGAGGGGGCGGGGGGGGGGGGGGGGGGCAGAGAGAGAAATCCTACATCGATGACGTCTACAATCACTAATATTTTGAACTTCCCTCGTCCTTTCCCAGTTCTCCTCCTCCCTGCTTCCCTCCGATGTTAGCCGTCTCCTCGTATCCCTCATCTTTCTCCCATTCCTTGTTTTCTTTCGTTTACGTCGACGTCGACTGTTTCTACAAGAGTGACCTTCACCCTGGTATCAGCGATGGAGACCACTGCCGATCAAAGATGGCTGTAATTAATTTGTGGCTTGAAAGACGGGTTTTCCAGTGCCAGACATTTGCGTGTGTCTGTGTGTCTTTTGTTGTGTGGTCGATTGTTTTTTTTTAATCTCAGAGAATGTACCTTTACTCCTGAAATCAAACCAATCAAACATGTTCCCTCGACTATGTTTCATTCTGTCTGAAATACGAAAAAGCACCCTTGTCAAAGTAGGATATTCGTAGGTACATAAACTATTTGTAAATGATCAAGGCAGATTGTTTTAAACATTGCTTAGTTAAAAAAAGATAAAACCTAATTTGAAAGAACATGTATATCTACGTTTGGAAATATGTAACTTAACAAAGGGAATGGTGTATGTATCTTGAAAACAATTGAAAGGTGTATGTACTTTTATGTAGATAAAAAAGAGAAATGTTGTGTCCAGTTTCCGACAAAAAATAGAGTGGTGTGTCTAATTTGAGAAAATTGGAAAGGTGTGTCTAGTTTGAGAAAAAATGGAATGTTATGTCTTGCTTTAAAGAATGGCGTTGTATGTATAGTTTTAAAATGGAATGGTATGTATATTTTGAAAAATAAAGTACTGATATTCTAGTCCTGAAAATGAACTAATATATCCAGTTTGAAACGAAACAGTATATTTGGTTTGAGTAAAATGGAATGGTTTGTTCATTTCAAAACTAGAATGGTAGGGAGTCTACTTTGATGAAATAGAATGTTATATATCATTTTGAAAGCAGAACACTGTGACTAGTTTGAATAAAGAAAAAGTGGTATGTCCAGTTAAAAAAGATGGAATGGCCCGTCTTGTTTTTGGAAAACGGAATGGTGAGTCTAGATTGAAACAAAATGGATGTCAGATATTTGAGAAAGAAGGCGTGCCTACGTCAGGAATGATGGAATGGTAGGTCTATGTTTACGATTGAATTTCAAGTCTCGGTGAACAAACAAAAGCTGGAATGTTATAGCTAGCTTGAGAGAAAATGGAATGATATGTCTGTTTTAATATGAAATGTATAGTCTGGGAAGAACAAAAGGTGTGTCGTGTTTGAGAACAATGGAACAATGTGTGTATTTTCAAAATGTAATGTGTTTTTTTTTTTGTTTTTTTTAATGATGTGTCTTCTTTGAGGATTATGGAATGGTATCTTTAGAATATGTCTAGTGTGAGAATAAATGGAATGATGCATCTCACTGCAGAAAACAAAAATGGAATGATATATCTAAATTGAGGAAAATGTAACGATGAGTATAGTTTGATAAGATATAGAATGATATGTGTAATGTTAAACAATAGAATAGTGACCTTAATTTAATTTTCAAACGCAATGACACTACTAGGTTTAGAAATGAAATGGTATGTGTAGTTTGAGAAAAGAAAAAGAAATGGTGTGACTAGTTCAAGAACAATGCATGGGTGTGTCCAGTTTTAAAAATGGAATGCTGTGTCCAATCTGCGAAGAAAAAAATGATTTGACCAGTTTGAGGAAAATATAATGGTGTGTCTGGTTTAAAAATGAAATTGTGTGTCTAATTTAAACAGTGGAATGACGTGTCCAGTATGACAAAAATGGAGTGGTATGTTATGTGTTTAGTTTACTAGCAGTGAAATAATGTTCTAGTATGAAAACAAAATGGGGTGGTATGTTTATTTTAGGAAAACAAATCGACGGTTGTATCGAATTTGAGAACAGTAGAATGGTGTACCTAGACTCAAAGAAATGAAATGGTAACTCTAATTTTAAAAGATTAGGAATAGAGTTTGTTTAGAACTTACCGCCAATGACATTGACAAACAAAGCACAAGACAAGACACGATGCATTTCAACCACTTGGGTCTTCTTCAGGCGAAAAAATAATAAATCACATTTAACATGTGGGACAGTACAAACAACGAAAAACGAAAAAAGAATGAAAAATGACTCATCCGTTGTTGTCCATGTGTTCGGTGGGCGGAAATGACATGGGGCCAGGGGGATTATGGGAGAGGAAACGAGAGGGGGGGGGGGGGGGGGGGGGGGGGGTTGCGTCAGGGAGGTGTGTGTGTGTGATATGATAGGGTTGTGTGTCTAGTTTATTGGGATGGTGTGATATCTTTGTGATGGTTGTGGTAATGGTGGATTGATAATAATGGTATTTAAAAAAAAAAAAAAAAAAAGGGAAAAAAAAGAGGGGGGGGGGGGGGGGGGGAAGATATCACACCATCCCAATAAACTAGACACACAACCCTATCATATCACACACACACACCTCCCCTGACGCAACCCCCCCCCCCCCCCCCCCCCCTCCGTTTCCTCTCCCATAATCCCCCTGGCCCCATGTCATTTCCGCCCACCGAACACATGGACAACAACGGAT
>CM031603.1:4367025-4374525 GCA_018398815.1 Conus ventricosus | reverse complement strand
TGCTATTGTTATCCACTGTGGAATCAACGATTTAAAACATAGAGATACGGACCCCGATGTCTGCAGTAAAAAATTTTCTAAAGCTGTTAAAGACCTACTTGAGTGCTCGGCTGTTTTTTCTGTAATTATTTATCTACATCAGAAACTGACAAATCCAGAATACGGAGTTTGAATTCAATCAAATAAGCTAGAAATAACTGGATTAAAGTGATGGTTTCGAGACATTTTTTGCACCTGCAATCAAGATTTCAAGGGAGTTACTCTCGCCTTGTGACGTAGGTGGTGTATAGCAAGCATGGCAGACGGAACGGGAGAGAGCTGCTTTTGCCATGAAAAAGACGGTGAATTACCACTTCCAGTGGTTCATAAATCGGAATTCCGAATTTAGCCGTACAGATACGAACCCTTTGCACCTGTGGATGACCATGAGGAAGAAGACACATCACAGAAACCTGAATACGATAGATCTAGACTGGAGTCGACTGAATGGTAAGTTCCAGACTAGGCGTGAGTCACGTCAGAGTCGAGTGTCTGAGCATCGTTGTTTTTTCGTCTTGTCGCAGCGACTGTGTCATGTGTGTTCGCTCACTGGAAGTGGAATAGCGTAGTCATGAGCGAGCAGCAAATATCAAACCTTGAAATTTCTTGTTAAAAGTTTGGTACAACCCTGGATCACTGGCTTACGTTTGGGTACATCTCGATAGATCCCCGTCTCGGTAGATCCCCCTCTCAGTAGATCCCCATCTCGGGAGATCCCAGTCTCGATAGATCCCCAGCTACATGTGGACGAATTTCCATCTCGATAGATCCCCATCTCGGTAGATCCCCATCTCAGTAGATCCCCATCTCGGTAGATCCCCGTCTCGGTAGATCCAAAAACGAAATCAGTCCATCTCTTTCTTAATTGCACGTCAGTATGGAAACTTATGCAGACTTATCCCATCAGTATTAGTCCCCGTACATTCAGCAACCGCACAAAATTTTCCCGCCCGCTTCTTCTTCGCAGCGATGCAATCCGCGGAAGTTGATTCGGCTGCCATTTTCACTGACGATTACACATTGGTGACGTCACAGGGTTGGAGTGCCGGATTTGCAACTTCCGCAGGTGTGCTTTCTACAATTTACGCAAAATAAATCCAAACGGTAATTTTTCGTCCGAAACAACACCGCGAGCGCTTTTTATACAACGTAGAGACTTCTCAAACAAAAAATAGCAGAGACATTGCTGCCAAAAATCCTCAAGCAAGTATCATTATCAGCAAAATAGCGCCTGTCGGTCACCTAGAGCTGGGCAAGAAAATTGATTTGTTTAATGCTTTACAAGCTCCGAGTTGTTTGACGTGGCAAAAGTGAGCTTCATCAGTCACGCCAACCTGAAGCCGAACAACAGGACACTGCTAAACGGCCTTCACCCGACCCGGAGAGGAGCCAGTGTGCTTGCCGGCAACTTGGGGAGACACGTCCAGCAGCTGTTCTGGACGACACCTAGGAAGACCGCGAGACGCACCATGCCACATTCACCCAGGGGTTTTCCATCTCATCTCAGGCGTCATGACCTGCCGTTTCCACTGGAGAGGCGTGCCTGGTGGAACTATTATGACGTTTTGAGTGACTGGTGCTAGATTTATATTTCGTTCTCCGAACATTTGTCGGTTTTACGGAAGTAGATTTGTTTTAATTTCAGCACAGAAATTACCCTATCTGACAGGTTTATACTCAGCAGAAGGAAGTTGATTTCAACGTTATCTTGAAAATTAGAACCCCCCCCCTCTCTCTCCCCTCTCTCTCTCTCTCTCCTCTCTCTCCTCTCTCTGCTTATTTATTTACTTATTTGTTTTATTTGCACCCCCCCACTGCTATTCTGTTGCTAGTTTATCAGTGACATGCCTGATAACTCATTTAAGATTTTGCAATGGAATGCCAGATCTGTGTTCACGAACGAAGCATTTTTACGTCAACATCTGGTAATAACTGCTACAAAATATTGATTTTGCAATCACTAAATGTGTGCAAAACTAAATTACCAAAATTACCACACTTTTATTATCCCCGTGCACAGTCGAGTTTTTGACACAAAGGAAAAAGTCAGCACTGTATATTATATATATATATATATATATATATATATAATATATATATATATATATATATATATATATATATATATATATATCAGAGAAGGCACTGAATACTTAATACGACCATCACCTGCACCGTCTGATCTTGCAAACTTATATTCGTGCGAGGCCACAGTAAAGTCAATGACAACGTTGTTCTCAACATTGTGGCTGTATATCTGCCTAAAGGTTCAGACGAGAAAAATACTGAATGGTTACATACAATAGACTGCTCTAAGGAAAGATGGTTGATTGCCGGAGATTTTAATGCTCACGCTCCATTTTGGGACAAAGGTTGTTCATCCAACAAGTAATCGTTTTCTTGAAAACGTGGTGGATTCTTCATTGTATTTGCTTAATGATGGGAGTATAACTAGGATTCCTGACATTCCCACCCATAGATCAAGCGCAATAGATCTGACAATGATTTCCCCCCCCAATTAGCTTTTGATTGCTTATGGCAAACTTTTGATGACACTCTTGGAAGTGATCATCTGCCCATCATAATGACAATTAATAAAACATACGACATAAAAAAAAATTTGCCTGAAGACAAAATACCTAAATACAATTATAAGTTTGCAACTGGGATACGTTCAAGGCTTTTCTTTCCTACAGACACATAGAGACTTGTTGTGAAGATGAAGAAAATGTAAATGATATGTATTCTAAATTCAATAAAATGATTCTCTTGGCCGCTGATGATTCAATAACAAAATGTCATACTAATACTTCTCAAAAACACTTCATACCGGCAATGTGTGGTGGACTAAGGATTGCGAAGAAGCTGTAGCCTTAAAGAAACTGAAATACAAAGAATATATTAAAAACAAAAGTGAAGAAAACCACCTAGAAATCTAGAAATAAAAAAAGCTAAGTCACACTCCAACCGAGTAGTTGCAAAAGCTAAGCGGCTTTACTGGCAGCGTTTTGTGCTAAAGACGTTTCTCATCATAAGGACCTTCCAAAAGTGTGGCACAAATGTCAAACTATGAAAAAAGGGATAAATCTCCCAAGATATCCAGTTAATTTGGATAATAAAAACTCAACCTACTCTGAAAAAGCAGAAGCATTCGCTAACATGTTTTCAAAGGCAATGCGTCTAGAAAGTCTTCCACAAGATTGCATACAACATAGGAAAAGGGAAGAAAAAACAGAGATGTACGAAGAGCCAGTTTCAAATAATGACCACTATATAAATGCCCCCATAACTAAATGCGAGTTAAACGACTCCATCTCCTTGATAGGTAATAAATCATCGTCAGTTGGATTGGGACGCTGTTTCGAATGAAATGCTGAAACATTTACCAGATAATTATCTATGTTTTTTATTGAAAATATTCCAACGGGTTTGGAATAATGGTGTTATGCCATCAATTTGGAAACAGTCTGTAATTATCCCCATTGTAAAGCAAGGAAAGTCTCCCACAAGTGTCCACAGTTACCGGCCTGTAGCTCTGACGTCTCAAGTGGGAAAAACTTATTGAAAGAATTATACTAAACAGGCTTATCTATTTTTGTGATAAAAATGAAATAATACTATTAATCAAGCAGGCTTCAGAAAGGAAGATCAACAACTGACGACATTGTAAAATTAACAACACAAATTAAGCATCAATTTGTCAGGCGAAAGAGTATTCTGGCGACATTTTTTTTGTTAAAAAGCGTTTGATAGCGTGTGGCATGCTAGGTTGCTTTATAAACTGAAGAAAATTGGCATATCTGGTCATTTTTATAACTACATTAGAGAATTTTTATCAGAAAGAAGTTTGCAAGTCAGGGTAGAAAACACATATTCAAATTTGAAATCGTTAGAAATGGGCATTCCCCAAGGTTCCGTAATTGCTCCAATGTTATTTAATATTTTGTTACATGATCTCCCAAAGCACGTAACTAAAAACGCTACCGTTGTGCAGTATGCTGATGATCTGTGTATGTGGATAAATGCTAGTCTAAGAAAAAAACACGCCAAAAAGATCAATCAATTATTACAAAAAAATGTATCAGGCAGAGCTAAATAATCTTAGTTAGTACTTGTTTGAAAATGGACTGAAACTTGATCTGCCGTCTTTTAGACTTGATGGAATAACACTTCAGTATGTACACTCAATAAAATTCTTAGGAGTTTACTTCACATCTAAATTGACATGGAAAGTTCACATTGATTATCTCTTAAACCAGGCAAGGAAAAGTTTGAATTTTTTGAAAATCTTAAGCAAGCAAAGCTGGTGCCAAGATGTAAAAAACATTGAAACATCTGGCAATATCACTCGTTCGGTCTAAGCTATCGTATGCTCATGAAGCTATCTTTTGTGCTGCTAAATATGTGTTGCAAAAAACTGCAAAGTGTTGATAGCAAGGCTTTTAAATTATGCTTTGGAATCCCTGTACATGCTTCTACAGTAGGGACATATTCGGAAATTGATGTTTTGCCTTTAAACGAATACAGAACACTCACTTTGGCAAAATATGTTGTGAAATGTACAGCTATGAAAGGCGTAAATGAAACAGAAATCTCTTTAAATCCATCTACTGATTACCCCAAACGAGCAAAAAGCATTTCCTGCTTGTCTACTATTGGCTCGTACTCTGCCCATTTGTTGCAGAAAACTGATTTGACCCCCGACTCTTTGGCAAAGATTTCTCATACTGATCCAATCCCAAGCTGGGAAAGAAACGGGTCAAAATTTGACCTTAATCACACGATGCTAAAAAAGCTGATCATCGGCATATCTTGTCATATTCAACAAATATGCATGTGCAAAGCAAGTATCCTAACCATCTTAAGGTATATACTGATGGATCATTGACAAAGAACAAAGACACTGGATATGCTTTTGTTATTCCATCACTTAAAGTAGATAAAGCATATTCAATAGGCAAAAATCGATCTATCTTAGTTGCCAAAATGATAGCAATACTAATGGCTTTGACATATTTAATTGATATACCGCAATCAATCTTTGCAAGTATTGTTACGTGTCGACTCAATGTCAGTACTACAATCTATCAAGTTTTTCGGTTCTAATTCTGAAAACTTTATTTTAAAGGAAATATGTTATTTAATTCATATTTTGATGTGCAAAGGGACCGATTTAACTTTTTTCTGAGTTCCTTCACACAGTGGAATTTTGGGCAATGAATTCGCTGACAGATCTGCCAAAAAGGGAGCTAAAACTGAAATGAGTGCACAGTCACTTTCTGTCCCCTTGACTCTACAAGAGTGTCATCAAGTTTTAAAACAAGTGGCTTGGGACTTTTTAGAAACAACCAGAACATCCCTTATTTATGGTTAATGCTCGAAATAGCCATGTTTTCAGCTTTGAACAGGTTGAAGGCATTGAGCACCTGCAGGTTCCTGATATGTATCAATATAGAAACTTTGTCTCAGTATTTTATAGACTGAAACTCGACGCATTCAGAACGAAATATAGTGAAGGAACAAAATGCATATGTGGTAAGGCAAACGTGTCGAGAGCCCACGTTTTATTTGATTGTGTGACTCTTAAGACATACATACCATGTTTATTAGGCATGACAGTGACTGATGTTTTTTTCTGATATTGATTTTGCTTTCAAAGTTACCTTTTGTTTAATATGTAGTCCTGTTAGATATTTACTATAATGTTATAAGTAGTAATTATTCCATATTTTGCGTGCACTTCCACACACCTATGCTTCACCCACATACTCTTACACGCACACACACACCACACACACACACAACACACACACACACACACACACACATACACACACACACACCACACACACACACACACACACACACACCACACACACACACACACACCACACACACACACACACTCTCTCTCTCTCTCTCTCCTCTCTCTCTCTCTCTCCCTCTCTCCCTCTCTCTCTCTCTCTCTCTCTCTCTCTCTCTCTTTAATATCACACAATTTTGTGAAAACACGTAAAATGAAAGTACTACTACTATACTACTACTACTACTACTACTACTACTACTGCTACTACACCACACACACACACACACACACACACACACACACACACACACACACACACACACGCACGTACATGGACACACACACACACACACACACACACACCACACACACACACACACACACACACACACACACTCTCACACTCACACACACGCATACACACACACACACACACACACACACACACACACACACACACACACAACACACACACACACACACACACACACACCACACTCCGAGATAAACCGACAGCACAATTTGCCCTGTGATCGTGTTTCAGACGTCTTTTGAGGTGTTAGAATCTTCTCTTTGTTGGAGCAAAAGCTGAGAGAGACAGAAACAGAGAAGACAGAAACAAGAATATACAGACAGACAGAGAGACGAGAGAGAAGAGAGAGACGAAGAGAGAGAGAGAGAGAGAAGAGAGTAGAGAGAAGAACAAAACAAGAGACAGAGAGAGGGGGGGGGGGGCACCGAAGACAGAGGAGAGAAAACGAAAGTCGACGTTCAGCACGCGTACAAATATAACAATAAAAAAATCGGAAGAGGAAGGAAAAAAGATTACAGAAGAAAACGGGCGACAGGACAACAAAGAGAACAACGAAGAAATTTCGTTTTTCGCGGTGTATGAGATAAGCAAGTTGTATATTTGTTTGTCACACAGCCCAGAGGCAAAGGGGCAGCAAGTTGTAATTTGTTTTAACAGCCAGAGCAAAGGAGCCCGGAGAAAAGAGAAAAAAAAATATGGCATTGAGGAAGAGCAAGACGACCACGAAAAACAAAGAGATGAAGGAAAAAAAAAACTTGACCTGAAAGAGAAGTTAACACAGGAAACGGAGGTGGGAGGGAAGGAAGGGGACGAGAAAAAAGAAGTGGAGGAAGAGAAAGCAGGACAACCGATGGAGAGAAGACGAAATGTGAGGAACACAGGGAGCGGCCCACAGCTTTATTTTTCCGTCCCATTCGAGACACTTAGTTAAAGGGCCGAACAAACAAGGCTTACACATTTCTGACCCAACATTTTTGTTGTTGTAGTCCAAGCAGAGGCATGTATAAAACTTGTATACTAGTTAACTAGGGAAAATTAAGTTCCCAGAAAGTGGTGACGTCATTTTTGCACAATTGTGTGTGTGTGTGTTGTCATTGTTTGAATATCGCCTGGCCACTTGTGTACAAGCTTTCATGCGTATCTACACTATCTACAGGAAAATAAACCTAGTCGAGTTTGGTATTAAAAGAATTGTCGGGAATTTGCCTATTCAGTCATCTCAAAAGAACAGATGTATTACATTTTTTATGACAGTTTGTCCAGGACGGGGGAAATCGTGATGGTATTGCTTAAGTGCACTAAGTTGATGTATTATTAGTCAGGCTTAACACACCAAGGTTAT
>CM031603.1:4352798-4354425 GCA_018398815.1 Conus ventricosus | reverse complement strand
ACCCGGGGGGGATTTTCCATAGGAAAGTCCCCCCGGGGCCCATGTTTTTAGGGGGGGGAAGCATGGAGAAGGAGGTTTTGGTTTTCGACTCCACAGAACCCCATAGTTGCTTCACTATACTTGATGCTCGACGGAAGCCCCAGTCGGGGTTCAACAAAAGATCCCCTAGCGAAGAAGCATAAAAGTATCACGGACTATTGCTACAGCACTGGAATAAGTAGAAGTCACTGTAGTCGAAGTAACTGTACTCAAATAGTAGGGACTACATTTTGAATACCCTTCTTCTTCGACGCACGCGTCGCCATACCACCAGCACCGGACGTTGCCATGACAACAATATCCTACGGTTCTCAAATACAGGGGGAGAGGCAATTCCACTAGAAAGAAACAAATATTTTAGGGATGTGTGTGTGTGTGTTGTGCGGATGTGTTCCGGCTGCTCCCACTCTGGCAACACCGCGCTCCACAGCACGAGCACAGTGCGGTGGGGCTCACCGAAAAAAAAAAAAAAAATGTCTGGCTGCTCCCACTCTGGCAACACCACGCTCCACAGCACGAGCAACAGTGCGTGGGGCTCACCGGAAAAAAAACAAAATGGCAGACGGAATCCGGAGAGAGGAAAAAGTGACACTAACGTCCGATACACCCACCTGTACTCAATAACCACCCAGTAAAAAAAAACCTGGTTAACTACAAAACAGGAATGACAGACTGAGTGGCAACAGAAAGGAAAGTCTTACGGCCGTATCTGCGTGAGGCACCCGGCGGAAGGAGGTCTGGACCGCGGTCGATTCCCCCTGGTCTCACCTCGACTCCCAGTCACACCGGATGTTCCCTCAGGCCACCAAAAGACTCCCTTAAACGCTGGAGTCACCCAGCCAACCACCCACAAACAAACACGACAAACTAACTAAACGTATACAAAATAGACAGAACTGGACAGGTACTCCGCGAAACGAGAGAGAGACAGTCAGACCCCTTTCCCACATCCCGGACGAGCCCCCACAATTGTCAAGACTGACCCCTGGAGGTCTGCCCTGACAGAATCGGTCTAGGTGGGAGTGAAGGGTGACTGACCTCACACGCCCGCAAGAGACCACAAAAGAAAAGATTACGATACAACACCCCATTTATTCACACCAACACAAAACAGTCATAAATAGCATTCCCACACACACAACATGCAAAATCACAACCAAGCATTTCAACACACGACATACCCACAATTAAGCATTCCAACACACACAACATGCACAATCACAATCAAGCATTTCACTATACGACGTACACAATCACAATCACAGCATTTCAACACATATGACATATACACAATTATAAATAAACATTTCCAGCACCCATCCCTTCCCACACCCTGCCTCTCCCAAGTCTACTGGAGCACCCTGTCGCACTAGGTGCCCCGAACCGGGTCGGTTCTTGAAGAGAGTCGTTCAAGGCCGACACCCTTGACACATGCAAACAGACGGTGGAGAGCGCGTCCCGGGGGGGGGGGGGAGGGGGGGAAAGTGGCGTTGTTGCTGGAGGTCCTGGACGGGATCAGGACCGGCCAGTCAAGTCCACGGGCTTTTCCACCAGTACGTGGCCTCAACCAGTGCGTGGTCCCAACCAG
>CM031603.1:4325194-4337694 GCA_018398815.1 Conus ventricosus | reverse complement strand
ATGAATGTTAAAAGCTTAATATTTCATGAGCTTTGCATATCAGTTAGAAAGTATTTTCATTATATCTAAAACAGGATTTAAGAAAATAAATGAAATGTCAATAACAAATTAACACGAGTAACGTGTTGTGCGTGAGTGTGAAAGTCTATCCTCATTCCCCACATTCACCCTTCTTCCTAACCATTATCCCCTCTTCCTTGTTCTTGGTGTTGCCCTATAAGTATTATGCTTGAAATAAATGTGTTGTGGAAATGATTTGTACCGAAACGTTTGAGGACAAACACTGTTGAGGAGAGGGATTAGGGTAGAGCAGCTGAACTTATTCAGGCGAATGGACTTCACAGCATCACGTGCACCTCTCTGCCACTTCCTCCTCTTTCTTTGAACCACATCTGCAGTTGAAAACGTGAATATACCGTCACCGTCTCCCTGAGTAAACTTTTAGTCGAAACTAGTAGAAGCGGCAGAGAGGTGTTCAAGCTGGATCAGGTCAAGGAGGAACAAAAGTGAACTTCATAAGGCTTAATTTCCCTACAAATATCAGGTGCCCCAGTGGCTCAGTGGTTAGAGTGCGAGTCATTATGTGGAAAATGAGCATGTCCAGCGGGTCATGGGTTCGATTCCCAGCCATGACTCGTCCCAAGATGGGGAAAAACGGACAGCGGAGGGACATCCGGAGTCATGAACCGGGTGTGGCCCAACCCCCCTGGAGTGTCAGGAGATAAGGGCCTAAACACTTGCTTGAAGGGGGCTTCTCTTCTGAGGACTCTCTGCTGCCACGCTCTCCGCGAGTTTCTTTCTAGTGATACAACAAACAAGACAAAGGAGTTGACCGATGCTACTGTTTTAGCTGGAAGAAAAATACTAACAGTGGATGCAGTTCCAGACATTTCCATGGTCGTCACTCAAATGATTAACACTTTGGTTTGTGGACGTGACGGTCGTGAGTTTGAACCACACGTGGAATCACTTTCACAGCTGGAAAGCATTCACTGTATACTCAGCAGAAAATGGAAACTTGATTCAGTTCAGGGGAAGCTGAGGCTGTGGAGGGGAGGATTTCGATTGTTTTCCTTAATGCTGGGTTGCTGGCTACACATGTGATGTACTTTTAACAGCTCAATGCCCCTACATCAGCACACCACGTATCATTGTTCAGGACAACATTTAGGACGTCACATTTCAGTTTTTAGGACAATATTGAGGACACCACATTTCACTGTTTAGGACAATATTGAGGATACCATTTTCACTGTTCAGGACAACATTGAGGCACCACATTTCACTGTTCAGGACTGCTTTCAGGACATCAATTCTTACAGTTCAGGACAATATTGGGGATACCATATTTCACAGCTGACGTCACATTTCACTGTATAGGACAACATTGAAGACACCATATTTCACAGTTCAGGACAACATTGAAGGCACCATATTTCACAGTGCAGGGCAACATTGAACACACCATATTTCACAGTTCAGGACAACATTGAAGGCACCATATTTCACAGTTCAGGACAACATTGAGGATAGCACATTTCACAGATGATGTCACATTTTACTGTTCAGGTCAACATTGAGGACATCATATTTCACTGTTTAGGACAACATTGACAACACCAACTTTCACTGTTCAGGACAACATTGATTTCACCACAATTCACAGTTCGGGACAACATTGAGGACACCACATTTCACTGTTCATGACAACATTGCATTCATCACAATTCACAGTTCAGGACAACATTGAGGACACCACATTTCACTGTTTAGGTCAACATTGATGAAACCATATTTCACCGCTGAATCGCATTTCACTGTTCAGGACAACATTGAGGACACCATGTTTCACTGTTCAGGACAACATTAAGAACACCACGCGTTCAAAGCATCACATTTCACTGTTCAGAACTACATGTTTCACTGTTCAGGACAACAGGTAGGGGACCATACTCCACTGTTCAGGACAACATTGAGCACACCACATTTCACACTTGATGTCACATTTCACAGTTTAGGACAACATTGAGGACACCATATTCCACAGCTGAGGTCGCATTTCACTGTTCAGGACAACATTGAGGACACAACATTTCACTGTTCAGGACAACATTTAGGACACCATGTTTCACTGTTAAGGACAACATTGAGGACACCATGTTTCACTGTTCAGGACAACATTAAGAACACCACGTGTTCAGAACATCACATTTCGCTGTTCAGAACTACATGTTTCACTGTTCAGGACAACAGGTAGGGGACCATACTCCACTGCACTGTTCGGGACAACATTGAGGACACCACATTTCACTGTTCAGGACAACATTGAGGAAATTACATTTCACTGTTCAGGACAACATTGAGGACACCACATTTCACTGTTCAGGACAACATTGAGGACACCACATTTCACTGTTCAGGACAACATTGCGGACACCACATTTCACTGTTCAGGACAACACTGAGGACACCACATTTCACTGTTCAGGACAACATTGAGGACACCACATTTCACCGTTCAGGACAACACTGAGGACATCTCATTTCACTGTTTAGAACAACATTGAGGACACCACATTTCACTGTTCAGGACAACATTGAGAACACCACATTCCACTGTTCAGGACAACATTGAGAACATCACACATTACAGTTCAGGAAAATATTGAGGCCGCCATGTTTCACTGTTCAGGATAAGATTGAAGGCATCACATATAATACTTCAGGACGATATTGAGGACGCCACGTTTCACTGTTGAAGACAACATTGAGGACACCGCATTTCACTCTTCAGGAAAACATGGAGGATACCATGTTTACAATTTAGGACCACATTGAGAACACCATATTTCCCAGCTGATGCCACCTGTCCTTCAAAGCCAGTCGAGTCCATCTAACCATTATGGACACCCTATTTTGAGTATTGTTTCCGTTTAATAGCACATGTCTCCCATTAAAGCCAAATATTGTTGTTTTGAAGAACTGACAATTATTTGATTGCCCCTCCCTATCCACTGCCCTCATCTCCCCCCCCCCCCCTCCCCCCTCTCTCTTTCCCACTCCCCTCACCACTCCCAAACTGTTGGGAGTGATGATGACGGCCCAGCCACTTTATTGTTGCTCCAACCATTCCCAAGGTTAATTAAGGACATAAAAATCCTTTCAACTTTGTCTGTGATGGGTTTTTTTTTCTTTTTAATTGTTGTTGTTAATGAGTTGCACTTGAAGAGTATGCTTCCATGGGCTTCTAATCATTCGATTTGAGAGCGCCAGTCAGCAGGTCCATTACGGAGGAGGAGAACAAAGGCATTGTTGGCCTTTTTCGTGGTCTGGTGATGCATTGCTGCTTAATTCATGCTCTGTGTGTGTGTGTGTGTGTGTGTGTGTGTGTGTGTGTGTGTGTGTGTGTGTGTGTGTGTGTGTGGTGTGTGTGTGGCGTGCGTGCGTGCGTGCGTGCATGCGTGCGTGCGTGCGTGCGTGCGTGTGTGTGTGTGTGTGAGTGTGTGCGTGAGTGCGTGCGTGCGTGCGAGCGTGCGTGCGCGCGCACGCGCGCGTGTGTGTGTGTGTGTGTGTGTGTGTGTGTGTGTGTGGCTATGTCTGTGTGTGTCTGTGTCTGTGTGAAGTGTGTGAAGTGGGGGGGAGGGGGGGGGGGCGGAGATGAGGTTTACACATAAACGGAGCCTGGCAGATATGTTCCTGGGTGGAAGGAGTAGACACACTAGGATATGAAATGTCTGTAATGTCGAAAACAAAGGTTAGTTGCAGGGATTAGCATTGGATCATTACCAAACAGAGAGGGAGAAAATTAAACTGATCAGCAATAGAACGTATTTCAGTGGATGCTGACCCGTCTTGGAGCGCTTGTTGGTGCGCACGTGCACTTTCTAACTTAGAAGCTTTGTACACATTCACACCCCTCCCGTCGTGTCGGTAGGTGCGGGGGATGGGGTGAGGGGAGAGAGAGAGAGAGAGAGAGAGAGAGAGAGAGAGAGAGAGAGAGAGAGAGAGAGAGAGAGGGGGGGAGTACGGGGAGGAAGGGGGAAGGAAGGGGCGAGCGGTGAGCCAACGTAGTATGCATACTCAAGACGCCCCCCCCCCCCTCCCCCTCCCCTCCTCCTTTTTTTATATTTTTTACCCATTCGTTTTTCATGAAAGGACACAAATGGGCCAACACATCACAACCAGCGCTTTTATCATCACGACTTTGGATGGAGTCAAGAGTACTAACAATACAATAAACGCAGACGAATAAAAGATAGAATATACACAGACGAATAAAAGATAGTATAAACACAGACGAATGAAACCAGTAGGATGACGAACATCAGGGAGTAACTGTAACAAAAAAAAAAAAGAATTTTTTTTGCTTCTTTCTTTTCCCAACTTGTTCTCTCTTCTCTCTCTCTTCTCTCTCTCTCTCTCTCTCTCTCTCTCTCTCTCTCTCTCTCTCTCTCTCTCTCTCTCTCTCCTCTCTCTCTCTTTCTCTTTAAAGCTAGTTTTTCAATGGAGGTTTTTTCCTGTTATTTCTTGTGTGTGTAAGGTTGTTTCTTTGGATGTTTGTTATCTTGTTTTCTTTTATTAACTAGTGCTCTTACTGTTTCGTTTTTTTTTTTTTTTTAATTTCACTCCACTCCATCGTCATGTGATTTCGATATTACGTCATCGTCCTTTCCTGGGCGTCGGTCTTTCAAATGTAGCTCGTCACATTCAGCCAGCCAGTCACGCTTCCACAAAGTGTTGAGTCACCGACACAAACACGCGCCTCAAAACTGGGTCACCGTGACCCACATTAAGGTTGAAACTTATGACATTGAGAATGGGTCACTATGACCAGCAACAAAGTCGAAGGATCGACTCACCTCCCTCTCTTCCCACCCTCTTCTTTTTCTCCCTCTCCTTTTCATGACAGGACACAAACGTACCTCACACATTGCAGTCGAGGCAGCCAGTGCTTTTATCGTCATGAGTTTTGATGGGTTGAAGAGTACTACCAATACAATAAACACAGGGGAATGAAAATAGTAGAATGACGAACGTCAGGGAATAACTTCAGCAAAACACACACACACACACACACACACACACACACACACACACACACACACACACACACACACACACACATGGCAGTTCTTTTTTCTTTTTACTTTTTTTTCTTTTCTTTTCCTTTTTTTGTTGTTTTGTTTTTCTTATGTCAGTAGATTCCCTTTTCTTTAGGAGTTTCTTAATCTTTTCTTTTCTTTTATCTATTTCTTACGTTTAGAAGTTGGGGTTTGTTTTGTTTTGTTTTGTTTTGTTTGGAAGCTTCTCATTCCATTTTTTCTTTTTTCTTTGCTATTGCTCTTTCTGCTTTCATTTTGTTTTTATTTCACTCCTCTCTCTCTCTCTCTCTCTCTCTCTCTCTCTCTCTCTCTCTCTCTCTCTCTCTCTCTCTCTCTCTCTCTCTCTTGTCATGTGATTTCCATATCACGTCATTCTCCTTCACTGGGTGTCGGTCTTCCAATGTAGGATAAAAACTTCATGGTATCAGACCACTCTAAGCCTGATGACAGCTCTATGAGCAGAAAGCTTGCTTTCCTTCTTGTTCCCCCGATCACCATACTCAAACCCTGGTGAGTGCACTCTCCTATCAGGCAGACATGTTCTCGCTGCCTTCTCCCAGCCAGTCCCACTAAAACAAAGTGTTGAGTCACCAACGCCATCCGGAGTTCGTTTAAGATACATGTCTCAACACTGGGTTATCGTGACCCAGATTAAACTTGAAACTTATGACTTTGAGAATAGGTCAATATGACCAAAAACAAAGTTGAAAGGTCGAATGACCAAGCATGGTCGTGGTGAGATATGATTGAGGTTAAACGTCGAGTGACCTAGAGTCAAGTGTATGTGAGGTGTGTGTGTGTGTGTGTGTGGTGTGTGTGTGTGTGTGTGTGTGTGTGTGTGTGTGTGTGTGTGTGTGTGTGTGTGAGTGCTTGCATGTGTCTTTGAGTGTATGTGTGTGGTGGGGGGGGGGGGGGGGCGCTTGCATGCGTGCTGGTGTGTGGGGTGGTGTGTGTGTGTGTTGTGTGGTGTTGGTGTGGTGGTGTGTGTGTGTAGGTTCTGGTGTCCTGGGTGTTGAGCGAGAGCACAGGCTGGCGTGCATTGTCGTAAGCGGACTATACACATTGCATGCCGCGGAGGAGTGGTCAATATGACCCTGACGAACGTTACAGGTACATTGAGCCAAATCTGGTCCTGATTATACAAGCCGTGTCGTGGAGACAAACGTTAGGATCACATAGCAAGGTACAGTGAGACCAACGTTAGGATCACATAGCACAGGTACAGTGAGACAAACGTTAGGATCACATAGCAAGGTACAGTGAGCCAAACGTTAGGATCACATAGCACAGGTACAGTGAGACAAACGTTAGGATCACATAGCACAGGTACAGTGAGACAAACGTTAGGATCACATAGCACAGGTACAGTGAGCAAACTTAGGATCACATAGCACAGGTACAGTGAGACAACGTTAGGATCACATAGCACAGGTACAGTGAGACCAAACGTTAGGATCACATAGCACAGGTACAGTGAGACAAACGTTAGGATCACATAGCACAGGTACAGTGAGACAACGTTAGGATCACATAGCACAGGTACAGTGAGACAACGTTAGGATCACATAGCACAGGTACAGTGAGACAAACGTTAGGATCACATAGCACAGGTACAGTGAGACAAACGTTAGGATAACATAGCACAGGTACAGTGAGCCAAACGTTAGGATCACATAGCACAGGTACAGTGAGCAAACGTTAGGATCACATAGCACAGGTACAGTGAGCCAAAGCTGTCCTGATGATACTAGCCTGTCGGGAGACAATATAAACGTTAGGATCACATAGCACAGGTACAGTGAGACAAACGTTAGGATCACATAGCACAGGTACAGTGAGCCAAAGCTGGTCCTGATGATACTAGCCGTGTCGTGGGAGACAAATATAAAACGTTAGGATCACATAGCACAGGTACATGAGACAAACGTTAGGATCACATAGCACAGGTACAGTGAGACCAACGTTAGGATCACTAGCACAGGTACAGTGAGACAAACGTTAGGATAGGTATGCGGCCATAGCACAGGTACAGTGAGACCAACGTTAGGATCACATAGCACAGGTACAGTGAGACCAACGTTAGATCACATAGCACAGGTACAATGAGACCAACGTTAGGATCACATAGCACAGGTACAGTGAGACCAACGTTAGGATCACATAGCACAGGTACAGTGAGACAAACGTTAGGATCACACACATAAGCACATGGTACAGTGAGACAAACGTTAGGATCACATAGCACAGGTACAGTGAGCCAAAGCTGGTCCTGATGATACTAGCCGTGTCGTGGGAGACAAATATAAAACGCTAGGATCACATAGCAGGTCATCGAAAATGGATGATGGTGACCCACAACGAGGATGAATATGAAGTCATTCAGATGGGGCCATTGTGAGTCAGAATGACACTGAATAATAATAATAATAATAATAATAATAATAATAATATAATAATAATAATAATAATAATAATAATAAAAAACAACAACAACAATAATAATAATGATAATAATAATAACAACAAACAACAACAATAGTAATAATAATGTTAATTTTTATAGCGCATATTCTCTACAGATTAGGGCTTTAAGCGCTTTACATATAACATAATAAACACTCTCGTTTACAGAACAGGCTGCCTACCTGGGTAGTGCCGACTGAAGAGCTGCCTGCCGGCTCATCATTCAGTCGTTTTCCGTATCATCCGGTCAACATCGAGTACTCAGTTTCCTTACTGCCTTCATTCTTTCCATTTCTCACGCAGGGTGCATGCTATGCGTAACGTGTCATCCATACCAACGGCCAAACTGGCCTTCTCTTCCGCGAGTCGGTGATGGGATTTTACGTGTGTGCAACATGCTGTGCGTGCATTCACATACGGAACCTCGGTTTATAGTCTCATTTGAAGGACTGTATGGGGAATGGAGTCAGAACCAATGTTAACTCCGAGGGAAAAATTCCCCTGTACCGAAATTCGAACCCGCAACCTCAGGATCACGAGTCCGGCGCTCAACCAACTGAGATATTCCGGTCCCTTGAATGACAAGTGACGCAAATGGCTCGCGCGACCCAAGCAGTTCATGATAACCCTGATGGAGGTAAAGTCATGTGGCACAAAATCGGTCGAATGCTCCAGGGCGAAGATAAATGCCAAGTGATTGGAACGACATTGCAGATCAGGTAATAAAACACAGGTTCGGTTATCTGCATAAAACTTTATGGCTGCACTGAACACCACCGAAGTGACTCGGCAGCAGTGCAGTGTCTCCTCCGGTGGTTGCCTCTTAACGACTTCACATTGACCGCTCCCTGTGGATTGCCGGTGCCGGGGCTGCGGCGGGGCTGACCAGGCTGTGGCTGTGGACGGGTGTCGGAATGAGCGGCGTGCGTGCACTGCCCCTGAGGTGGGGCAGAGGTTGGACAAGAAAAAACAACACACAACCCCCCCCCCCCCCCCTTCCCCAACCTTTATGGCTGCATGACTGAAAACAGGGTTCAAGGGTCAGGCGGATACAGGGCAGGGCCCTAAAGGCATCAATGACCCAAATGGGTCTTAGTGACCCAGACTGAGTTCTCCATTTAGGTAACCCTAACATGTCATGGCACCCAGATCGGGGTTTTAGTTTAATTCCAAACAAAATGAATGATGGTGACCCCAGTCGAATGTCGTTTGTCCAGAGGTGGGTTGGGTGATGGGGTGGTGGGGGGTTGAGGAGACAGTACGTCCATTTGAACATCCCAGGTGGTGGGACAAACTTGGAGGCGACAGACGGCCTGGTAGAAACGAAGTCACGCACTTTCTATGATCGACAGGGTAATGGTGGCAGCAGCTGGCCTCATCAGTCTTTATCAAGGAGACATCAAACTGGGAGAGAAAAAGAGACTGAACCATACTGTACGCAGTGTATGTCGCAGGAGTACGGGTTCACGGGCGCATTGTGGTGTGTGTGTGTTGTGTGTGTGTGTGTGTGTGTGTGTGTGTGTTGTGTGTGTGTGTGTGTGTGTGTGTGTGTGTGTGTGTGTGTGTGGCGCGCGAGTGTGAGTGTGTGTGTGTGTGTGTGTGTGTGTGTGTGTGTGTGTGTGTGTGTGTGTGTGTTTTGTGGTGTGTGTGTGCGTGTGTTCTTGTGTGTGTGTTCTTGTGTGTGTGTGTGTGTGGTGTGTGTGTGTGTGTGTGTGTGTTGTGTGTGTGCGTGCGTGCGTGCGTGCGTGCGTGCGTGGTGTGTGTGTGTGTGTGTGTGTGTGTGTGTGTGTGTGTGTGTGTTGCGTGGCGTGCGTGCGTGCGTGCGTGCGTGTGGTGTGCGTGTGTGTGTGTGTGTGTGTGGTGTGTGTGTGTGTGTGTGTGTGTGTGTGTGTGTGTGTGTGTTGAATGGGCAGGCGCGCGTGCACAGTCGTGAAATGCGTGAGTATATGCCTGTGTGCGTCATGACTTGAGCAAAATTTTATTTATGAACATATTTGTCTGAAATGTTTTTGAGGTACTGGTACTTCTACTAAAGTGATAACATAAATATTGCTTGACGGATCTTAAGACTTCAGAAGTTTAGTTATCATTTGCTTGTAATATATCTAAACTTACCGTCTTTATAGGAGCCCCTTGGTCGAATAATAAAATATTATTGAAAGTTTGCGTTTGTTCACGGTAACTTTTTCATCAGGAGTCAAGGCCATTGTGAGCAGATACGGATTAATCTCTCTCTCTCTCTCTCTCTCTCTCTCTCTCTCTCTCTCTCTCTCTCTCTCTCTCTCTCTCTCTCTCTCTCTCTCTCTCTCTCTCTCTCTCTCAGCGCGCGTGCGAGCTTTTGCACTCGTGCGCGCACATGTGTTTGTGTGCGTGCGTGCATTCGTGTGTGTGTGTGTGTGTGTGTGTGTGTGTGTGTGTGTGTGTGTGTGTGTGTGGTGTGTGTGTGTGGTGTGTGTAATCTGTCTGTCTGTCTGTCTGTCTGTCTGTCTGTCTGTCTGTGCCGGACAACGTCGAAGACCGTCTAAATCTATATTTTTAATCATCACATTCATTCACCGGGAGCACCAATTATCTCCTCTGTGACGCATTCTCTAATTGACAGTTATCTCTATGGAACAGGTCAAAATAATTGACAGTTATCTCTATGGAACAAGTCAAAATAATTGACAGTTATCTCTATGGAACAGGTTAAAATAATTGACATTTATCTCTATGGAACAGGTCGAAATGATTGACAGTTATCTCTATGGAACAGGTCAAAATAATTGACAGTTATCTCTATGGAACAGGTCAAAATAATGTTTGTTTTTTCTATCTGGAGTTAAACCCCGTGGTAACATCACCCACACTCAAGTATTCTTCGACGCACGCATAATGTCAGGCGTATTCACTACACTACAACAGTATGGGGAAGGTGTAGTGATATCCACAGAAAACCCACTAAATCCTCACCTGTCACATACAGCAAACCCCTGCTCACAGCTACACGTCTCACAACAAATGACAAACTAAAGCACAAAGCCTCTTCGCCTAATGAAACAACCGAAATCAATAGGGCACAATGCGTACTTGAAACCACACAGATAATCTTGCCACGTTATATGAACGCCATATTAACACAAATGGAAGGTACATTTGCATCACAAAACTTCTCTCTTGGCTATATGCGCACTGATCAATGGAAAACCACACTAGCATACCTTGAATCACATGAACGTAAACGCTCTTTCGACTACAAAAAAAATATTCTAAAGCAATTCCACAATTATCCACACACCACACACACACACACACACACACACACACACACACACACACACACACACACACACACACACACACACACACACACACACACACACACACACACACACACATCTCAGGAGAAAAGGAGCAAAAAGACGAGTCATTTATAAATCTAATGTTTTGTCTGATGATCAGCTACACATGAGATCTTCATTCTTCGACCTCATTTTTCTTTGTCTCCCTGTCTGTCTGTCTGTCTGTCTGTCTGTCTGTCTGTATCTGTCTGTCTGTCTGCATGTCTATCTGTGTGCATGTGTGTTGGTCTGTCTCTCTGTCTGTCTCCCTCTCTCTCTCTCTCCTCTCTCTCTCCTCTCTCTCTCTCTCTCTCTCTCTCTCTCTCTCTCTCTCTCTCTCTCTCTCATCATTTTGTCTGTCCTCGCTCGCTCTCCTTCCTTTTTCCGATTTTCGACTGTCAACCCCATTCTCTCTCTCTCCCTCTCTCTCTTCTCTCTCTCTCTCTCTCTCTTCTCCTCTCTCTCTCTCTCTCTCTCTCTCCTCTCTCTCTCTCTCCTCTCTCTCTCTCTCTCTCTCTCTACCAGTGGTATGAACATTTCCACAGGATATTTAACATGATGACACTGGGCTGGCTCAGAGGAAATCTTAGCCGACAAACCAATGGACGAATCAGATGAGCCTCTTTTTAACGATCCTATTTTTGAACAGGAAGTTGTATCTAGTATTAATAAACTTAAAGTCGGTAAAAGTTTCTGGTACTGATACGATACTTGGTGAAATGCTTAAACATGCCAACGAAACAGTAATTGAATTTCTCGTAGATCTTTTCAACAAGATTTTCGAATGGGACCTTTCCTCAAAAGAATGGTGTAAATCCATTATTATTCCAATCTACAAAAAGGGATGCTAATCTACCCGATAATTACCGTGGTGTAGCATTAACAAGTGTCGTGAGCAAGGTGTACACATCTATTCTGAATACGCGACTCTCACAATGGGCAGAAAATGAAGGAAAATTAGCAGAGGAACAAGGTGGGTTTAGAGCAGGATATAGTACAATTGATCACATCTTCACTTTATACTCGTTGTTGAAAAATATTTGGCAAGAAATTCTAAGCTGTATGTAGCTTTCGTCGATTTCAGGAAAGCATTTGATTCTGTTGACAGAAATGTCTTATAGCATGTGTTAAGGAGAAGTGGGATTGATGGAAAATTGTATAAAGCACTTCGAGGAGCCTACGACTGTCATTGCATGTGTCAGAGATAAGCATTCTTATTCTGATTTTTTAATTGTCCAAGGGGAGTAAAAAAAAAAAAAGGATGTGTACTTAGCCCAATTACGTCTTCCTTTTTTGTCAATGAATTAGCCGTAAATTTGATCAGGGAAGGGAAGCATGGAGTCCAGATGGTAGCAGGATCTACAGAGGTATTTCTTTTGCTCTTTGCAGATGATGTGATTTTGCTATCAGATACTGTCGTAGGTTTACAGAATCAGTTGAACAATCTAAAAAAAAAAACAAGCGGAGAGATTATGCCTAGAAGTAAATCTAGATAAGACTAATGTTATGGTTTTCCGTAAAGGTGGTATCTTGGAATAAGATAAAAATGGAAAGATGGAAATGAAGAAATTAAATCAACAAACACCTCAAATACTTAGGCTTGATATTTACAACA
>CM031603.1:4303099-4325094 GCA_018398815.1 Conus ventricosus | reverse complement strand
ACAAGTCTTAAACCAAGAGTATAAACGTGATATTACTGGATGCTAAAATTCAAACCAAAACCACGAATAAAAAAGCACCGTGCTTCGACCCTTTGGACATCCCTGGGTAAGGCGTTCACCGCTGACAAGGAAGTGCATCCCAGATCCAAAGAACTTGGCTGTAGTAAGTAAGGTCTGTTCAGTTGTTTTACAGAGACTGCGATGAGAGTTGTCTTCTCTTGAATGCAGAAAATAAGGGTCGGAGGGCACGGGAGTTGAAGAACAAATGAAGAACTAAATGAATACTTAAATGGGAAATTGTAACTTATACCTATGGAATGCATTTCTTTTTTAATAATTTTCTTTCTTTCTCTCTGCGTATGCAGGCTGATAGTCCTGCGGACACTGCTTATATAGACAGGCAGTGGAGGTTCGTGTGTATGCCGTTTTTATCCCACCATTAAGGCAGCCATACTCCATCTTCGGGGAAGGTGCATGCTATGTGTAACGTGTCATCCATACCAACGGCCAAACTGGCCTTCTCTTCCGAAAGTTGGTGATGGGATTTTACGTGTGCGCAAGATGTGCGTGCGAACACCCACGGAACCACGGATTATAGTCTCATTCAAGACTGTATGGTTGAATGAAGTATCAGAACCAATGCTAACTCCGCGGATCCCGAGGAAAAGAAACCCCCTGTACGGAACTTCGAACGCCCGCACACCCAGGAACACGAGTCCGGCGCTCTAACCAACTGATCTATTCCTCCGCCCCTTTCTTACTAAAGATTTTAGCAAAACTAATCACATATAAACTATATGCAGCGCAGTCAATATACGACACTGGTTCATAACCAAGATGATGTGACGGTATTAAAAACCCATAAAGATTCCAGAATAAATAGGTCACGGCAAATACAAAACACATCACTAATAGAAAATGACAAAAAAGAGAGAGAGAAAAAATCAGAGCTGGAGTAGGAACATTACCTGTGCCAAGTTGGAAGATGTCCCAGTCCTAACATTTTGGCGATGGAAAGAGCGAAAGCGACTGCTCCTGAACGTACATGCAATAGTCCTGACCGTCATTGTCTAACTGCAGACATGACGTCATTGTCAACTGCAGACAGACGTCCATTGTCATACTGTAGACATGACGTCATTGTCAACCTGCAGACATGACGTCATGACAGACTGTAGACATGACGTCATTGTCAGACTGTAGACAGACGTCCCAGTGTCAGACTGCAAACAGACGTCATATTGTCAGACTGTATAACATGACGTCATTTCAGACTGCAACGACATGGCTCATTGTCAGATTGTAGATCATGACCGTTCATTGTCATAACTGTAGACAAGACCGTCATAGACAGACTGCAGCCCTGACGTCATTGGTCCAGACTGTAGACGTGACGTCAAATGTCCAGTCGCAGATATGACGTCTTTGTCAGACTGTCAACATGACGTCCATTGACAACTGCAACCATCCACGACCCCACTTGCTTCGACACCACAAGAGCTAGCCCAACCCTTTCTTTTTTACACACACACACTACACTCACCACACACCCACACACACACACACACACACACACCACACACACACCCACACACACGCACACTCACGCTTGCACGCTACGCTACGATCACGCGCTGAACACAACACACACACACACACCACACACAACATACACTACACACACCGCATGCACGCACCGTCACGCACGCAACGCACTCACGCACGCGGCGCACGCATCCACACACTCACACACACACACACACACACACACACACACACACACACACACACACATCAACACACACACACCTTCGCTCCTTACTCCCACCAGCCCCTTTCCGCTTTACAAGAATTTTCCCCCCTTTGTGATCTTCTACCCATGGGCAAGACTAAGGCCCAAGTAATAAATTGAAGTTACCTTCTAATCTGCTTCATCTCACATTGAAATAGACTCTAGACTTCCTTTTTTTTTTCTCTTGTCCGTATTTTATCATTATTTCCAACATTGTTATTAATTTGTTTCGTTCTTATAATAAATTTCTGCTCAATTTATATTAACTCTCTCTCCCTCTCTCTCCTCATCTCCCCTTACTCTCTCTCTCTCTCTCTCTCTCTCCTCACTCTCTCAGTATTGAATTCATAAATAAAATGTGTAGGATACTGGCTTTAAAGTGGTATGTGTGAGGAAACATAGACAACCCGCTAAACATACAAAACATTGTTTTGTACCCGATATTAAGGAAAATACATACTACCCGCTAAAGCTTACAAACATTGTTTGAGACCCGGATATGAAGAGGGAAAATACATAGACTACCCGCAAAAGCTTACAAAACATGTTTGACCACCGATATGAGAGGGAAAATACATAGACTATACCCCGCTAAAGCTTACAAAACATTGTTTGACCTGGATATGAAGGGAAAATACATAGAACTACCCGCAAAAGCTTACAAACATTGTTTGGACCTGATATGAGAGGAATATACATAGACTAACCCCGCTAAAGCTTACAAAACATTGTTTGGACTGGATATGAAGGAAAATACATAGACTATACCCGCTAAAGCATACAAAACATGTTTGACCCTGGATATGAAGAGGGAAAAATACATAGACTACCCGCTAAAGCCTTACAAAACATTGTTTGAGACCTGGATAAAGGGAAATCATCGATACCCGCTAAAGCCTTAACAAAACATTGTTTTGACCAGGATATGAGAGGGAAAATACATAGACTACCCCTAAAGCTTACAAACATTGTTTGACCTGGATATGAGAGGGAAAAGACATATACTACCCTCTAAAGCTTACAATACATTGTTGACCTGTATATGAGAGGGAAAATACATAGACTACCCGCTAAACTTACAAAACATTGTTTACCAGTGATATGAGAGGGAAAATACATAAGACTTATACCCGCTAAATCCTTAACAAAACATTGTTTGACTGGATCTGAGAGGAACATACATAGACAACCCCAAAATCTTAACAAAACATTGTTTTGACCTGGATATGAGAGGGAAAATACATAGACTATGACCCGCTAAAGCCTTACCAAAACATTGTTTGACAGGTAATGAGAGGAAAAATACTAGACTACACGCTAAAGCCATACAAAATGTTTGACCTGGATAGAGAGGCGAAAATACATAGACTACCCCTAAAGCTTACAACACAATTGTTTGACCTGGATATGAGAGGGAAAATCACCTTGCCATCAGGTATTCGTAAATGTTTTATTTAACTATGGTTTTTCGTATGTTATGGTTAGACAAAGGGGTAAGTTTTGTCAAGCAGTTTCTTGGTTGTTTTCCACAACGAATAATATATTGCTGATACAGGACTGGATAGCCATATTAAAGATGACAGACTGGGATAACCCATATTAAAGAAGACAGGACTGAATAGCCATAGTGAAAACAGCGAACGATTGTCATTATCCAGACTGCCGAAGAGTGATCAATTCGTAGACAGAAGCATATCTGTCCGTGAACGTAAATATATTTGACAGATCTGATTTTGGTGTGTCCGATATCACCGTGCATCGTCAAAGATAAAATCCAGACGGAGGAGGATTTGGAGTCCCATTTGGTTAAATCTGGTACGGAAGTATGTACTATCATTTGTATACTTTTGCCCCTGTGCTGGCAGACTTACACAAAAATTTATCTGTCAAAGTATTATCGACGTCCAGCACTTTCAAGTTAGTTTTGTCCTGTGTCATCAAATACCGAAAACGTTTATAAGGAAATCTTGCTTGGTATTTATACACGACCATCACAAAAGGGATGATTCGAACCATGTGTAAAAGTGCACAGCTGTGGCTGTTTTCACAATTTGGTGATACAATATCTTGTTTAAAACATGCTGTTTTTACTTCTCACTCCCATTTAAATGGTGGCTGTGCCTTTTTCTTGAAAGAATATCGTTATCTTTATTGTGATCTCTCTCAGTATCTCTCTGTCTGTCTGTCTGTCTGTCTGTCTGGCTGTCTGTTCTCTCTCTCTCTCTTCATCATCATCAACTCTCACTCTCTCTCATCTCACTCTCCCTCTTCTCTCTCTTCTCTCTCTCCTCTCTCTCTCTCTCTGAGTGGGTGTGTGGTGTGTGTGTGGCGTGTGTTTTGTGTGTGTGTGTGTGTGTGTGTGGTGTGTGTGGTGTTGTTGTTTTATGTATTTGACATTAATGTACTGACAATTTCGTAAAGTTTATTACTATATGTTTTTGTTTTATCAGTTTACATATAATATACAAAACAGTTGGATGCTTACGCCCCCACCCCCACCCCCGTCTGGCCCCCCCCAACCCCCCCCCTCCCCCACCCCCACCCCTCCTCACTATCTTCATCTTTTTCTCGCCTTTTGATAATCAGGTGGCGCCGCTGCCTTTCCTTGGTTGGTGGCGTTGTAATGGGTTCATCTCTGTTTACCTCCTTCTCATCCTAATTCTATCGTTTCGCTGCTGTCTGCCTGCCTATCGCAAATGCCCCTTAAAATTAGACACAGGAAACCTGTGTCCTTAGGCAGTTTAGTGTGGGAGGGGGGGGGGTGGGGTCCTGAAAAGAAAAACAGAACGAGAATGTATTGTTCTCGTTGAAATCTCCTTGGACAAAATTCTTTATCCCGTTGAAACTTTATCTCTATTATACTCCTTTTGATTTCCTTATCAACTCAGCTTATATTACCTGCTTTCTTCTATCTCTATCATGGACAAGTCGTAGCTTTTAAACCTGTATTTACATGCTTGCTCAATCTCTACCATGACAAGTCGTAGCTTTTACCCTATAAATATCAACACTGGAACCTCCCACCTCAACGTAAACAAATGGGGGGAACAGGCATTAAAGTTAGGCCCCCATTACATAAGTATTCTGGTTGCCCTGTCTCGTTTACTATTGTAACATTAGTACAATGTTGAAATAAAATACTGTTTAAAACCAACGAACGAGGCATGTCTCACTCGATGCCTCCATCTCCGACGCTTACTACTGACCGGTCTGTCCTCGCCACGCAACTGACCACGCCACAGGTAATAAAGCTCAGCTGTGGTCACTGGACACTTCATTCCGGCTAGGGGAGGGCGAGGCACCAGAATGAAACAAGGCTGTATTAATCCTTCTCTAACAAAATTCCCGCTTGCATGAGTACTTTAAGATTTTCCGATGACGAACTTAGTATTTAAAAACACTACCTCATAACAAACTAACCAGGACCAAGTGATGAGAGAGAGAGAGAGAGAGAGAAGAAGAGAGAGAGATGGGAAAATAGAGAGAGAGAGAGAGAGAGAGAAGAGAGAGAGAGAAAGAGAAGAGAATAGAGAGTGGAGAGAGAGAGAGAGAGAGAGAGAGAGAGAGACTCAAGACTCAAGACTCAAGACTCCAAAACTTATAACTCAAGATAGAGATTTTAAGCAGTGCCTATTCTTCCTATCTGTCCTTGCTATACACAACAGTTCGAACTAAACACCCTGCACATATTAAATAATGGCAGAAACTAAGAAGAAAATAGCAACATTAGAATATAACAATAACACTAGAAATAAAATCATTATTATTAAAAAAAATCCATTACAAAATTACACAAAACATAATCAGAGGACGTACGCGCGCGCTCACATGCACGCACACCCCACACATACACGCACGGACGCGTACACCCACACACCACCCACACACCCTCACATTCACACAAACACACACCACATCACTCACACACACAGCACACACACACCACCCACACACGACACACACTCCACACACACACACACACACGCAAACACACACATGCACACACTCACACACACACAGCACACACACACACACACACACACAGCACATATATATATATATATAATATATTATATATATATATATATATAAATATACACATATCATTAGCTAAATATAGAGGCAAGCATAAAAGTAGGCTTGAGACTATGATCAGAAGGTTAGATTATTGTTCAAGTAAATGTTTTAAGTAATGCTGATTTGAGACGGCAAGTGAATTGACTATGTTTTGGCAGACGAGGAAGAGAGTTACACACAGAATGTACCCAAAGAATGCAACTAGATTTTGAACAAATCAATTTCGACACTGGTAAAATGTAATTATTCGAACCATTCGCGTTGTTGCATTTGGATAAACTCAGCCAAGAACTGTTGGCGCCATGGTTGCATGGACATTAGACTGCCTTATTATAGGTCAGTATGGCTCTGGCAGTGGTACCAATCATTATTTTTGCGAATTTACCCGTGTTTGAAAAAACTGTCGTAAAGAAATCAAGGAGCTCAATACCCCGTCTATGCATAGAGTTGATCTTTTTATGTGTTTTCACCGGCACCACTCCAGACATGGACGCATAGTATGATGTGAGAAAGGCCAATGGGCTTCAAAAAAATAAATCTTCCGGATGGTGTGGATCAACATAATAACTGAGTTATTGAGTAAAAACAAATTGCAGCCAACTGTTTTGCAAACAAAATCATAATGTTGAATTGGCCAATTAAATTACACACGGTGTTCGGTAAGCCTGCTCGAACAAGGTTTCGCTCATTTTATAGGCTCAAAATAAGATGCTGTCGTTTGATGTTCTGTCTCGATCTAGGACCAAACATTTTTGGTTCGTGCGGATTAAGACCCTTCGGTTTTGGTTCATCCATTCTAAGACATCAGTTGATACTTTGTTGTAACGATATTTGTACAGACATGATGTTTGTATCACTACAGTGAAGAGAACTATCGTCAGCGAACAGATCACAGATGACACATTGTGAGATATGAGCATCGGTATGTGGACCATTTTATCAAAAGATACAGAAAGAAGATGGTCCCAAGGACAGAGCCTTGTGGAACGCCACAGCTCACTATTCCATCAAGGGAACAGTACCGTTTAAGTAAATCACTCTGGTCCTGATTACAAGATATGACTGTAAGAAGGTGACAACTGCCGGATTTTTGAACATATGCAGTCCATTTTGTTTAATAATATTTGTGGTCTACAAGATCAAGGCTTTCTTAAAATCGAGAACACAGTTTCCAGTGAGTTGATGGCTGATAGCCATGTAACACAGCGGCGTGTTAAAGGCCGTGTGGCATGAGTGATTTCGACTCGTTGGGATTAAGAATAATCTGATGCAAGCCGCAAAGAGTGTGGTCCCAGTCCAGGCAGGCTGCGTTTTAACAGAACAATGTAAAAATTCACCGGAGAAGAATGACATATGGCTAGCTCTTATATACATCATCCATCAATGTGTAAAAAGTTGATCATACCAAAGGAAAGTGGCAGCGGGATTCCTGTAACACATAACCAACTAGAGGAGGGGCTTGAGTTGGAGGATTGACCTGCACCAATAAGTCATTCAACATTATCAGGCTCAGTTCACGCCGCCTTTTTTAGACACAGTGAGTCGATGCTTGTATGAATATATATTCGAAGTCCTGTTTCACCAGAGTGATGTGCATCGCGTCGACAAAGTTATAGTTAGTTATGGATAAAGCTGTATCAGTGAAACGGGAGTCAGGCGAGTTTCACTAAGACCAAGCAGATGAATAGAAGGTATTCGTTTAGAAGAAAACAACATCATGAATCTTATTTGGGGGGGGGGGGGGGGGGCAATAAACATTAAGTGAACCAATGCGTAATCCAGTATCAGTAATTAATTACATTAACAATGGTCCCATGTATACTACTAGAGCAAGACCCTGACAATAACACAAACTATATATACTACTACAACACAATTAAAAAATAAAATCATCAATTATGAAATATCCAAAGAAACACACAAACTCCAAAAAGCAGTCAATGAAGTCAGTCCAAAGGACAAAATCAAGTATGTGTAACTGATTTGATGCTATAGGAGACGACGATATTGCACGTTATCTGTCGTTTAAGATTTGTATAGTCAAGGAACACGATAAAAAGCCACATAAAAGAGAGGACACTGGGGTTGGTATACACACCGTAACAACTATAGGAAACTAAAGCGAATGAGAAACAATAAAATCTCACAGAAAAAGCCCGTAAGCTCCCGGTCAGAAAGTATACATTATAGAAACACTTTTCTGAAATGAAAAGATACACAAAAGAAGTACTTCTAAAGCAAATTACGATTAAGGGTACAGAAGAGAGATAAAGTAAAAAAAAAAAAAAAAAAAGAAAAGTAAAATGAAACTTAAGACAAGGCAAAGAACCAACAACCCAAATGAAAAAGTGGGAAAAAAAAAAAATAAAAAAAAAAAAATAACCACTCGCATAAAATACACAATCAGTATAGTCGCACTTGTAACTACGAGTTGAATGCACAATATGCCTCGCTCGCAGTAAATAGAGTTATTGTAGAAGTCTCCTGCTGCAGAGGCTTTGTTCAGTCTCTTTCTATAAGGATTTTTTCCTTAAAATTGGGGCGGGTGGTTTACTTAAAATACAAAAAAAAATGTTCGTTAGTACACACAAACAAACCCAATCTTCAATGCTAAAATGAAAATGGAAGTAAAACAAACAAAAGTTTTAAATGTGCAAAAAATTGTCAACAACAATACAAAAAATAAACAATGTTCAAGGAAAAAAAAAATGGAAGTATATTGTCATGATAAATGACCGTATAGTCTCTCAATACGACACGCGTCACACTCCCAGTGTCAGCACATTTGTTCTGTCTTTTAACCACTGAGGGGCAGCACTTCGATGTCGACGCACCAGTTTTTTGTTTGTAACAACACCATAGAACGCACTCTTGAGATAAAGTAACAAGTCGTGCAATACATCTGACAGCACCCGACAGACTGCAGCAGGCCAGACAAGGAAACGAACCAACAAACATACACATAGATTCACACATACACACACACGCACGCGTGCGCGCGCGCAACACACACACAAAACCACTCACACATAACACACATACGCGACACGTGTGTGCGCCCACACACACGCATGTAGAAACTATTAGATATCGCTCAAAACAATTAGATATGCGCATACATACATACACATGGATGATGAAAATTAATAGCATATCGCACTACATACCTGTGGAATATGAAGTGGATATAAACATTATGCACGCTCACAATCATTAGATATGCACACACACACATAGCAATGGATGAGAAATAGAGGAGAGAGAGAAGAGAGAAAAGAGAAGAGAGAGAGAGAGAGAGAGAGAGAGAGAGAGAGAGAGAGAGACAAAAACAGACAGACAGGCAGACAGAGAGGAGAGAGAGAGAGAGAGAGGAGAGAGAGAGAGGGGAGAGAGGAGAGAGAGAGAGAGAGAGAGTTAACATTTTTACGCTTTGAACCTGTATTGTCATTGCCAAAAAGTCTTGTGACAAGAGTGAGGGTATGACCACAATCAATATCCAAGGGAACAAAACGTATAAAGGATTTAGAGTATAGAAAAAAAAAACATCCTGATATGAGAACAATAATTCCATACAAAGGAAAGAAGAAAACATATTCGAATGTTTGAGAGAGAGAGAGAGAGAGAGAGAGGAGAGAGAGAGAGAGAGAGAGAGAGAGAGAGAGAGAGAGAGAGAGGAAGAGAAGAGAGAAGAGAGAGAGAGAGAGAGAGAGAGAGAGAGAGAGAGAGAGAGAGAGAGAGAGAGAGAGAGAGAGAGAGAGAGAGAGAAGATGGGTGAGTGGGTAGGGTGAGCAAAATAAGGACTAATGCTTATGCCTCTTTGTACTCTCCCCCGCCCCCCCCCCCCCCCCACCCCCCACCCCCTCTTCCCCCGACACACTACTTTCAGATTTTTTTTTTATGTGCGTCGTTTCCTTTTTGATTTTCTTTGCGTTGTCCTTTGTTTTAAGGTTTCAATTGAAGGAAAAAGGGTGCTTGATGCTTTAATCTATACGTTCTGTTATTTTCTTTGTACATTTTTTTTTCTGTAACTCTCTGTTTCTTTGAGCGTTATTATTCTCTGTTTCTTTGCGCGTTATTATTCAATGCTTTAGGTGTATATTGATTTATCATTAGCCGATTTATTCAACAAACCCGTGCTTGTTTGCTTGATTTATACGTGTCTTTTTTCTATCTCATTTGTTTTTTATTCGACACTTATTTAGCTACTTCCGTTCCATTCTTCATTTGCAATTCCAAACTTTTTAGGGGAAAAATGCATAAAATGATGTTTTACGATATGATCTGGCCAGTGATGTAAAAGTGGTTACGTCATTTCCAGATATTTTGTCATCAGCATAGACCACGGAGCTGATGTTGCTTGAGTCAAGCAAAAATTCTTTGGTCCACATGCCGATATTTTGTTGGTTTTTTTTGTCTCATTGAGTGTGAAGTGCGTAATCGATATCCAAAATGTCTCTAATTGAAAGACGTCTTCAGGGTAGGGGAAAAAATGTGATTTGCCACTTATCTCTGTATCGGTCTCACCTGAAATGTTCATCTATATTTCGGTCTGTCCCTGTAATGCAATCTGTTTGTATGCTCTGCAAATCTACTTGTCCTTTTTTTCCCAATTTTTTGAATTTGTTTGTCCGAATGAAGAAGACCCAGTGGGTCGAAACACACAGTTTTGTCATTTTTTCCCTTTAAGTTAGGTGCTCATAAACTCCCTTTTCGCTTTTATTTTCTATTTCTTATTCTCTGCCTGCAGTCACCACACTTAAAACCAGAAGAAAATAATCCGGCACAGTAAAGACAAATTCTATCCTCTGCCATGCTCTCCCCCACTTCTTTTTTCCGTCGCTTTGTCTCACAGTGCTGGCGGCACCCCCCAAACCCCCCCCCCCCACCCCACCCTCTCCCATCCCTCTGTCCTTTCACATCTCCATCAGCTCCACACTTCAGACACTCCCCTTTCTCTGTTTTGCATTTCTTTGTAGTTTGGGTCCTTCTTTCTGCCTGTGTGTCTTCTATTTTCTCTCTGAAGTATTGGTCCACCGCCCAAAGCAGAAGACACAAGTGATTAAAAGCTGGCAATGATTAAAGTTTCTTTTCTATCTCCCCACACCTCAGTTGCCTTTATCCTTCCTCATTGTCATTCTCTTTTCCTGCCCCCTGAAATAACACTCGCCTCTTTGCAATGCTCAGCCTCTCCTTCTATGCCCCCGTTCCTTTTTGTCTGAGCGCTTCTTATCTCTCCTCTTTCCTTTAACCCACTGTGACCTCCCAAACATGGTTCCTTTCTGTCTATCGCTTCCATTCGTCAGACTGTCAGGAGGAAAGGGAGAGAACTGCTAACGTCAAAATGGGACAATGTATTTGATCACGAGGAGAGCTATGCACTTGCTTTTAATCACAGACATAATTCAGACACGCTCAGTCATCGGCTGAGTGGGTATGGCGTCCGACTACTGTTTAAAGGGTTGTGGTTCGAGGCAGCCTGCGTGCAGGACATGTTCTCTTCAAAGTTATCGTCTATGCAGACTTCGCTCCACTTCCAGTCCTTCCAATGAGGGTTTAAACCTAGCTGATGTACGGAAAGCATGGGTAGAAAAACAATTCCATGCGCATTAAATCCCGTTCATCTTTTGGAGTATAAAGCATGCCACGGCGATTGGTAGAATAACTGGGGGGAAAACCAGACAAATAATGGATTGTAAAGAGAGAGAAAACGTGTACACTGGCATCGAGTTGAGGACTCATGTCCGAACTTGAAATGTGGCTGCCTTTATGGTGGGAGTAACGACGATCGTGTATTCCAAACTGTCACTATAACGACCTCGTAGTTCTCTCTGAAGAATGGGAGAATGAGAGAAAGAGTAACGTTCAGTCACACGTATTCTCCTCTTCAAACCACGCAAGCTGTGACTGAACAGGAGTTTTCCATTCTCTGCTCAGCTCTCTGACTAAACCTCTGTCAGTGTGTCTGCACGCCTGTTTCACTGCCAGAATGACAGCTATGAAGACAAATGGCAGCTGAGCACTTCTAAGTATAACTGATTTTTCTGCCCCCCCCCCCCCCTCTCCTCTGCCGTATTTCATCATCATCATCATCATCATCATCATCATCATGCGACCAAAAGAGAGAATCGTAAAAGTAGTAGCAATAATGATAATGATAGAGGACGAGAAGGAAGGACTGAAGAATAAGAATAGTTAGATTATGATGGCAAATAATAATAATAATAATAATAATAATAATAATAATAATATAATAATAATAATAATAATAATAACAACAACAACAATAATAAATCATAATAGTGATGATAATAATAGTAATAATATCAATAACAATATTAACACTAAAACTAACACTACTAATGATGGTGATGATGATGATGATGATGATGATGATGATGATGATGATGATGATGATGATGATGATGATAATGATGATTGTAATGATAATAATAGCAATGATATAATAATAATAATAATAATAATAATAATAATAATAATAATAATAATAATAATAATAATAATAATAATAATAATAATATAATAATAATAATAATAATATAATAATGAAAGATGATGAAGATGATGATGATGATGATGATGATGATAGTAATAACAACAACGGCAATAACAACAACACAGAAAATGTTAAAATTAGATAAGATCTAAGAAAAGAAACAAAGCAGCAGCAGCAGCAGCAGCAGCAATAACTTAATGATAAAGATAACAATAAACAGAACGGGAAAGATAGTATAACAAAATCTAACAAGTTTACAAACGCGTGAACCATTTAGAAAATACAAAAGGAATGTAGTTTTGGTTCTCAGAATGGACGGAGTTCATTTAGAATACTGGTAAACTGGCCCTGCTGCACCTGCTCATGTGTTTGCCATAATTCTCAGACTTAATTACAAACAGACAGTATGTAGCTTAGGGGCTTGTTGCCATCAGAAGAAAAAAAAAGGTGACAGCCTGACTGTGATGAACTAGCTAGCTTACTGTCGATTGACATGAACCCAAAATAATTGGCATCCATACAGTGTTTACACTGTTTATTGTTGCAGTGAAGAAAACATCGGCGTCCCTCCTCCCCCTGGATCGTAAGGAGAGCTGTGCACTTGCTCTAATCACGGACATAATTAGACACGTTCAGTTACACACATCCACATCTTCCCAGCAAGAGGCTGGTGTAGGAAAACAAAGGAACTACCCATTGTCTGTCTGTCTGTCTCCCTAATTAGTCGTCTGTCTGTGTCACTGGCCTTTCTGCCTAGAGCTTGCCACAGGAATAATAGCCACATTCGACTTGTTGATCACAAGTTGGATCAGAATATGTTGTTATCAGCTAGCCTGCTAGTCTGCGTAGACTGGTTTGAAGAAAATCACACAAAGAAATGGGAGACAGGTATGCAATTTGAATTTTTGGCATGTTCGTTGTCTTTGTTTAGCCTACCGTTTGTTTGTTTTTTGCACAGATAGCTTAGACCAAATCATCTCAAAGCTCCTTTGTCTCTATTTGCCCGGCTTGTCTCACAGAGAGCTTTACACAACAAAATCACAAAGTTCCTTTGTCTTTATTTGCCCGGCTTGTTTCACATAATGGTTTTAAAACATTGTCTCTAACAACAACAAAAGAAGCAAACACAAACACAGATAACAACTTAATGATGCAAACTTTTCACTATTATGTTCCCATCTGTCCCCCCACCCCCACCCCACCCCCTTGTTGTCACCTCCTTTTTGATCTTGGAGTCGACTTCCCCAATCACAAGGCCTTCATACAGTACCCAGGGAATGAATGGCAGTTGGGTTGAACAGTCTCGAACCTATGCAGTCTGGCCCTCGTGCGACACCAGGCTGACGGACTTCATATGTGCAGGCGTTCCCTACATGTATCCATTGCCCTTCCCTGATACAAGGCTCTGTCAGGGCGACCGCTTATGACCCTTCAACACTAGTGATACCTTCATAGGGGTTCTCAAAATACTTTGTCATGCTTGCACCTCTGGGATCTTCGTGGGTACAGGCTTTGGGACTTAGAACTGGATCCCTCAAAATAATAGTCGGCGTAGCAAAAGAGGTGGGAGAAGAAGAAAGCTAGGTAGGAATGCAACAAAAGCTGAAAGACTATCCAAGAAATATTTCAGGATTTGTACATAGAACTGCTGCAGTGCCAGAAAGAGGATCTCAGCAATTGAAAACCTAGCATATGACTTTGATGTTCTGTGTCTACAAGAAATTAGAAGTGCCGCCCACAGACCATTACAATTAGATGACTTCATAATATTTCAAAAGCATGATGGACGAGGACTAGGTATGATAATAAAAAAAAACAACTTGGAAAAACAAACTGTCCAGGATAGACTTGGAAACATGGTGTAGCAGCACACGTGAACTAATGGGTGTGAGGCTAGACAGACCGGATGGTAATCAGAAAAGCCTTGTAGTCATCAATGCATACACACATCCAGGTACCTACACATCAAAAACGGATTGGACCTTTCTGGAGGAAATAGAACATGAATTTAGGGACTCTGTTATACTATTTGGAGATCTTAATGCACGCTCAAAATTGTGGGATCAACAAGGTACAAATCCTTAAGGAATTGCACTGGAAGTGATCTTGGATAAAGTACTTCTTAGTGCACTGACGTCATCATCCCCAACTGTCATGTGACATAGCCTCACTTGGCGACATGTGACGTTCCGTCGCGTACGCCCTTATTTGAAATAAACCATTTCCTAGGTAGGAAAAGGAAAGGGTAAAAGAAAGGCAGTTTACATGGCCTGACCAGTGTGATCGGTGTCGCTGGTGGCTATAGACGTAGGGTGATTATTGGTTGAATCGTACTCAGGAAGAGCGCAGGAAGGAAAAATAAGGTATATAAAGGAGATGACTTGGGGACACCTGACCAGACAGGTTGTTTGGAACTGCAGAACGAGATTCATCTGTAATCTACCATTACCAGGTGAGGTACAGACAGATGGGGAGAGAAAAGAGAGAGATTTACAAAGACATACATATGCACAGATATATGTACACATCTATATGCAGATACGTGTGTGTGCTCACACAAACTCACAGATAACACACACACACACACACACACACACACACACACACACACACACACACACACACACACACACACACGCGCGCGCGCGCACGCACGCACGCACGCACGCACGCACGCACGCACGCACACACACACACACACATGCACACGCACTTCTGCACCAGCACTTCTGCACACGCACACACACGCGCACATACATGCATGCACACACACACACACACACACACACACACACACACACACACACACACACACACACACACACACACACACACACACACACACACACACTCTTTCAAGAAAATGTAAGACATACAGACAGGACCAGGAAGCTAAACTAGAAATTAAAGATCCAGAATCTAACGATAACTTATACTTCAACTCTCCTATTACGTTTTTGGAACTAAAAGAAGGAATCTCAACATCGAGTAATAAAAGAACAGCTGTTGGCCGTGATGAAATTTCCAATGAAATGCTGAAACATTTACCAGATAATTGGGTGCAGTATCTTCATAAAATAATGGAAACATGCTGGAGTGAAGGTAAATTACCAGCCGTGTGGAAACATTCAATTATAGTTCCCATACTTAAAAATGGCAAACCCTGTCAACAGTTACAGGCCAATCTCTCTTACTTCACACACATGTAAGTTAATGGAGAAGATAGTAACTGCTCGCCTAATTCACTATTGTGATAAAAACAATGTTATTCCAGTCCATCAAGCTGGTTTTAGGTCGGGAAGATCTACAACGGATCACTTGGTGAAGTTATCTACCAATATAAAACGCCAATTTGCTCGTAGGCAAAACGTGCTGGCAACATTTTTTGACATTAAACGAGCCTACGATCAAGTGTGGCACGCTCAAAACTGAAAAGAGCAGGTATTTGTGGGAGAATGTTTTCGTTTGTAAAAGATTTTCTTTCCTGTGGAACTATTGAAACAAGAGTTGAAAATGCGTATTCTTCCCAGAGAGATTTACACATGGGAGTTCCTCAAGGATCCATCATTGCTCCTTATCTTTTCAGTATTATGATATCAGATCTTTCTAAGAAGATATCAAAAAATGTCAAGATAGTTCAATATGCTGATGACATTTGTATTTGGTTGGATGCAAAATTGAAGTGTATTTCAAACAGAAAACTGAAACAAATTCAGATCTGTTATCAGTCTGAATTAGATAAGATAAGTGCTTTCTTGACAGAGAATGGTTTATCTTTATCTGTTGAAAAAACTCACATGATGGTATTTAGTGCTGGTGACCCTCCAGAAGATTACCTAGTTTCTTTATCGACGGAGCTGAGCTACAATTCAAAGACATCACAAAATTCTTAGGTGTCTATTTTACATCGAAATTATCATGGAAATTTCACATTGAAAACAGTCTATCAAAAGCTCAAAAAGCTTACATTTGCTTAAAATTATAAGCAGACAAAATTGGGGTAAAGAAACAAAAAGTTTGACTCTTCTTGCAACATCTTTGGTTAGATCAAAGCTGACTTACGGTCAAGAAGTTTATTTTTCTGCTCCTAAATATCTTGTGAAGAAATTACAAAGTATTGACTCTAAGGCATACAAATTAGCTTTGGGAGTTCCTGTCCACACTCCGACTATTGCTACGTATGGGGATGTTGGTGTTCTACCTTTGAACAATTATCGAGAACTGTCTTCAGCTAAGTACATTATAAGAAGCAGTGCTGTTGAAAATGTCAACGTGAATGAAAATGTACTTAGATCAGATCTTCAATTTCCAAAAAGAGCAAGGGCCATAAAATCTTTGACAACAATAGCCACTTATACTTCAGATATTCACAGTAGATTAGATCTGAAAACTAAAGATATAGGTAAGCGTTCGATTACGTCTCCAATTCCTCCATGGGAACTGAACAGAGCAGATTTTGACCTTTCCAATGACGATCTAAAAAAAGAGTGATAACCCTCACCTACTTGCTTTTTCTTTTCGATCTCGTGTTCATTCAAATTATTCTAACCATTTGAAGGTATATACCGATGATTCTCTTATTGACACTAATGTGGCGGGTGCTGGGTTTGTAATACCTGGACTAAAGAAAGAAAAATCGTTTTCATATTGGTGCAGATCATTCTGTTTTCACCGCAGAACTGGTAGCCATTCTCATGGCTCTGCGATACATTGTTAATCTTCCTATGGTTATATTTCCAATACTTTTTTGTGTTGACTCTAAGTCTGTCTTATTTACACTGAAATCCATGAAGTCTAGAGACAGATGTGACCTAGTAATTGAAATTAATCATCTCATACATTTTCTAATTCAAAAGGGTTCCAGTGTAACATTTACTTGGGTTCCATCACATTGTGGTATTTATGGAAATGAATAGGCAGACAGAGTAGCTAGAGGAGGTGCAGGACAAAGAATTCGTTGTGAAAACGTTCATATTCCTTTGTCTGTAAAGGAATGCTATAATCTTTTAGAAAAAGACACCAAAGCCCGTGTGGGGTTATAATGTAAATCGGCACACCTCTTACAGCATGTCTTTGTTGAATGTTTTTCCGAGGGAAATTTCCAGTTTGTGTTTTAGACTTAAATATAATTCATTAAAATGTAAATTGTTGATACTGCAAAATGCATATGTGGAGAAAAAACTTTTGACATTTCATGTACTATTTAATTGTCCCACTATGCAGCAGTACTTACCAAATTTTCAGTTACCAGATATTCCTACAGTTGATGATTTTAAGACTCTAATTTCAAATCAATTATTTTTGGCTAATGTATCAAAATATTTACTTCGCAGTCCTATCGGTACATTAGTATGATATTTCAGTATTTTTTAAGCAAACATTGTTTATGTTGTTCATGTCCAGTGATTTAAGCTTTATTTTTAATTATGTTTTCATTTGTATAATAATATCAATGTCATCTTGATGTATATCATTTACAAATATCATAATCGTCTAAAAATACGCCATGTGAAAAGACGTAAAACTAAACAAACAAACAAACAAACACACATACACACACACACACACACACACACACACACACACACACACACACACACACACACACACACACACACACACACACACACACACACACACACACACACACGCACGCACGCACGCACGCACGCACGCACGCACGCACGCACACACACACACTCACGCACGCACGCACGCACGCACTCACGCACACACACACACACACACACACACACACACACACACACACACACACACACACACACACACACACACACACACACACACGCACATATTGGAACGCTCATATTGAATATATTTTAAACAAAGCAAGAAAGAGCTTGAATTTCCTAAAAATAATTAGCAAACAACCTTGGGGACAGGATTCGAAATTATTATCCATCTTTGCAACTGCCCTTATACGCTCAAGACTAACTTATGCTCAGGAAGTATTCTTTAATGCTCCTCAGTACCTGTTAAATAAACTTCAGAGTACTGATTGCAAAGCTTATAAAATTGCCCTTGGGGTTCCCACACATACATCTAACTTAGGGACATATAATAAAGTAGGAATCTTACCTCTTGCAGAACTTCGGAAAGCTTCTACTTCAAAATGTATCTTAAAGAGCTTCTCACAAAACAATTTTAGCTCAGAAGAAGTATGTTTAAAATCAGAGGAGGATTTCGGAAAACGTGCCCAAAATATATTATCAACTAGGTCTATTTACCCGTTTTCCTCCGATCTTCTAAAGGATACTAAAATAGATAAAAACAACATTGCCCAAAAGCCCACATATTCACCTATTCCAAAATGGGAACAAAGTAAACCCTCCTTTGATATAGATTATACAGATGTATCAAAAAAGATTGTCCACATACCTTAAGAACATCTGTTTACGCTCATTTAGAAAGTAACTACAATCACCATTTGAAAATTTTTACAGATGGCTCAGTGCTAGATAATGATAACACGGGAGCAGCCTTCATAATCCCTAGTTTCAAAACAGAAAAGCTCTTCTATCTTGGTAAACAGTTATCGATATTTAGTGCCGAATTAATTGCTATACTTAAGTCGTTAGATTCCATCCTAAATTTTCCAATAAATAATTCCCAAATTATGATAGGTGTTGATTCGAAAGCAGCAATCCACTCGAATAAGTATGCATGTCCTTCAATTCGTCTTAATATGGTACTAGAAATTCATCATCTCATTCATCTTTTATCCTTGAAAGGCATTACTGTTACTTTTGTTGGATCCCCTCTCATTGTGGTATTGTACCCAACGAGCGCGTAGATCAACTAGCAAGAAAAGCAGCTCAAAATGTCAATTACGCAATACCACTTAACATTCCTTTAGATTTGAAAGAATGTTTTTCAATTATAAATTCAACGTCAAGAGAAAAAGTTAAAACATTACTGATGAACTCAGACGTCCAATATTATCACAACTGTGTAAAGTTTAGTGATGGGTACAAGGGGAAAACGTACAAAACAGTCCTTTCTCGTCTAGGGAGATTGAAAGCTTAATCCATAGATTTCGTTTGAACGCATTGAAAACAAAATATTGTCATAACGTTAAATGTATGTGTGGGGAAACCTTAAGTGTCAGTCATTTACTAATTCAATGCCCAAGAGCAAGAGAACTCTTTACAAATTCGGGTATTGATGGTTACACTGGTGGATCGACTTCCTTACCTTTACCAAGTATTTTAAACAGTTCTTGTGTTTTTGAGTCAATTTGCAAATGTTTGTTAAGTAGTTCAGTTGGCCTTTATCTTTAGATCTTATCTCTACTCAGTTACATAATTTTGTTTTGATTAAATGGAAGAGGGATAGAGTGGAGGGGTGGGGGGGGGGGGGAATGAGGATGTCATATTCTATCATTAACATATTAATACACTCAATCACTTACATACTTCATTCACCCACACATAAAAACTGTCTGAATCACTGTAGTGGAAGGACATTAAACCGACGACAACACACACACACACATACACATACACACACACACACACACACACACACACACACACACACACACACACACACACACACATGCGCCCACGCACACACATGGACCCGTGCCCACAAATCCATACACACACATGTGTACATTCACTACACACATAATAATTTTTTTTTAAATGGTAGGTTGGCACTCAAGGTTTAACCAGCGCGTTAGGCCAATGCGTAGGTCAGACATCTGCTGAGTCGTAGCCACAAGACCCTCTTCTTCAATTCTCTCATGTTAGTTGTTGATTCATATATCCATCAGCTTCAAATCATGCGCAGTGTGGTCTCAAAACTTAGCAGATGTGGTGTAGCGTGTATGGACTAGTCCGCACGCAGTGACGCCTCCTTCATGAAACTGACACTATGTCACCGTACGTCTGTGTTACTGCCGTGTTGAGAACTGTGATGAACATAGCAGCTGAACATACCCAAGCATAGTCCTTCTTGTTCTATCCCCTACGCTCCCCCAGCTGCCTCATCTCCACCTACCCCTCCCTCCATCCTCACCCTTCCATCCTGACTCCCTTTGTGTTCCTCTGGCTCTCTGTCTTTCCTCGCCCTCCCTTCCTCTCTTCAGTCAGTCTGTCGATGTCTTTTCCATATGTCTCCTCCAGCCCACCTTCACCACAAAAGACGACGGAAAAGATCACTTAGAATTCGAGTGGCCCGGCTCTCTGTAGCGGCAGGTTTAGGGCAGAATTAGAAAATTGGCCGGCTGGTCCAAAATGGACATGCTAATGGGGGGCTTTTCTGCACAAAGACAACAGACCCGATGTGACAGTTTCCAGGTCCGGGATTGTTTGCTTTTTTTTTTTTTGCTTTTTTTTTTCAACAAGTCTGCCATAAACCAACTGTGCAACGATTTTTTGTTTAAGTGTTCAATAAAGCTCCCACCCCTCCCCCCATTCTGTCTCCTCCTTCATGTCGTCATGAAACTGGTGATAAAAGATTTTCATTATTCATTCTTATTCCTTCACCTATATGCAGTGATGTTGCAGGTTTATGCTGATATTATTTCCCATTTAAAGAAAACGAAAATGTAGTCAATTAATCTCTTAATCTCTCTCTCTCTCTCTCTCTCTCTCTCTCTCTCGCCTACTTATTCTATTTACAAACACCACCTCGTTCTGTTGTTCACATATTCCCTTTCCATCTAGCATCCAGTCCAAAGATTGACCAGAAAAGACGGAGGGAGATGCACTGTCCCAGTTGGGTGATAAAGTCTTGCAGGATTGTTGCAACCGGAGAGAGAGAGAGAGAGAGAGAGAGAGAGAGAGAGAAGAAACAGTCATTTAACAGAAAAATTGATCGAAGAGTGGGGTGACGAAATCGTGTCGAGGAGAAACCTGTCACCATGCATATACTCTGCATGGATACCTTGGGTGACGAATCGTGTCGAGTGAGAAACCATGTCACCCATGGCCATATACTCTGCATGGATACTCCTCCGGGTGACGAATCGTGTCAGAAGCACATTAATTCCGAGGCATTTTTTTCACTCGGATGAGAAACTGTGTCGACTGAGGAATTCTGTCGTAACAGACCCCAATAGCGTTTTCTTCTGGCTTTCAGTGTCTCTAAAACGCCAAAGTGAAACAACAGAGTTCGAGTCACAGTGTCGTGAATGTTGGTAGTGAGTTACGTTAGTACTACTCTCATGTCGAACCTGTCTGATTTTTCTTTCTTTCTTTCTTTCTGCGTACGCAGGCTGATATTCCTGCGGACACTCCCTGTATAGACAGGCAGTGGAGTTTTGTGTGTATGACCGTTGTTTTTTTTTATCCGGCCATTAAGGCAGCCATACTCCATCTCCGGGGAAGGTGCATGCTATGTGTAACGTGTCATCCATACCAACGGCCAAACTGGCTTTCTCTTCCGAAAGTTGGTGATGGGATTTACGTGTGTGCAAGATGTTGTGCGTGCGTTCACACACGAGCCTCGGTTTATAGTCTCATTCGAAGGACTGTATGGGGAATGGAGTCAGCACCAATGTTAACTCCGAGGGAAAAATCCCCCTGTACCGAGATTCGAACCCGCAACCGTAGAATCACGAGTCCGGCGCTCTACCAACTGATC
>CM031603.1:4258967-4302099 GCA_018398815.1 Conus ventricosus | reverse complement strand
GACAAATTCTTCCTCTGCCATGCTCTCCCCCACTTCTTTCCCGCCTTTTCACAGTGCTGCGGCACCCCCCCCCACCCCCACCCCTCCCACCCGCCCTTTCTCATCTCCATCAGCTCCACACTTCAGACACTCTTTTTTCCCCTGTATGCATTTCTTTGTAGTTTGGGTCCTTCTTCTGCCTGTGTGTCTTCTATTTTCTTTTCCGAAGTATTGGTCCACCGCCCAAAGCAGAAGACACAAGTGATAAAAAGCGGGCAATGATTAAAGGTTTTTTTTCTATCTCCCCACACCTCAGTTGCCTTTATCCTTCCTCATTGTCATTCTCTTTTCCTGCCCCTGAAATAACACTCGCCTCTTTGCAATGCTCAGCCTCTCCTTCTATGCCCCCGTTCCTTTTTGTCTGAGCGCTCTTATCTTCTCCTCTTTCCTTAACCCCACGGTGACCTCCCAAACATGGTTCCTTTCTCTCTATCGCTTCCATTCGTCAATGTCAGAGGAAAGGGAAAAGAACTGCTAACGTCAAAATGGGACAATGTATTTGATCACGAGGAAGCTATGCACTTGCTTTTAATCACAGACTTAATTCACCCCGTCAGTCATCGGCTGAGTGGGTATGGCGTCTGACTACTGTTTAAAGGGTTGGGGTTTCGAGGCAGCCTGCGTGCAGGACATGTTCTTTTCAAAGTTATCGTCTATGCAGACTTCGCTCCACTTCCAGTCCTTCCAATGAGGGTTTAAAACCTAGCTGATGTACGGGAAAGCATGGGTAGAAAAACAATTCCATGCGCATTAAATCCCGTTCATCTTTTGGGTATAAAGCATCCCACGGCGATTGGTAGAATAACTGGGGGAAAAACCCAGACAAATAATGGATTGTAAAGGGGAGAAAACGTGTACACTGGCATCGAGTTGAGGACTCATGTCCGAACTTGAAATGTGGCTGCCTTTATGGGGGGAGTAACGACGATCGTGTTTTCCCCAAACTGTACTATAACGACCTCGTAGTTCTCTCTGAAAAAGGGGGAGAATGAGAGAAAGAGTAACGTTCAGTCACACGTATTCTCCTCTGTCACGTCGCCGAGGGATGGCAAACACCAAGTCAGGGGCTCCACTCCGCGTTCACACACCAACGACCAGCCCCGCATTCAACCTTCATCCACAACCCAGACACTCACTATGATTCATCCCTAACCACCTCACACCAAATGTAACATAAACTAACTAAATTTATTAATCACATCACAACATGCACCCACAAAAAAAAAACAACAACCAATAATTTGCTAAACCAAACAGCGCACAAAATTACATTAACAAGGCCACGCGTACGCTATAGACAAAACACACACTGCCGACCGCTCTGCTTCCTTCTCTGTGTACAAAAACCTGTGAATGCAACAAACAATCAATATCAGCCAAATAATTTCAAAAATGTTATGCCCCCCACAACAACAGGTATTCAAATCATTCCAACTTTGCAGCAACGCACAAATCACAATAATTCAAAATTTTGAGATAAGCAAAACTATCACCAACTATAGTTCATTACTAATGCATTTCCTTCAACAAAGGGTGAAACCAAAAGCCCAAAGCGATAAAAAGCTTTTTGACGTGTTCTTCTGTTTCAAAGTTCATGGGGTTCACAACACCAAGACATAGAACACATCCAAAATGACAGATGAACAAAACTAACATGAGTGTCCACAGGTATGTTGGCGGAGACGAATATGAGTCGAGCCTTCAACAAGGAATTTTCATTCACATTCTTTGTCAGCGTTTGATTCCTCTTTTCTCTACAGTCTCTCTGCTTTCCATTCGATGACACATTCTATTCTCCGCATTCATCCACTCTCCACTACTTACATCGGTCCATTCACCCGCTCCCAGTCAGGAAGCCCAAGACCAGAAGTCCGTTCCCTAAAACGAGGAGTCAATGGAGTCACTCTTCCACGCCGCTCCTGTCCTTCAGACAACAGACGTCCCCCAACCGTCAGTCGGCCACCAGCTTGACAACGCCCACTCTCACCATCAGGTGGGGAAAGGGGACCACGGCACAGCAACTGATCAGGCCCTGGGATGACATTAAACTAACAGGTAATACTAACCCAAGTCTCCAAGGAAAACCTAAGCCCCCAAACTACTTGAAAAACCACATAGGTAAAGTTAATTAAAACACTATCTTTCTTTCCCAAACAAGAAAAATGCAAAACACCCTTTTAAATTCATCAAAAAAGAAAACAATAACATTAATATAGAATTAACTTAAAAAACAATTTTGACAATGTTATTCAAAGGGAAATAATTCAACAAGTGTTTATATGTATGACATTGACCTTGAAGGTCAACTTTCGCCGGTCATCATGACCTTGGCCAATTATAACAAGTTCCCAACAGCGAAGAGAACTAACTGTCAAAATGTCGGAACACGCCTTTCAAATAACAACCGAAATTTATAAAAGCAAAAAATTATACAATACTACTGACTTCCAACACTTAACTACAAATTAAATGTGTTTTTTTTTTCTCAAAAACAAACAACCCTCAATTCAAAACATACAGACTAGTTCAATATAACTATCCATTTGCTTTTCCCAGCTTCACGGAAAAGAAACACTGTTCCCTTCTTTTTTTTCTACAAAATACATAACAAAATTAAAATCGGGCGAAGGGAAGTTACTCCGTCTATCACCGCAAAGTAAAATTCTCCCAAATCCCCACACGTTCACAAATACACACGCTTTCTACCCACACATTTTCTCGCGCTCACGTTAAATTCACAAGCATAAAACCAAAATGCCAGAAAGCATGAAACAAAAGAGGAAAATTGTAACTGAATACATTGAACCAGGCGCACACAGACACAAACGAAAAAACTTTAACTTCCGAATCCAGACGAACAAGGGCCCAAAAGTTCCAAACCTGAAACCCGAGAGGACCACGACCAGGCGCACAGAAAAACTGTTGAACGCCCATGAAATTGGGGGACAATAATGTCCACGCCAAAAACTCCAACCACTGTGGGGAACAGGAGCTCCAAGCCAAACAAAAGCTTCGTCGTGTGGGGAAACTTCTAATCTCGACTGACTCGTCAACACACAAGTGACCTCCCCTGTCTACCTGAACTCAGTTCAGGCCACGTCAAAATTAAAAACCCGGTTTTTGGACTCTGGGAACGAAGTATCTAAGGGAAACACACACGCACGCTTGCATGCAACTAAAAATAACCGCACAGGCCCACAACTTCCAAACACAATGTTTTTTTTTTCAGCCTAGCTATCACACACGTTCCAAAATAAACAGTTGGAGGAGCAAATCTAACCCTGTTTCGTGAAAAACCCCCCCTTCCAGATAAAACCTGGGGGGTTACATTAACAACAGGAACAGTACAGGTATAGATTTGCAGAACATCTCACTCGACTTCGATGCGACTAGATAGTCAGCCCCAACATTCTCCTTGCCTGGGATGGCCTCCACAAAAAAAGAATACGGCGGGCATCTGGAGGGACCATCTCATGACACGCTTTTGGTCGCTTTCATGGTTTGCAGATACTGTATGGCTGATGGTCACCTCTGAACCGTAAACTGTCGGCCATACAGATAGGGACTGAACTTGCCTATTCCCCAAACCATAGCGAGACACTCCTTCTCCACGGTCGAATAGTTTTGCTCTGCGGGCAAAAGCTTCTTGCTTGCGCAAGCCAGATTTGAAGTCCTTGCCCTTTGATCCTGGAGCAGGACTGCCCCTAGCCCTGATTTCTGACGCATCCCTGCGAAGCACAAATGGTTTGTTGAAGTGAGGTAGAACACATCGGGTTGCGATAGAACGACTCTTTGAGAGAGTTGAACGACTTGTTCAGTTCTGGTGTCCACTCTTCCGCGAGGAGTCACTCTCTGGCAGCGTTCGCAAGACAACAGTATCGATGAATTTTCTCTGCACATCCCTGGCCAATAGAAATCTCGTCCCACTCTGAGTCGGGTTTTCTTGGTCCCCCAAATGTCCACTCATGGGTGGGTCGTGAGCGAGTTGAATAACCCGCGGACGAAACGGCTTCGGCCACACACCTGTGTATCTGTTGATCACCCTCACAATATACTCTCTGTAGAATCCCCTTCTTAAATCGGAAAGTGACCTGGTTCCGCTTCTTGCCAACGTGAACTACACTCTCTTCGCAACGGTCTCTAGCGCGCTGCAACGTGGCATCCTTCTCTTGTAGTTCTCGCAGCTGTTGGGACTAACGTTGAGATCTTCAACACTTTCGATGCCCGAGAACAGTGTGGGATTTCTCAGCCCCCTTTTTGCGCTCGGGTCTGAACTACTCCCAACGGTTTTGACGACGGAAACAAAGGTACCGCTAAAAAGTTCTCCGTTCATCCCTGTCACCTGGTTCCCAAGGATCACTTCACAACGCAAATGACGCAGTAACGGCCACAACAAACTTTCCTTGCACAAGCGGGGTGTCCACACAGATTAATGCCAAGGGTAGGTTCCCACACATGAACGATCAGCCTTTTCCAGTTGAATATTTCCCGGAAGGTACTGGTCCGCAGCCACAAGGTCTTCTCTAACGCAACAAACTTTCCGCTCCTGTGTCTCTAAGAGCTGTCACCTCCTTGCCGTTCACAGTCGCGGGAAAGTATGGTGAATAAGCAGCCACAGTTTCTCTGTCCAACCCTCCTTCTCTGGCGAGCGTATAAATCTCACAGAAGATCGGCACTGCCTGGCAGTATGACCGGGTTTCCCCACCTTAGCACCGAAAATCCGCAACTTCCCCGAGTTTTTGACGAGGACGACGAGGGAGCCTTGGAAGTCAAAACGGTTGTCTGCTGGTTTGACCGAGTTCCCTGCAGTTGCAGCAGTTGCTTTGTTAGTCCCGTTTCCAATGTCCTTCCTCTATTGGCTGGGCTGACCCTCTGGTCCCGGACTTTCTTGAACTGACTCGGAGCACCAATGGGAGGATTGTGCACTCTTGCCTCTCGCCTAACTTCGACATAGTCAAAAGCAAGCTGTGCGGCTTCCTCCAATTTCGCGGTTTTTCCGCGGCGTAGTAGCAGGTCGGTGGGGTTGGCAAAACTGTTCTCTCAAGACAAATACACAACGCTTTGGATCTTCGAGTCCACCTCTGCAGCTTCAACCACAAGATTGAAGTTCTCTTTAGTCGCTTCAAAACTGGGTGAAATCTCGTCAACTTCTTTCCGCATTCCCTAAACTTTCCCCCGGTAAAACTCTGGAAATCCCACGAAATTCCTTAGAAGAGCGGTCTTGATGTCGTGATAGCTGGTGGTGTTTCGCCGTGATCAATAAGCAGAAACCGCTTTCCTCGCTTTTCCATGCAACAACGGAGACAATCTCGCAGCCCAAACGCCCTCTGGCCCTCATGCGCAACGGCTATACTTTCAAAATTCGCAAAAATGCCTCAATATCGTCTCCATCGCGAATTCGGGCAAACCGCACACGGGACGAATCAGGGGTCTTTGGTTTGGCCAACTTCGCTAACTCCCTTTGAAAGATCTCAGCGTCTTCAGCCCTTTTCCTTTCCGAGCTCTCCAACCCCCCCGCTTTGGGGCAACTGGATCTCATCTTGTCTCAACTTCGGTCCTCCCTTCTAAAACTGCTCCTGAAGCTCCATTTTTCCTTCCCTTTAATTTCTCCCGGCGATCCAACTTTCCTTCCTTAATTTCTCCTGGCGATCCGACTCTTCCTTCCTTAATTTCTCCTGGCGATCCAAATCTTCCTTCCAAGCCCCTCTTGTTGATTAAGCTCTTCCTTCCTCAATTCCAACTCTTCCTTCCTCAATTCCTCTTGGCGATTTCCGACTCTTCCTTCCTCAATTTCTCCTGGCGATCCGACTCTTCCTTCCTAAACCCAGTTCCTCTTGTCGCAAGCGCATCTTCCTGATTTTCCCTTTAGCTCCGCCTGAACAAAAGCCACTAACTCGGGGCCTATCAGTCCAAGAGCTATCCCGTTCTTCGCAACCGTAACACCTCCGGATCCACCGTAACCTCGGTGTTGGTACCCATCGGAGAACGTTCTTGCTCAACAAGCAGAGGTTTCTCCTCGACAGTTAACTTGCCAGCATCCATCTCTTTTTCCTCTGAAGCCTCTGATCTGGAACCACCCGGCCTGAACGTAGACGTTTCTTATCCTCGATGGACATACGCCACAGTCGATTATCGCGAAAACCCAGTTCACGGGAAAAGCGTCAATTTTTTACTCTACCTAACACCTTTCACACACACACTCATACAAAACCCCAACTACTGACCTACAAATTTTGAACTAAACAAAACTCTGAACGCTAAGATGAATCGGGGACCTAACTGAGCGCCTGAGGTGATCCTCCCCCAAGCTATCAGGTCTGGACTCGGCCTGAACTCAGTCGAACCCCTGGGGTCCGGACTCCCGCGGCTCAGAGCCCAGGCCCCTCCAACCCCCACGTTCAAACAAACACACAAAAGACACAAAGATGCAAAACCCAAAAAAAGGATGTCCCAACCCTATCACACACCAGTCAAACACACGAAATGAAACTCCCGAACTTACTGTTCAGCCCTCATCCCACCGCTGCCACCAATTTGTCACGTCGCCGAGGGAGATGGCAAACACCAGTCAGGGGCTCCACTCCGCGTTCACACACCCAACGACCATCCCGCATTTAACCTTCATCCACAAGCCCAGACACTCAACTATGATTCATTCCCTAACCACACTCACACCAAATGTAACATAAACTAACTAAATTTATTAATCACATCCCCAACATGCACACCACAAAAAAAAACAACAACCATAATTTGCTAAAACCAAACAGCGCACAAAATTACATTAACAAGGCCACGCGTACGCTATAGACAAAACCAAAACTGCCGACCGCTCTGCTTCCTTCTCTGTGTACAAAAACCTGTGAATGCACCACAACAATCAATATCAGCCAAATAATTTCAAAAATGTTATGCACCCCACAACAACGGGTATTCAAATCATTCCAACATGCAGCAAAGCACAAATCACAATAATTCAGAAATTTTTGTTTTGCAAAACTATCACCAATATAGTTCATTACTAATGCATTCTTCAACGAAGGTGAAACCAAAAGTCCAAAGCGATGAAAGCTTTTTGACGTGTTTTTTCTGTTCAAAAGTTCATGGGGTTCACAACACAAGACGATAGAACACATCCAAAACTGAGCAGATGAAAAAACTAACATGAGTGTCCCAGGTATGTTGGCGGAGACGAATATGAGTCGAGCCCTTTAACAAGGAAGGGTTTATTCACATTCTTTGTCAGCGTTGATTCCTCGTCTCTACAGTCTCTCTGCTTTCCATTCGATGACACATTCTATTCTCCGCATTCATCCACTCTCCACTACTTACATCGGTCCATTCACCCGCTCCCTAGTCGGAAAACCCAAAACAGAAGTCCGTTGCTAAAACGAGGAGTCAATGGAGTCACTCCTTCCTCACGCCGCTCCTGTCCTTTTAGACAACAGACGTCACCCAACCGTCAGTCGGCCACCAGCTTGACAACGGCCCCTCTCACCACTCGGGGCGGAAGGGACCACGGCACAGCAACTGATCAGGTCCTGGGGATGACATTAAACTAACAGGTAATACTAACCCAAGTCTCCAAGGAAAAAACCCAAGTCCCCCAAATACTTGAAAACACATAGGTAAAAGTTAATTTAAAAAACTATCTTTCTTTCCCAAACAAGAAAAAGCAAAACAAACCCCCTTTTAAATTTCCCCAGAAAGAAAACAATAACATTAATATAGAATTAACTTAAACAAATTTTGACAATGTTATTCAAAGGGAAATAATTCAACAAGTTTATATGTATGACATTGACCTTGAAGGTCAACTTTCGCGGTCATCATGACCTTTGGGCCCAAATTCCCAACAGCGAAGAGAACTAACTGTCAAAATGTCGGAACCGCCTTTCAAAAAACAACCCGAAATTTATATAAAGCAAAAAATTATACAATACTACTGACTTCCAACACTTAAACTACAAATTAAATGTGTTTTTTTTTCTCAAACAAACAACCCAATTCAAAACATACAGACTAGTCTCAATATAACTATCCATTTGCTTTTCCCACTTCACGGAAAAGAACACTGTTCCCTTCTTTATTTCTACTAAAATACTAACAAATTAAAATCGGGCGAAGGGAAGTTACTCCGTCTCATCACCGCAAAATAAAATTCTCCCAAATCTCAAAACGTTCACAAAAACACACGCTTTCTACCCACACATTTTCTCGCGCTCACGTTAAATTCACAAGCATAAAACCATAAATGCCAGAAAGCATGAAACAAAAAGGAAATTTTTAACTGAATACATTGAACCATGCGCACACAGACACAAACGCACAAACATGACTTCCGAAATCCAGAGACGAACAACGGGAAAAGTTCCAAACCTGAAACCAGAGGACCACGACCCGGCGCCCCAGAAAACTGTTTTAAACGCCCCCTGAAATTGGGGACAATAATGTCCACGCCACAACTCCACCACTGTGGGGGAAAAGGACTCCAAGCCAAACACAGCTTCGTCGTGTGAGGGAAACTTCTAATCTCGACTGACTCGTCACACACAAGTGACCTCCCCCGTCTACCTGAACTCATTCAGGCCACGTCAAAAAATTTAAAACGGTTTGTTGGACTCTGGAACGAAAATATCTAAGGGAAAAACACACGCACGCTTGCATGCAACTAAAAATAACACGCACAGGCCCACAACTTCCAAACACATGTTTTCTTTTCAGCCTAGCTATCACACACGTTCCTAAAATAAACAGTTGGAGGAGCAAATCTAACCCTGTATCGTGACATCCTCTTCAAACCCCGCAAGCTGTGATGAACAGGAGTTGTCCATTCTCTCTCAGCTCTCTGACTAAACCTCTGTCAGTGTGGGCTGCACGTCTGTTTCACTGCCAGAATGACAGCTATGAAGGGCAAATGGCAGCTGAGCACTTCTAAGTATAACTGATTTTTCTGTCCCCCCCCCCCCCCTCTCCACTGCCGTATTTCTCCCCATAACCCCCCCCCCCCCCCCCCCCCCCCCCCCCCTCCCCCTCCCTCCCCCATTCTCTTCACTCTGTCATTCCATTGTAATTACTGTTTTATCCCTTCATTGACTTCTTTCCTCGTCCCCGCTCTCTTTCAATAAGTCAGACTGCACAGGTCGTTTCTGTATCCATTCCGTTCCACTCACTGCCACTGCAAAAGACAGAGGAAAAGTTTCGTCGTAGGAATTCAAGAAGGCTTCAAAGCTGGTTTGACCGCAGGCAAACATTGGGAAAAAAAGAAACAGAGTGAAAACAGAATAGCTGGGCCGCCAAACAAAGAAAGAGACAGATCACAAAACAAAAAGCTATGAGTTTCGGGCCTACTGTTTCTTCAGTACGAACAGACAGTCAATGGTCTCTTTGTTCTGGGTGCAAAATTTGGTCTTGGGTAAACAACCAGAACATCGGAATGGAACTGGGGTTAAGGGGAGAAGGTACAGGTTACAATGATACTGATACTGATACTAATACTGATGATGATGATGATGAGATGATGATGATGGTGATGATGATGATGATGATGATGATGATGATGATGAGATGATGATGATGATGATGACAAAGTTGATGATAATAATAGCAATTATCATAATAATTAGTATAATAAGAAGGATGATAACAACAACAACAACAACAATCATCATCATCATCATATCATCATCATCATCATCATCATCATCATCATCAATCATCATCATCATCATCATCATCATCATCATGCGACCAAAAGAGAGAATCGTAAAAGTAGTAGCAATAATGATAATGATAGAGGACGAGAAGGAAAGACTGAAGAATAAGAATAGTTAGATTATGATGGCAATAATAATAATAATAATAATAATAATAATAATAACAATAATAATAATAATAATAATAATAATAATAATAATAATAATAATAAATAATAATAATAATAATAATAATAATGCTAATAATAACAATAATAAATCATAATAGTGATGATAATAATAGTAATAATATCAATAACAATATTAACACTAAAACTAACACTACTAATGATGGTGATGATGATGATGATGATGATGATGATGGATTGATGATGATGATGATGATGATGATGATGACAATTTTAATGATAATAATAGCAATAATAATAATAATAATAATAATAATGATGATGATGATGATGATGATGATGATGATGATGATGATGATGATGATGATGATGATAGCAATAACAACAACGGCAATAACAACAACACAGAAAATGTTAAAATTAGATAAGATCTAAGAAAGAAACAAAGCAGCAGCAGCAGCAGCAGCAATAACTTAATGATAAAGATAACAATAAACAGAACGGGAAAGATAGTATAACAAAATCTAACAAGTTTACAAACGCGTGACCATTTAGAAAAATACAAAAGGAATGTAGTTTTGGTTCTCAGAATGGACGGAGTTCAGTTAGAATACTGGTAAACTGGCCCTGCTGCACCTGCTCATGTGTTTGCCATTAATTTTCAGACTTAATTACAAACAGACAGTATGTAGCTTAGGGGGTTGTTGCCATCAGAAGAAAAAAAAAGGGGACAGCCTGACTGCTGATGAACTAGCTAGCTTATGTCGATTGACATGAACCCAAAATAATGAAGTATCAAACTAGGAATTGGCATCCATACAATGTTTACACTGTTTATTGTTGCAGTGAAGAAACATCGGCGTCCCTCCTCCCCTGGATCGTAAGGAGAGCTGTGCACTTGCTCTAATCACGGACATAATTAGACACGTTCAGTTACACACATCCACATCTTCCCAGCAAGAGGCTGGTGTAGGAAAACAAAGGAACTACCCATTGTCTGTCTGTCTGTCTCCCTAATTAGTCGTCTGTCTGTGTCACTGGCCTTTCTGCCTAGAGCTTGCCACAGGGAATAATAGCACATTCGACTTGTTGATCACAAGTTGGATCAGAATCTGTTGTTATCAGCTAGCCTGCTAGTCTGCGTAGACTGGTGTGAAGAAAATCACACAAAGAAATGGGAGACAGGTATGCAATTTGAATTTTGGCATGTTCGTTGTCTTTGTTTAGCCTACCCGTGTGTTTGATTTTTGCACAGATAGCTTAGACCAAATCATCTCATAGCTTAGACCAAATCATCTCATAGCTTAGACCAAATCATCTCATAGCTTAGACCAAATCATCTCAAATCTCCTCTGTCTCTATTTGCCGGGCTTGTCTCACAGAGAGCTTAGACCAAATCATCTCAAAGCTCCTTTGTCTCTATTTGCCCGGCTTGTCTCACAGAGAGCTTTACACAACAAAATCACAAAGTTCCTTTGTCTTTATTTGCCCGGCTTGTTTCACATAATGGTTTAAAACATTGTCTCAAACAACAACAAAAGAAGCAAACACAAACACAGATAACAACTTAATGATGCAAACTTTTCACTATTATGTTCCCATCTGTCCCCCCACCCCCACCCCCACCCCCCTTGTTGTCACCTCCTTTTTGATCTTGGAGTCGACCTCCCCAATCACAAGGCCTTCATACAGTACCAGGGGATGAATGGCAGTTGGGTTGAACAGTCTCGAACCGTATGCAGTCTGGCCCTCGTGCGACACCAGGCTGACGGACTTCATATGTGCAGGCGTGTGTGATACATGTATGGACATCCATTGCCCTTCCCTGATACAAGGCTCTGTCAGGGCGACCGCTTATGACCCTTCAACACTAGGGATACCTTCATAGGGGTTCTCAAAATACTTTGTCATGCTTGCACCTCTGGGATCTTCGTGGGTACAGGCTTTGGGATTTAGAACTGGATCCCTCAAAATAATAGTCGGCGTAGCAAAAGAGGTGGGAGAAGAGAGGTAGGTAGGAATGCAACAAAAGATGAAAGACTATCCAAGAAATATTTCAGGATTTGTACATAGAACTGCTGCAGTGCCAGAAAGAGGATCTCAGCAATTGAAAAACATCCACATACCTTAAGAACATCTGTTTATGCTCATTTAGAAAGTAACTACAATCACCATTTGAAAATTTTTACAGATGGCTCAGTGCTAGATAATGATAACACGGGAGCAGCCTCATAATCCCTAGTTTCAAAACAGAAAAGCTCTTCTTTCTTGGTAAACAGTTATCGATATTTAGTGCCGAATTAATTGCTATACTTAAGTCGTTAGATTCCATCCTAAATTTCCCAATAAATAATTCCCAAATTATGATAGTGTTGATTCGAATGCAGCAATCCACTCGAATAAGTCTGCATGTCCTTCAATTCCTCTTAATATGGTACTAGAAATTCATCATCTCATTCATCTTTTATCCTTGAAAGGCATTACTGTTACTTTTTGTTGGATCCCCTCTCATTGTGGTATTGTACCCAACGAGCGCGTAGATCAACTAGCAAGAAAAGCAGCTCAAAATGTCAATTACGCAATACCACTTAACATTCCTTTAGATTTGAAAGAATGTTTTTCAATTATAAATTCAACGTCAAGAAGAATAAGTAAACAGACTGTGAACTCAGGACGTCCAATATTATCACAACTGTGTAAGTTTTGTGTTGGGTACTAGGGGGAAACGTACAAACAAGTCTACTTTCTCGTCTAGGAGATTGGGTAGCTTATATCATAGATTTCGTTTGAACGCTTTGAGTAAAACAAAATATTGTCATAACGTTTTAAATGTATGTGTGGGGAAAACCTTTGTGTCTGTCATTTACTAATTCAATGCCCAAGAGCAAGAGAACTCTTTAACATATTCGGGTATTGATGGTTCACTGGTGGATCGATTCTTACATTTTACCAAGTTTTTTTAAAAGTTCTTGTGTTCTTGAGTCAATTGCAAATGTTTGTTATGTTGTTCAGTTGGCCTTTATCTTTAGTTCTTATCTCTACTCAGTTACATAAATTCTGGTTTGTTTAAATGGAAGAGGCGATAGAAGTGGAGGGGGTGGGGGGGGAATGAGGATGTGGTTATTCTATATTAACATATTAATACATCTATCACTTAATTTACTTCATTCACCCCCACATAAAATGTCTGAATCACTGTAGTGGAAGGACATTTAAACCGCACGGACAACACAACTCACACACACAGCACAACACAACACACACAAACACACAACACACACACACAACACTACACCACACACACTCACACACACACCCAACAACAACACACACACACAACATGCGCCCTCGCACACCACATGGACCCGGGCCCACTCATCCTATACAAACACATGTTTACTTTTCACTACTACACATAATATTTTTTTTTTAAATGGTAGGTTGGCACTCAAGGTTTAACCAGCGCGTTAGGCCTTTGCGTAGGTCAGAGTCTGCTGAAGTCGTAGCCACAAGACCCTCTGCTTCAAATTCTTCTCATGTTTGTGTTGTTCATATATCCATCTGCTTCATTCTTGCGCAGTTGTGGTCTCAATACTTAGCGGTTGTGGTTGTAGCGTGTTTGGACTAGTCCGCATGCAGTTGACGCCTCCTTCTTGAAATTACTCTATGTCACCGTTAGTCTGTGTTACTGCGTTGTTGAGAACTGTGATGAACATAGCGCTTATAACATACCCAAGCGTAGGCCTTCTTGTTCTATCCCCTACGCTTTCCCAGCTGCCTCCTCATCGCCACTACCCCTCCCTCACTCCTCACACTTCCATCCTGTACTCCTGATGTGTTAATCTGGCTCTCTGTATTTCCTCGCCCTCCTCTCCTACTCTTCAGTTCAGCCTGTCGATGTCTTTCCTTTATGGTCTCCTCCAGCCCACCTTCCACACAAAAGGACGTCCGGAAAAGTTTACTTACGAATGCGTGTGGCCCGGTCTCTGTAGCGGCAGGTTTAGGGCTGAAAGAGAAACATTGGAACATGCTTATGGGGGGCTTTTCTGCACAAAGACAACAGAAAACCAGGTGTGACAGTTTCCTGCGTCGGAATTGTTTGCTTTTTTTTTTGTTTTTTTTTTTTTTTGCTTTATTTTTTTCTTACAAGTATGCCATAAACCAACTGGGCATCGAATTTTTTGGTTAAGTGTTCTATATTGCACCCCACCCACTCCCCCCATTCTCTCTCCTCCTTCTAGTTCGTCATGAATCTGGTGATAAAGGATTTGTCGTTATTATTCTTATTCCTTCACCTATATGCTGTGATTGTTTTGCAGGTTTATGATTGATATTATTTCCATTTAAGAATAACGAAAATAGTAGTCAATTAATTCTTTTTATTTCTCTCTCGCTCTCTCTCTCTCTCTCTCTTCTCTCTCTCTCTCTCGCCTACTCGATCTATTTACAAACACCACCTCGTTTTTGTTTCATCCCTTATTCACCTTTCTATCTAGCATCCCAGTTCCAAAGAATTGACCAGAAAAGGACGGAGGGTGATGCTACTGTACAGTTGGGTGTTAAAGTCTTGAGGATTGTTGCTACGGGCGATGAGAGAGTGTGAAGAGAGAGAGTTGAGAGAGAGAGAGAGCAGTGTCTGAGATGCAGGAAGAAAAGAGGGAGTGAGAGAGGTGAAGAGAGAGAGAGAAAGAGAGAGGAGAGAGAAGAATCATCCTTTTATACAGAAATTTGATCGAAGAGCATGGGGTGACGAATCGTTGTCGAGTGAGACAGAGTAACCTATGTCACCATGCCCATATACTCTGGCATGGATACTCATCGGGTGACGAATCGTGTCAGAGCACCATTAATTCCGAGGCTATTTTTGTCACTGGATGAGAATACTGTGGTTCGATCTGAGGACTTTCTTGTCGTAAACAGACCCCAATAGGTTTTTCTTCTGGCTTCAGAGTTCTCAAAACGCCAATGTGAAAACAACAGAGTCGAGTCACATATGTCGTCGTGAATGTTGGTAGTGAGTTACGTTTGTACTTATTCATGTCGAATCCTGTTGATTTTTATTTCTGTCTTTCTTTCTGCGTACGCAGGCTGATAGTCCTGCGGAACTCCCTGTATTAGACAGGCAGTGGTGTTTTGGGTGTATGACCGTTGTTTTTTTTTATCGGCCATTAAGGCATCCATATCTCCATATCCTGGCGAAGGTGCATGCTATGTGTAAACGTGTCTATCCATACCAACGGCCAAACTGGCTTTCTCTTCCGAATGTTGGTGATGGGGTTGTTACGTGTGTGCAAGATGTGGTGCGTGCGTTCACACACGGAGACCTCGGTGTATAGTCTCATTCGAAGGGACTGTATGGGGGATTGGAGTCTGCACCAATGTTAACTCCGAGGGAAAAATATCCCCCTTGTTCCGTGCATTCGACCCGCATTACCTGTAGAATCACGAGTCCCGGCGCTCTACCAACTGATCTATTCCGGCCCCCACACGGTTTGAACTTTTCACAACTGATTGACAGAAACTCTTCAGTAATCATCATCAGAAACATCAATCAGAAACATCTTCTACGACACATATCCCTGTTCTGTCGAGTATATGTTGTTGGTTTGTCCGTTCGAGTCGACGAAGTCATCTAGTCATCCTGGGATCGGGGGTGAGTGCGTTGATGGTGGGTCAGCCGATCTGCGCCCGGAATGACCTATCACAGTATGGTCAGGGGATGGTTGCGACAGTTGGGAGATCTGTTGTCAACAGTGAGTATATACACACGCGTTGTAATGTCTCACCAAATTTGTTAATGGCAGAATTCCACGCCAAATGATGTTTATAGGCTTTTGTCAGCTTCGATAACGGGAATATAACAAGTGTTATGTTTAGCTGTGACTGACCATCAGCGTACATGATATTCTCATGACACACCACAATTCACTGTCTGTGCTCCATTGTTAGCACCAATTTGGGATCGTTTCTGCTCCGTTTCTCCTTTTCAGGTCTGTCCTTAACATCAAATGTTTAGGAACAAAAACTTTTCTGACTAAATCGGCAGGTGTCTGTATCGCTCAGTCGTGGTTGACAATAGGCTGTACACTTTGAAAGGAGGTTGTAGAGTACAGCTCTGTTGTGGGGAAGCAATCTGGAATGGACACCATAAGTTCTCCTTTTCATTCTTCTCAACATATAGAGATAACTGTATAATTCTTTGAATCATCTCTTGTTGTCTGACTGTCTTGTATCTCTGTTTTGGGTTTTTTCTACAGACGGCCTGTCGTGAGTGAATTTGCTCCCAGTTGTGCGTTATTCATAATTCATGGGTACAGTTGTTTGGATGGACGTGTGGCGCTCTTGGGACAGGGACACATCACTCACAACTGGCTTGGCGACCCACTTTTTTCTGTGGTTCAGTAGGGGGCTTCGTAAATAGTATCATCTGAATATTGACACAGATAAAAAAACTCACAGCTTGAAGTGACTGAACTAATCGGCGGAGTGTGGATTTCGTCTGGTGGGGTCCTCTGGTCGTTGTGATAAGTGACTGCTCCCTGGAAGATTGATGCGATGGTGCTGCAGCAGGGAAGGTCATGGGGTGTCGCTGTGTGCCGGGGAGCGGAATGTTGGGATCGGGTGGTGAGCACACACACAACACACACACCCACACACACACACACAAACACACACACACACACACACACACACACGCGCGCGCTGCTTGCAAACATACATACATACATTCATACTAATTTGTTTTTTTCTTGAAGTATTAGATGACAAAGAAAAGATATAAAAGAAAGCCCCGTGATCTTTGTCTACAGACAAGGATGGGAAGCCTGTTGGCAAAGTGGGGAATATAGAAAATCACCGTGTTTTCCTCATTCCGCAGCCTCCACTCTCCACCAACCCTCCCTGGTTCTCCCCTTCTTCCGCCCCCCCCACCCCCCACCTTCCCCCATTCCCCTCACCAGTGCCTCCTCCTCAGCATTTGTCCTTCTCTTTGGTCGATTCAGGAAGGGGATGATTTGTCGAATGATGTGTGATTATGCCTGCGCCGCGTTTATGTTTCTGGTCTTTCCTCTCCTACCTTGCTTTCACATCGTTTGGATGCTGACCGGGGTTGTTTCGGGTCTTGCCATCTTCCTCCCTTGAACACACAGTGTTGGTTGCAGCCGGGGTATGTTTATGGTCTTTCCTCCTCCTCCCTTCGCACACCAGTACGTTGGATGCAGCCCGGGGTGATGCTGTAGTCCCCATCCCGTGGGGCAGGGCTTGACACCTACATTGCGACATTCCAGGCTGCCACACCAACATGTGACGACATCAAAGCCTTGCATTAAGGACTCGTTTTTGTACAGACTGCACGATTAGATTGTTTGGGGAATTGTAATTGTATCTCGAAAGTTGATTCTCTCCATTTTCGTTCATATGACCTTCACGGCACATTGCCAGGTGGTCCAAGCTGATCATAAATAGAATACCCAAAGGACTGGAATTCCTCGGCGGCTTCCGTTGTATTCAAAGATGGGGGTGTATGGGTGAGTGCAAAGTCATGTAATGTGGACGTTACAAAGGGGAAGGTCATGTATTTGAAGATTGTTTGTGATTTATCGGTCGGTAATCCTCCCCCCTAAAAAAAAATTTATATAAGGTAAAATAAACCATTACAAGCGAATAATTTGATCTGTTATCAGCTAAACATGAATGCTTTTGCTTAGATCTAATGGTAAGCTGAGGTGCTTTCATATGTTCGTTCTGTTTTAATGGGGGAGGGGAAACAAATCTAATTTGTGGTGTGTGGCACATGCCGATACGCCTCCTCTGCACACCAGGCGAGATGCCTGTTTATCTACAACTTCCAAGTCTTTGCCTGCCTCTCTTCATTTGATGCAGCTGTCTAACAGCCAGTGCCTGAGGGGGTGCTCTTCTCCAGGCTAGTCGGGGGGGTTCCCCCAAAATAACTCTTTTGTGGATTGTGCACAGGCTTGAGGGATTCGTTGTGGATGGATGACTATGGGGGGAGGTGGAGGTGGTGGCCTCATTATCAGAAACTACTCCGCTTGATTTTTCCATTACACCTTGTTGTTTTCTGCACGCGAGATATCCTACGAAATAGGCTATCGATTCTGCATTTTCAATTTCCTTACATTTCTTCCTTGTGTGAGTTGTTTATTCCAGGATGTACTCAGGGATTTGTTCGTTCCTGTTTTGGGTTTTTTGCCTCTCTCTCTCTCTACTCTCTCTTTCTCTCTCTTCTCTCTCTTCGCTCCTCTCTCTCTCTCTCTCTCCTCTCTCTCTTCCCTCCTCATCTCTAATCGTTGTAAGCGTTTGCGTGGGAGCGGATGTGTAGTTTTTCTGGGTATTTACAGGAATTATTTAGTTTAAATCCGAAATCGTATCCTATGAAACACTCTCTTCTGTGCTTGGAGGGTGGTGAATGGAGAATAATAAGTGCTTATCAAATGAGCCTTCAGCAAGCTCATAGGTCTCCTTGGGGGAGACTATCTCACTATGGGGAGGAAACTCGTTGACATCAAATATCGCGTCAGATACGGTTTTTCGAAACTAATTGTGAAAATGTAGCTTGTTTTGCTCTTTCATGTTTTTGTTTTGCTTTTAGGTGGGACTTTGGTTGGGTTTTTGAAAACTCAAGCAAAATCATACACGGTATGCAACACCAACCTTTTTCTGGGACTGCATTTCTTCTTAAAAACGAAAAAGGCAGTGGAGTCTAGTTCGACGTTCGCGGTTTACTAAGGAAAATCAATAAGGTTTCGATTTACGGTTACAGTACCAGGCGTTGTATGTTTAGTGGAAATGAAAAATGATGAAAAAAACTGTATGAGACGTTATAGCCAATTAGCAATGGGCTATAACGGTTAAACGTAACATCGGGCATCATTCATGAACCATATTGAGCATAGCTACAAATTTTCGGAAGATAGATTCGGCCCGGTAGTTTTTTTTTTTTTTTTTTTTTATGGAGCGTGTGGAACACATTTTGACCTCGGACCGGACGGTAGCGCAACACACCACACACACAAACACCCACACACAACAACCTACACTCACACACTCACACTACACAGCTTTTCTTCGTTTCCCATTCTTAAGTATTCCCCAGTTCTATACGAACTGGGAGTACAATAAAAGCCATCAAGAAAATGGCCACCTGTACTAGTGACAAGCTAAAAACGTTCTCTCTTTGTCTTCGACACTTTTCAATGCCCTCCCAACTGTGTGAGACTGAAACCCTTATCCATAATGAGCCGGTAATTGTTTCATGTGCGTTTTCGTTTCGCCCAGACACGTGCCCAGTGTACAGCTACACCAGCAACCGGTCTTCCAACTGCTCCTCACTTCGACTACACTGCAGTAACAGTCTGGTCGGGTGGCTGAGGTCATTTCGTGAATACTACAGTATTAGCCCCGTTCGCGGAACGGCCCTGCGGAAGTATGTTCAGGTAGCGCTTTTAATTCCTGCTCTTTCTCGTTCCTTTTATCTGTGTGTGTGTGTGTGTCGTGTGTGTGTGTGTGGGTGTGTGTCGTGTGTGTGTGTGAGTGGTGTGTGTGTGTGCGCGCGCGCGCGCGTGTGTGTGTGGTGTGTGTGTGTGTGTGTGTGTGTGTGTGTGTGTGAGTGTGTGTGTGAGAGAGATAGAACAGAGAAGAGAGTGACAGTGAGAGAGAGAGAGAGTGAGAGAGGAGAGAGTGTGTGTGTGTGTGTGTGTGTGCTGTGTGTGTGTGTGTGTGTGTGTGTGTGTGTGGTTGTGTGTGTGTGTGTGTGTGGTGAGTGAGAGAGCGTGAGAGTGTGCTGTGCGTGTGTGTGTGGTGTGTGTGTGTGTTGTGTGTGTGTGTGTGTGTGTGTGTGTGTGTGTGTGTGTCCTTGAATCTTGAATCTTGTGTGGTGTGTGTGTCGTGTGTGTGTGTGTGTGTGTGTGTGTGTAAGTGTGTGTGTGTGGGTAAAACTGGCACCCACCAAACACACACACTACACACACACACACACACAATCACACACACATACACAAACACTACACACACACACACACGCGCGCGCGGCAGCGCCTTATGGACAGGCTCCTTTTGCATGTATTCTTGCGTCAGACATGTGTTCATTTGCTCCCTTCGTTTGCTAAACTTTTGTTGTTAGGTTAGTGATGCGTTGTGGGGGCTTGGTGTGCGGGACACAAGTATCCGGAACTGTCATTGATGCCAAAAATAGACCCAGACATCCAGATGAGGCTCACGGCGGATCTGCACCCCACCCCCCCTCTCCCCCCTGCCCCATTAATCTCTGTAGGGTGTTACACCATCGCTCACATATCGGTCAGTGTTGCAGTCGGGCACCCGTCACAGTGGTGGTATTTTTGACGGTGGATGGAATTGTTGGGGTGGTTGGGTGGTGGGGGTGAGAGGTGTTCAAAACAAAACCAATCGGATGGGATACAAGCCAGCCGTTTGGTGAGGGGGGGGGGGGGGGGTGGTGGCTGTGTGGGTGTGTGTGTTGTGGGGGGGGGGTGGGGGGGAGGGGTAGTATTTCACATGATTTAAAACATTAATTCGATTGGTTTGTCTTTGACCGATGTTAAAAAATGTGTTAATGCTTTGGACTCTTTGGATCCAAGTTGCTCTTTTTTTACTTTTTTTTTTTTTAAAGTTAGCTATTTCAATCGTTTAAAATGAATCGGTTTGTATGTTATATTATCTTTGTATTCCCTCAAAGATGCTGTTGTGTCTGTACCCGCTTGCACTGGGTCAAGGAGCTTTTGATTTTCTTTTACATATTTATGGATTACTTCTGATGTGTATAATCCATACATCGCGTATTTTTTTCAATCTTTTTATTTGTCTTTGGTTTGTTTTTGCAATGCCCACCAAGGGATACGGTGTACATTAATGTATTGTATGAGAACATTGTTCTATAAAGCTGTGCTTTGTGAAGAGCTGGGTTTCAATTCTTATTTCTGATCATTTTGGCGCCTACTTTGCTTTTAAGTTATGTATTTATGAATAAAATTATTCACTGGGAATCGTCTTGGATAGCATAACAATGCTTCTTTTTAATGTCACGGGCTCGGTGTTATAATAACGTAGGGATGTATTTCAATATTTAAAACAGAAAAAAATATTCGATTATTGTTTACAGGTTACCCATTTTTTCTAAGAAACTAGAGAAGTATGTAACTGCAGTTGGGTATAACTGATTATTTACTCGTTTCGTTCAATGACAGAGGAGTAGCTGTTTGTTTTCGAATAATTTTGAATTCAAAATATTTACAGAAGTACAAACCCGAGACGAAAACGGAAACTTCTAATTGTAGCATTTAGTTATTTGAAAAAAACAGTTTCTCTTGGTTAATGTGTACGGGCCCAATAAAGATAATCCTATTTTACAATTCACTTAATAAGAATATATAAAGAGCTACAATACTAATAATATTATTGCTGTGGGTGATTGGAACATTCACATGGATCCACTTCTAGATTGTTATAATTATGTACAAAGATATTAATCAAAAGCAAAGAGAAGAACACATTAAACATGACGGAAGAAATAGGTTGGCAGATTTATTAAGGAGGGGAAGTACAAGTCCGGTACTGTAGGAGATATACTGGGGAAAACGAAATCCACTGAAACAAAGCCGACTTGGACTTCTTTCTATTGTCTGATTATCTTTATATTTATCTTGAAATTCTGACATTGATCCGGCTATCGGTCTGGACATATTCGAAGGTTACATTTTGCTTGAAATTGGTTTAAAAGTGAAAAATACCTAAGGATTCTGGAAAATTTTATGTATCTCTGTTAAAAGTGAAGCAATATGTAGATCGAAATTAATAAGTTAAATTTGGATGTTATAAAAGAAATGGCAGTTGATCAATAAGCGATACTAAGATTCAATCAGTATTGTCTGAGTTAATTAAAACTGGATCAGATCAAAGATTTCAGATAAAAGTTTTTTGGAATTTTCGGTGATGAAAATTCGAGGGAAAAGCAATAGCGTACGCCACAATGAAAAAGAAAACAGCAACAGAAAAAAGAGAATCAGATTTTAAAACGCATTGAAAATCTTGAAAATCTTGAGAATAAAACAGAAATTGAAATAATGATAATTGAAGAAAAAATCCAAGAACTAAGAGCAATCAGAGAACAAACAATGGGAAGTGTATTATTAAGATCAAAAGCGAGATGGATTGCAGATGGTGAAAAAATATCAAAATACTTTTGCAACTTGAAAAGGAGAAATTTAATTAGTTAACAAATGACTAAACTAGTGATTAAGATGATGAAATATTAAACGAACAAAAAGATATTTTGTATAGGAGGTTAAAACATTTTTACGAAAATTTTATTCAAGAAAAAGATAACTGAATAGTGTGAAATCAGAAAACTTGTTAAAAAATTACACAGTTTCTGAAGATGAGTAAAAACTAATTGGAAGGAGGAAATCACCATAGAGGAAGCAAGCGAAGCTTTAAAAAATATGAAGCATGGTAAAAGCCCAGGTACTGTAGCGGCTTCGGCGCCGAATCTGTAAATTATTTTGGAAAAACACTGGGCCCACTGGTTGTAAGATCTGTAAATGAATATCTTACAAAGACGGAGATTTTCATACAACTCAGAAGCAGGGGACTAAATATGTGATACAAAAGGCTGATTAACCAAAGTATATTATAAAAAAAATGGCGTCTATTTCCCTCCTAAATGTAGATATACAAAATAGCTTTCCTCGTGTATTTCTAAAGAATATGAAATGTTTTACCATCTTACATCAGTGAGGATCAATCAGGTTTCATGGGCTTATAGTTTTATGGCGACAAACATTAGACTAATTTATGATTTGATTAATTATTTAAATGCGAAAGACCGTCCTGGACTATTGACTCTGTATAGACTTTGACAAAGCTTAGTCTCACTCAATTGGGATTTTTTGTTTGAACGTTCTATAGGGCATTTGGGTCTTGGTGGAGTTTCTTGCACTGGAGTGCATAAATTCTATTTATGGATATTATATCAATGTTTTTGTAATATGGTCGATGCTAAATGGTTTATAAATAGAAGAGGATGCAGACAGGGAGACCCTATATCTCCTTACTTATTCAATTATAAGCGCAGAAATTTTAGCCTATAATGATAAAGGAAGACAAGCAGATAAAAGGTATAAAAATAAATGATGTAGAGAACACAAAATATCCCAGTTTGCTGATGGAACACTCAATTAGTAAATTATGGTGAAAAAGTTCTTTTGAACAGTCTTGTGATTCTCCTTACACTTTTGGAAGAGTTTCTGGATCTCGTGAACAGCAAAAAAAAACGCAAGCAATATGGTTAGGTTGTCATAAAAACTCCAAGAAAAAATATGTCCTCATCTAAAAATTCATTATGGATCCCTTCCAATTCAAATAGACTCGGTGTTTGGTTTACTCAAGACTTGCAAGTATGTGGAAAAACATGTATTATGGCGAATAAATTTTCGAGGGAAGTTAAATTATTATTAAATTTGGTCTTAAGAAGTATAACACCGTTGGAAGAGTTGCTGGTTCTCAAGTCATCATTTCTGTCTAAGCTCATACACCTTTGGATTTTGTTACCAAAAACCCACCTGACCACTTAATTCCCAAAACTTCAAAAGATGTGTTTTAACTTGTGTGGAATGGGAACAAGATAGAATAAGCAGGAAAACAACAATTAAAAATATAAAACATGGTGGCTTAAATATACCTGACATAAAAAATTACATTAATGCTTTGAACTTTTATGGATAAAAACTTAAATCACAAATCACAAATGGCAAGAGCATTGTTATGAAAATATATCCATTCCTATCGAAAAATTTGAAAATTATGGACCAGCATTTGGTACAGGATACATGAGCTTCGTTATTTGTTTTGGAGACACACTTTATTGGCCTATTGGAATTTTGTCTTTGCGTGACACCACAAACATTTAATGAATTTAGCTGAAATCTGTTTTTTTTAAGACAAGGTATAAAACAGGATAATGAAGATATTAAAACTAAAGAACTAATTGAGAAAGCGAAAAGTTGCAATAAAACTTTTTTGAAGGAAAATGGACAATTCATGAACTTTGGAAAGTATTCATGACCAATGATGATTATTACATAAATATTGTCTCATACTGTGGATGGATTTCCTCAATTGAAAAAAATTCCATAAAGAAAAAACTGGAATAAATACCTGATATATTAATACCAAAACATTCCGAACATGCCAAGGGCTTTTAATAGTATTTTGAAAGAAGCAAAGGAAGCTAAAACGTTCTATGAAATTTTTATCTCAAGATGAGTCGTAAGCAAAACTGTTGCTTCAATGGTTACAAAAACTTATTCTGAAGTTTCGTGGAATAAAGTATTTACCACACGTCCACAAAATTAAAGATGTAAAATTAAAAATGCTTCTAATTTGAAATTATTCACGAATATTGGCACAAATATTGTTTTTTAAATGCCATGGGCCTGACCAAACACGACGAACTGCAATTCTGCAATGAAGTGAGAGATTCAGTCCAACACTTTTTATGGATGTGCAATTACGTTGCAAAATTTTTTTGAAGAGGTTGAAACATTTATTTACGAAAAATGCCGAAATTCGTTTTCATTAAATAAACACGCGATATTGTTGTCTTTGGAGTCGAAAAACTATGCAAACAGAGACAAATTTTGACTTTATTATTAAGGTTGCTAATTCTATATTTTTTTAGTGTAGATCGAACGGACGTAGGCCAATGTTCAGTTTTCAGAGCAGTGACAGCAGAGTCAAAAATTCGAATCTATAATGCTAAAAGTCATACAATGATCAAAACAGGTTTGATGCTGAATGTACAATTACATGCTTGATGTTTTTTAACTAATACTTAAAAAAAATCTGTAACAACAACAAAATCTCAAACTAAATACGCCCCATTCTCCGTAATCCCAGATATCCATTTTAAGTGTATGTTGTTGTTGTCTTCCTTTTTTTTTTTTTTTGAAGTTTTCATGATATTGAATTGACAGGTTTTTGAATGTACATTTGAAGCAACATACTTTTTTATGCTTTGATATTTTTATTCCGTTTGCTTTGCTGTAGTGTGGAAAATGTATATGTCAAATGTGTTTGATATGATATCAGGAGAATTAAATAAAAAAGTCAATTAAAAAAAAAAAGTGTGTGTGTGTGGATGAGAGAGAGAGAGAGAGTGAGAGAGAGAGGTGAGGAGAGGAGAGAGTAATGTGTGGTGTTGATGTGTTGTGTGTGTGTGTGTTTGTGTGTGTGTGTGTGTGTGTGTGTGTGTGTGTGTGGAGAGTGAGAGAGAGAGAGAGAGAGAGAGTGAGAGAGAGGTGTGAAGAGAGAGAGAGTAGTGTGTGTGTATTGTGTGTGTGTGTGTGTGTGTTGTGTCGTGTGTGTGTGTATGTGTGTGTGTGTGTGGTGTGTTTAACCAAACACCTTCGTCTTCCACGTGTTTCCTATTCCTCTCGTTTGTCTCTCCTACCTTTTACCATTTCGGTCGCACTGTTTCTGTTTCCATCTCCCTCCTCTCATCCCAATGGTCGTTTTATCTCCACTTTTTCTATTTACTGCCACCGTTCTGAGTTCACCGTATAATCCTGCGTCCTCAAACCTGTTTCTTGTTCTTCCACTCTGTTTTTCTATGTCGTCTACTGTCCTGCTTTTCTTATCCTACTTCCTCCGCCAGTTACTTATTTTTCCTCATTTCATATTGTTTCCTCTTTTCCCATTCTCCCTTTATTTTGTTGCTTCTTCTGCTTGTTTTTTACCTTCTTTATACCCATTTTCGTTTCACACCTATTTCTCCATTCTTTATACCCATTTCCTTTCACTTTCATACTTCTCCATCTTTATACAATTCCATTTCTCTATTTCCTGCTTTCTCCATCCTTTTTTATTCCATTTACTCTTCACTATTCCTTACTTCTACAATCTTTATACCATTTCCCTTTCACTATTCCTACTTCTCCATTCTTTATACATTTCCTTTCACTAATCCTACTTTCCATCTTTATACCATTTTCTTTCCTCTATTCCTACTTCTCCATCATTGTCCAGTTTCAAGTCTGCCTGCTTTTTTACTTATTACTTACTTACTTACTTATTATACTTAGGGCCGTTTAGCTCAAGAGTGAGCAGAGCAAATGGCATCGACACACTCCGCCATGCACTCGGTTCTGGGCTGCTCGCTGAATGTGTCCAGTTGGTCCCTGCCTCTTTATCTCTGCCTCAGTGTCTCACTCTGATGCTGCGAGGTCGGCCTCTCTTCGTTTTCCTGCGGGTTCCTTGTAAGGGTCTTGGGTGTGTTGCTGGTGCTGCTTCTGAGAGTGTGTCCAAGCCTGCCCCACGTCCTCTGCAGATTCTTGCTAGGTCCACTGGTTCCTGTCTGCTTGTTCATTAGATCTTCATTGTGATCTTTTCTGGGCCATTGATTTGAAGATGCGCCTCAGACAGGTGTTGTTGAGGTCTGAAGTTTTGCTGTATTGCCTTTTGGCATTCTCCAAGTTCTCGCAGCCGTAGAGCAGAACCGACTTACAGTTTGAATTGAAAGATCAAGTATGCCTGCTTTCTCTTCTGTAATATTTTTCCTATGCCATCCCATTGTTCCTTCTTCTTGCATACATCCATACATTTCATGATTTTTCCCACTGGTTCGTTTTCCCCCACCTTTTCCATACTTCTACGATTGTACCTACTCCTCCATGTTTACAGCTTTCTATCACCCTTTTTGGTTCACACATTCACTGTTTCTGGCCAATACTTGTACTTCTCCCATATTTGTGCTGCTCCTTGTGCTGCCTTACCCTCCCCCCCACATTTTGCTCCCTTGGTCCTTCTCCTCCCACATTTCCTGCTTCTGCTCTGTGCTGACCTGCTCTACAAGTTACTATCTTTTGTTCCTTCCTGTTCTTCTACGTTTTTCTACTTTTTTTCCCTTCCACATTTTCTTTTCTTTTTCCTCCCGTGTGTTCTTATCTATCCTACTTTAGTGTTTCCTTCACGCTTTCTTTTCCTTTCCACCTGTTTCTTTCACTCCCACCTTCTGCTTTTTCCTGTGCAGGTTTTCCTATATCTTGCTTCCTGTTTATACCTTTTCCTCTCTTTTCCATTCACAGTTCCTATTTTCCCATTTCCTCCAACCGGTTGTACAAATAGAAAATATTTAAAAAGACAAAAAAACAGGTGGGGGGGGTGGGGTTAAGGAAAATAAACGGCTGAAAAGGAAATCAATGTGATAACATAGAAAAACATAGAAAGGCTAAAGAAATGGTGGTGGAGGGGGTGGGTAGAAATAAAGTACAATGGTACGACATGTTTAGAAGTTAAATCAAAGTACTGAGGGTTAAGTTAGAATTAACAGGGTAAAGACAAACATCAGTAGAAAGGTGATGAAAGAAATTGTATGTGAAAGTACGCTAAAAACAAAAAAAAAAAAAAAAAAAAAAAAAAAAAGCATGTCGGTAATGGCCATCAAAGAAAGGAAAGTTCAAGAAGATGTAGGCAAAGGTTAAAATGACTAAAAGGAGTTGAATAAGAAAATCAAAGACAAAGGAGACGGTTGTAAAAGTGTGTGTGTGTGTGGTGTGTGGGGGGGGGGGGGGGGGGGGGTAGGACACATAATGTTACAACCATTTACGTGTCTTCAGGCAATAAAAAGTCATGACTGATAATCTTGTTGGCTCATGGCGCGGAGTATTTTGCAAGACAATTGAGGCTGTATAAGTATGTTTCTAATTGACTGTGTGGGTAGGTGTGGCGTCAAGTTCCGGGACAGTAAATAATTAACTGAATTAATCTAAAGTCTCTTTTGTCGACTTCACGTTGTCGTCGTCGTCTTTATAGTGTTGGTGTTGTTGTTGCTGCTGTGCTGCTGCTGCTGCTGCTGCTCTGTTGGTGTCGTCATCGTCGTCGTGACGTTTAATTTGTATGTTGTTTCAGGGGATCGAGCTTTGAGTCACATTCAAGTTGGAACCGGTGCTTGCAACGTTCAAAAAGACAACATGTCAGAATCGATAGCATACGATTATACGTGCCTATGAAGTCCATTTGCCACTGGGATAGGTTCGACGTTTACTCAGTTTCTCGGATGAGCTGGTTGTTTGTCTTATAAATTTTTTTGTTTGTGTAGGGAACTTTTTGTTGTTTCTTCAAAAAAAGGAGCATCGCTTTCTTCCAGCATTGTAAATTGTAACCGCTTTTAAACGAGAGAGAGAGAGAGAGGAGAGAGAGAGCGAGAGAGAGAGAATGAGAGAGAGGTGAGAGAGAGAGAGAGTGTGTGTGTGTGTGTGTGGGTGTGTGTGTGTGATGTGTGTGTGTTCGTGTGTGTGTGTGTGGTTGTGTGTTGTGTGTGTGTGTGTGTGTGTGTGTGTGTTGTGTGTGTGTGTGTGTGTGTGTGTGTGTGTGTGTGTGTGTAGTGTGTGAGTGTGTTTGTGTGTGGTGCGTGAGTGCGAGCGTGCGTGCGTGCGTGCGGGTGGTGTGTGTGTCTTGTGTGTGTGTGTGTGTTTGTGTGTGTGTGTGTGTTGTGCTGTGTCGTGCGTGCGTAGCGCGCGCGGGCACCATCCGGAAGTGTCCAAGTTTGAGCTCTGATGATACAGTTGTATACGAGCGCCGTCGCTACGAATGGCATTCCTTCATTATGAGAGTGAGAGAGAGAGGAGGAGAGAGGAGAGAGAGAGAGAGAGAGAGAAGAGAGAGAGAGAGAGAGAGCGAAGAGAGAGTGAGGAGAGATTTGCGACGTTTAGTCTTACTGGTGTTTTTGAGGAAGAACGAGGTACTCCAGCAGTCGTAGCCGATTATTTAAACACACACCACCACAACACACACACACAACACACACACACCACAACACCACACACACACACACACACACACACACTACACACACACACACACACAACATCACACCAACAACATCAACTGCAAAGAACGGGAGCGTCTCAAAACAGACAAAACGAATACATAAAATCGATGATTAATAGTTAGGCAATATGGGAACAATGATGATAAAGCACTTGAAGATCTTCATGATTTAGAGTATAGTGTAAAACAAATGTATTCAATAGATATAAAAGGTCAACAATCAGCTACTTTTTTTTTTTACATTCCAGATGTACAGTTAATAACAACGAAGGCGATAAACAGTTTACACACATTGAAATCACATAAAGAGGGCAATATGATTTACAACAAAACAATCACACACGCAAAATAACAACACATCTAATGATCACGTTGTCAGCAACAACAAAAGTTATTAGCGAACATGCTGCCCCCACCTGGAAAGCATTGTGCAAAACTGATAGTCTGCGTCAGTCCTTTATATTGTCCATCTGATAGCGTCTTGATCAGTCACTGATGTCAGGCTTTTATTGTCCATCTGAAGCCTCTGGGATCTGTCTCTGTGTCAGTCCTTTTATATTGCCATCTAAAGCTTTTGATCTGTAGTGTGTCAGTCCGTTATATTTGTCACCTAAAGCCTCTTTGATCTGTCTCTGGTGTCAGTCCTATATATTGTCCATCTGAAGCCTTTGGTTTCTGTCTCTGTGTCAGTCCTTTTTTTGTCATCTGGATGCCTCTTTGCATCGTTCTGTGTCAGTCCTTTTAAATTGTCCATCTGAAGCGATTTGATCAGTCTCTGTGTCAGTCCTTTTATTGTCCATCTGAAGGCTCTTGAATCAGTATCTGTGTCAGTCTTTATAGTGTCATCTTGAATCCTCTGTCTCTGTGTCCGTCCTTTCTATATTTGTCATCTGAAGACTCTGTCTCTGCGTCAGTCCTTTATAATTGTCCATTTGAAGCCTCTTTGATCAGTCCCTGTGTCAGTCCTATATATTGTCCACTGAAGCCTCTGTGATCTGTCTCTGTGTCAGTCCTTACATTTGTCATCCGAAGCTTCTTTGGTCAGTCTCTGTGTCAGTCCTTTATTAGTCCATCTGCAGCCTCTGTTCTGTGTCAGTCTTTATATTGTCTATCTGAAGGCCTCGGGTATCGCGTCTCTGTGTCAGTCCTTTATATTGTCATCTGAAGCCTCATGTGATCAGTCTCTGTGTCAGTCCCTTTATATAGTCCATCTGAACCCTCTGGAGTCTGTCTCTGTGTCAGTCTTTATATAGTCCATCTGCAGCCTCTGGATCTGCTCCTGTGTCAGTCCCTTTATATAGTCATCTGAAGCCCTCTGGGATCTGTCTCTGTGTCAGTCTTTATATGGTCCTCTGAAGCCTCTGTTATCTGTCTCTGTGTCAGTCCTTTATATTGTCATCTGAACCCTCTGGGATTCTGTCTATGTGTCAGTCTTATCATTGTCCATCTGCACAGGCCTTGTCTTCTGTGTCAGTCCTTTATATTGTCCTCATCTGAAGCCTCTGTTCTGTGTCAGTCCTTTCTATTGTCAATCTGATGCCTCTGTCTCTGTGTCAGTCCTTTATAAATTATTGTCATTGAAGCCTCTTTTGATCGTCTCTGTGTCGTCTAGTATTTGTCATCTGAAGCCTCGGTGGTATGTCTCTGTGTCTCAGTCCTGTTATATAGTCCATATGAAGCCTCTTTGCGTCAGTCTCTGTGTCAGTCCTTTATATTGTCGATCTGACCTCTGTCTCATGTGTCAGATCCTTTATATTGTCCATCTGAAGCCTCTGTGATCCAGTTCTGGTCAGTCCTTTATATGTCCATCTGACGCTCTGTGATCAGTCTCTGTGTCAGATCCTTTATATTGTCCATTCTGAAGCTCTGTGATCTGTCTCTGTGTCAGTCCTTTATATTGTCCTTGAACCTTCTGGGATTGTTCTTGGTCAGTATTTTATATTGGTCCATCTGGCGCCTCTAGTCTCTGTGTCAGTCCTTTATATTGTCCATCTGCAGCCTCTGTCTCTGTGTCAGTCCTTTATATTGGTCCATCTGCAGCCTCTGTGATCTGTTCTGTGTCTGTTCCTTTATATTGTCCATTTGAACCCTCTGGGTTCTGTCTCTGTGTCATGTCCTTTTTATTGGCCATCTGCTGCCTCTGTGATCTGTCTCTGTGTCAGTCCTTTATATAGTCCATCTGTCCCTCTGGGGTCTGTTCTGTGTCAGTCCTTGTATATAGTCATTCTGCCGCCTTGAGATTCTGTTTCTGTGTCAGTCCTTTATGTAGTCCTTCTGAACCTCTGGGATCTGGCTCTGTGTCAGTCCTTTATATTGTCATCTGAAGCCTCTGTGATCTGTCTCTGTGTCCGGTTGCGATGGCCAGGGAAAAACATTGAGTCCCAAAGCAAAATTCTATGCCCGTTTCTAGGTGAGCTTGAGGAGGGGTTTTGAGGCCAACTTCTATTGTGACTGGCAGGAAGGGTATTGTGACAGGCAGGAAGGGGCTCCGTCGGGGTCTCGATTGCTGATCAGAGCTGGGCGCATGAAGTGTGTCGGCAAGGGGTGCAGTGTCTCCTCGGTGGGTTGCTCTTGGTCTCGACTTGACATTGACTCCTCCCGTGTGGGAATGCCCCCCCCCCCGGTGCTGGGGCTGCGGCGGGCCGGGGTGGGGCTGTGGCTGGTGTGGGAAAGGGAGGCAGGATGAGCGATGTGAATGCATGCCACCGGGTTTGGCACAGACGTGGGACCGAAAAAATAGGACAAAACGGAAAAAAAAAAGGATAAATACATTTTCGGTGACAGACTGCTGTTACGATCCATCGTAGGAGATGCAGTGTCTGTTCATAGTCGCTGTTAGGAGGACAGCTGCCAGCCAGTCATCAGATGGATGAGATTCACACTGATCTGTTTGGTTTGCCTTGATGAGGAATCCACTTGATCTGTATGGTTTAGATTGAGAGAATACCACGTGATCTGTATGTTTAGCCTTTGTTGGATTCACTCTTATCTGTATGGTTTAGCCATGATGAGAACACCACGATCTGCAGGCTTTGGACTTGATGAGAATCACCACTGATCTGTATGGTTTCCCTTTGTGAGAACACACTGATCTGTTTTTTTTGCCTTGTTTGAACAAAAGGATGGAATCCCAGATCTGTAGGTTTTAGCCTTGATAAAAACCCCCACTGATCTGTTTTTTTTTCCCTTATTTAAAACAAAAGGGAGAATCCCCACTGATCGTATGGTTTACCCTTGATGAGAATCACCACTATCTTTTGGGGTTTTGCCTTGTTTGAACGAAGGATGAGAATCACAGACCGTAGGGGGTTTTTAACCTGTTGACTGGTTCTGTAGAGAAAAACCACCACTGATCTGTAGGTTTTCCCTTGTTTCAACTTTACGACCGGTTCTGTGTGATAATCCCCATGATCTGTAGGTTTTTGCCTTGTTTAAACTTTGACTGACTGGTTCTGTAGATGATAATCACCAGATCTGTTTGGTTTTCCCTTTTTAAACGTTGACTGACCGGGTTCGTAGAGGGTGGAATTTCCCATCACGTGGGATGTGGCCGGAACTTTGTCACTTGACTTTTTTTGTATTGCCAGCCTTGTTCAAAAAGGACCAAGGATATGCCGGGTGAGAATCGGGTTTGATCATGCTTTTCTTTGACGGCCCTTCGATCTTTTTCAAAAAAGGAGGGGACAAGGTGGGCCTGGTCAAATCTTTTTTGATCATGATTTTTTAAAGCCTGTCGACTTCTTCAAAAAGGGCCCCTGGAAGGATGGGTGGTGCAGAATCTTTTTGATCAGCATTTCTTTGACAGCCTGTCGATCTTTTTCAAAAGGCCCCTGGACAGACCTGGTCCCGGGTTTTGAAGGGGGTGCGGCAGAGGGAAATGAATCCTACTTAAAGAAAATTCCCATTCCCCCGATCAAAAGAAACAAACAAAAAAAAAAAGTCACAAAACGCACCGTTCGACCTCTTTAGTCTTTTGGAAAAGACAAAAACATTCAAAAAAATAAAACGAAAAACAAAGAACGAACCAATCAGTTATCTCCTCAATTTGGGCAAAAATGGATGTGGAAATCATTTTGCACCCAATGTGAGTAAGGATTGTTCATTTTCGTTTTTATTGCTGGAATGTCTTTGTCTTGCGAAGAAGACCCAAACAAGTCGATGCGGTGTTTTTTTGTCTTGTCTTTTTTTTTGTTTTTTGTTCAAGGAATATAATTTTTTTTTAAGTCCCCCGCATCTTGATTTCCTTTGAATGCTGATCTTTGTTCAAAAAGGGCCCCAAGACATTCTGGAACACGTTTCCCCCCCCCCCCACCCACCTCCTTATTTTTTTTTAATGTGACGATGCGTATGAATCAGGCGAATTTCTCTGGGATGCTGAAAAAGACTGTGTGTTTCTGAGAAGTCCTCCCATTCTGTGGTTTTTTTTGTCAGCCCGACCCTGGAGGTTCCCTGACAGGATCGGTTAGGGGGGGAGTGAAGGGATGGCGCCTCGCACCCTCGCAAGAGCCCCACGAGAAAGTTTAATACAACACCCCATTTTTTCACCCCAGCACACCAGTCAAAAAATAAGCATTCCAACACCACAACGCACAATACATTAAGCCCCAAACGCACACAACATGAAAATCACAATAAAGCACTCAACACACCAACATGACGATTTAAATAAACTTTTCCCCCATACGACGTACACAATCAAAATTACAGCTTCCCACCCAAAATTTGAAAAATTTACCAAATTAAAAAGAAACTTTTCCCCAGCACCACCCCCCCACACCGGAGTGCCTCCACACCCTCCCTCGTAAAGTTCTGGGAGCCCCCTATCGCATAGGTGCCCCAACAGGGTCGGTTTTCGCGGGGAGTCGCTCAACCCGACCCCCTGACACACAAGCGGCAGTGAAAAGCGCGCCGGGGGGGGGGGGGGGGGGGGAAGAAACGGGGCGTTGTTACGGAGGTCTGGACGGGGTCGGGGCCCGGCCAGTCAAGCCGGCGGGCTTTTACCAGTCGCGGCCCGACCAGAGCGTGGCCTAAACCCAGCGCGTGGACCATCCGCCGCGGTCCCGCCAGAGCGGGCCTAAACCCGCACTGGCCCACCCAGTCCGCGGCCCCAGCCAGAGCGTGGCCTCACCAGCACGTGGCCCATCCAGCCCGCGGTCCCGCCGAGGTGGCCCCTAAACGCCGTGGCCCCATCCAGTCCGGGGGTCCACCCAGAGGTGGCCTCAACCGCAGGGGCACAAACCAGGCCTCGGGTGAACCCCCCGGGAGGGGGGGGGGGGGGAAACGTAGCTGGGAGGAGGAAAAGAAAAGGGGGGAAGGAAAAAGGAAGAAAAAAGGGGTTTAAAGTACCCGGGGTGACCAGAAGAGGGGGGTAAAAGCTTTCTGCCCCTGCCAGTCGGGGGGACAGAAGCGCAGATGCGGAGAAAAAAAAAAAGTGTGCCCTCCAAAGGGGCCGACTGTAGGTTTTAAATACGACTGTCCCCTCGATGATAGGGTTTGAAGAACCAAACGGACGGGCGCCCCCGAGACACTTCCGTGTGAGTGAAGAGCTAACCCCCTCAGCGTGGCGGCCAACATCCCACGTGCGTCACAGAGTGGATACTTCAAACTAAAAAAATAAGCACGTGCGACAGGTAAAAAGAAGGGCGAGAGGCCGATAGACAGCAAGTTCAAAGGAAAGGTACGCCACCATAAACCTGCGGATAATACAGGGGCAGGGGAATTTAGGAGAAGGAGAGAAAGAAACCCCGAGTTGAGCTGAATCCCCAAAGGGTGCAACCGCACACAGCCCATTAAGGGAGGATACACGACAAAGCAACAAATTAAAAAAATGAGAATTTCCGCCCCAGGGGTAAACGTCTGGGCCTCGTGAAAAACTCGTGACAAACCCCCTTCTAAAACATCTGTTTCTCTGAGATACGTGCCCCTTTGAACCTTTGAGCAGTCAATTCAAACATGGGACCAAACCCCAACTCTCTGTGCCGCAGGTCGAGGAATCCAATAAAAACTTTACGATGACACAAAAATACTTTAATATAATTTATAAAAAAAAAGGAACCTTAAAAAGAAAATGAAATTGGTGATTACTACCGTTAACATCACGAAGTAAAAATGTCACTAACCCCTGATACAGGAAAAAAGGGGGATAAAACCCCCGGGTTGAGGGAAGTGCCCTCTGCCCTTTTTTCCAAAATGTGCTGATCGGAGCTCGACTAAATAGTCAGATCCGTTTTACGGGAAACCCTTTTGACGGAAAGTAACGCATGACCTGCATTTTCCACCCCTAACTATGAGCGTGCTGATGGCCGGATCCGGTCCAGGCACTGGAGAGGATGATGACGTCCCCAGTAAAACTTCCGGCGTATTTCTTTTTGGGGCACCCAGTGCGGCCCAAATCTGCCTGAGAGATTCGCAACATGGGGGCTCGATAGTCCTAAGCGGGACAGCCTCTGGGTTCGCTCGCAGATTCTCCCACTACCGAAGTGTGCGGTGCCGCGATCGGATGGAGGATTAAAGGGTCCCACGGGTAAACCCCAACCTGTAAATCCTCCCCAACGTGGCACTAAACCCTGGGGAACACCTTCAAGGATTAGGGTTGTCCGTGGAGACATCGCAACGCGGCGTACCCCAAACCCTGTGGTTATCCCGGGCCCAAAAAGAAGTCTTGTTTTTCCGCTCGAGAGTCCGTTTTGAGCCCATATGACTGCCTAGGTAAAATCATGGGCCTGCGGAAAAACAGATTCTTCAAGCTTTGGGGAACGAAAAGGGCTGCTTGGCCACCCCGATTGCCTGAGTGAAAACCCAAAAGAGGACCCCCTTGTGGGTTTAAAAACTCACCTTTGGGCGTGTGGGGCCGCTGAGTGGGCGACCCAAAAGTTTCGTGGGCGTTGACATCCAACCCCTGGCCTGAAGACGGAAAATGCTGCGGGATGGGCCCCTTCCCAAACCTCGTTGAGATGGGCTGAAAAACGGGACGAAATTCCTGTTCTGTTCTTAGCTTTGGGCGGGTGGTGACTCCCACACACCCCTGTAGGGCAAATCCGAGACAGTGACTGTGTCCGTCTGCAAAGGTGATGTTTCCCTTGAAGGGGAATACAGAGGTCGCTCCACCGCGATGGCCCATATTTTCGCCACAGAAGTAGGGGGTGGAGATAGGAATAAGTCGAAGGGGGGTGGAGGTAAAACCACCCTCCAACCCGCACAATCATAACTAGCCCCCCGCCGGGCCTTGGGGGAAACTAAACCCTTACCCCCACAAGAGTGTTGATGCTCCCGAACCCCTGATGGTGTCGCCAAGGATGAACAAAACAGAGAGAAACACGGGGCATCTGAATCACCAGAAGCTTGGATGGACCCCGTTACCGGGCGCGAGGATGCGGAAAAGGATCCCCCATGACTCCCACGGTTTAGGGCAATTTTTTCCTAATGGGGCCCGGGGGACGACAAAAAGAAAAAAAAAAAATCGGGTGCTGGGCCCCGATGAACTGCTGCCTTTTTCACCCCGCAGCAGTTGTTGGCGCCTTTTTGCCCAAAATCCTGTGGGGGGCTTCCTCCCCGTATCTGGGCTTTTCCCCCAAGCCTGCGAGCTTCGCAAACACCTCAGCGGTATGAATCGCAGCCGCGAAAACCCTGAGGTGCTGTCTCGCCTACCCGGATCCCAAAACTCTGGGGGGACACAGTGTTGGTGAGTGTTCAATGGGATCGATCTCCGTACTTGGAACTGACGCCCTTTTCCCCCAGCTTTTGGAGCCCATCACCAAACTGCACGAAGGGGCTCGTCGTTATTCTTCTTTAGGACCTGAACTTCTCCTGTCGTCTCTGGGGGAAGGTGGAAAAGCTTACGCAGACCCCAAAGCATGTCTGCAAACGCCCTTCATTTGAGTGAGAAAACACTCCCCTTTCAGCCCCGATAATCCAGAAAAAAGGTGCTAGCCTTTTGTTCCCCCGACATTGGTTAACAGAACCTTTTCAAAAAGCTCTAGGAAAAATCAAAGTCCCCAAATAGTCTGAACTTGGAACTTTAATTTGGGCCTCTAACTCATATGCTGGTGAAAACCCCCCGACTTAAGATGGGGGAGACCCCGAAAGAAATTGTTCCCTTCCCCCCCACGCAGAGCCCCCTCCGTTAGTTTTCCCTCGGAGGGGAGCCCTTTCCCCCCCTAGCCTCTGTTGGCAGCCCCTTCCCCCGTGACGCCTCTTCCCTACGTGAGAGCCTTTCCCTACGGCTCCTGTCTGGCAGCCCCTTTTCCCCACGCTGCTCTCCTGTTGGCAGCTTTCTTACGAAGGGCCTCCTGTGGGGAGCTTCTTCCTTACGAAGGGCCCCCGCGGGCGCCCCTTCTCTGCGCAGAAAGCCTCTTCCCTATGCAGATTCTTCTGTCATTCCTCTCGGCGCAGACCTCCTTAAACCAATTTCCCTACGTGAGCGCCTCTTCCCACGAAGGGCAGCCCTTCTCGTCGCGCTGTTAGGGGAAAATGGACAGAGGGGATGCCTGGGGGGATTCACCACTCCCCACACTGGGGGTGACCCTTGACCCGCCCCCGGGGCTCGACCTTCCATGAGGAAAGTCCCCCCGGGAAACCCCTTTCAAGGGGGAAACAGGAGAATAGGGGGCTTGGGTTTTTGCGACTCAACAGAAACCCCCAGTTCTTCGCTATATTGACGCTTTTGAGCGGGAATGCCCTCGGGGTCTCGCAGGAAAATCCCCTACGAAAAAGAAGTGAAAGTATCCCTGGACTATCGGCTCAGCACTGGAAAAAGTGGAAGTCACTGTAGTCGAAATGCTGGTACAATTTGGGGTAAATTTTGAAGCCTTTTTTTCGACGCCGAGTAGCCCTACAACCGCACCCGGGCGTTGATGACAAAATATATCCCACGTTTTTCAAATAAGGGGGAAAAACAATTCACTTTAAAAACAAATATTTTAGGGGTGTGTGTATATGTGTGTATGTGGTGTGTGGTGTGTGCGGACAAATTCGGCTGCTCCCCCCCTGGCCACACCCCGCTTACAACCGAGAAAAGGCGGGGGGTCACCGAAAACAAAACAAAAAAAAAATAGTCCGGCTGCCCCCACTCTGCAACCGCGCTCCACACACAGCAACGGGGTGGGGTGGCCGGAAAAAAAAAACAGGCGACGGGAACCGGGGAGAGGAAAAAAAAAATGCACTAAGTCCCATACAACCCCCCTATCATAACCCCGGGAGAGAAAAAAAAAAAAAAACTGGTAAAAACAAAACAGGAATGGAAGATGAGCGGAACGAAAGGGGAAAACTTACGGGCCCTACCTGCGGAGGTACCCCCGGGGGAAGGAGGGCTGGATGCGGTGACTCCTCGGTCTCACCCCGACCCCCCCGGGCACACCCGGGTGTTCCCTTAGGCCACCAAGACTCCTTACGAGAGTCACCCCGCCAACCACCCCCAAACAAAACGACAACTAACTAAATGAAAAAACCCACAGAACAAACAGGTTTCCGCGAAACGAGAGAGACTCAGAGCCCCAAAATCCCCACGAGCCCCCACAAATTTTCACGACCGCCCCGGGTTGCCCGACAGGATCGGTCTAGGGGGGAGGAAGGGAGTGGGTGACCTCGCACGCCTCGCAAGAGCCCACACGAGAAGATTACGATACAAAACCCCCTTTATTTACCCAGCACACACAGTCATAAATAAGCTTCCAAAACCCCCAACTGACAATCACAATCAACATTCTAACCACCAAAATGCACCTCACAATCAAGACCCAAAAACAACAAAATGCACGATTATAAAAAAAAAATTTACCATACGACGTACACAATACAATTTCAGCATTCCCCGCACTATGAATATACACAATTATAAAAAAACATTTCCGCACCATCCCTTCCCACACCCTGGAGTGCCTCCCCAACCCCCGCCCCTGTCAAATTATGGGGCACCCTATCGCACTAGGTCTCCGAACCGGGGCGGTTTTTCGCAGGGGGTCGTCAAAGCGAACCCCCGACACACAAAAAGGGAGTGAAGACGCGTCCCGGAGGGGGGGGGGGGGGGAAAAAACGTGGCGTTGTTACTGGAGGTCCGGCGGGGTCAGGGCCGGCCAGTCAAGCCGGCGGGGTTTTTTTCCAGTCCCCGGTCTGACCAGAGCGTGGCTCAACCAGCGGTGGCACCATCCCGTCCCCGGTCCCAGCCCAAACGTGGGCCCCAACCCGCCGGGCACCATCCCGTGCGGGCCCCGCCCGGGTGGCCCCAACCGCAGGGCACCATCCATCCCCGGTCCCCGCCAGGCGTGGCCTCAACCCGCACGTGGCACCATCCCGTCCCCGGTCCCAGCCAGAGGGGCCCCAACCAGAGTGGCACCAAACCGTCCCGCCTCCGGGTGAAGCCCCCCGGGGGGGGGGGGGGGGAAACTAGCTGGGGGGAGAGAAGAAAGGGGGGGAAGGAAAAAGGGAAAAAAGAAGGGTACAGCTACCGTGGGTGACCCCGAAGAGGGGGGTCAAAACTCTCCTTTCCCCCTGCAGTCGAGAGGACAGAAGGCAGTGGGAGAAAGAAGAAGTGAGTCCCTCCCTTTCGGCCCACTTAGGAAATTTAAGATACGACTGTCCCTCGATGATACCCGGGGAAGAACCAAAACCGGAGCAGGCCTCCCCAGAATTTCCCCTCGAGTGAAGTAACTCCTCAGCGATGGCGGCCAACATGCCACGCTGCGTCACAGAGTGAGCTACTTCAAAAATAAAGAAATGAGCACGTGGACAGGTAAAAAGACGGCGAAGGGCCCATAGACAGCAAGTTCGAGAGAAAAAGGGAAACCCATGAACCTGCAGGATGAATGCACGGGGATGGAATTAGAAAAGAGAGAGAGAGAAAGCAAACCGAAGTTGAGTGAACTAACAAAGGGGCCCCGCACCACAAGCCACATTAAGGGACGGAACACGACAACAGCAACGACAATAAATAAATGAGAATTCCGCCCCCTAGGGTCAACGTCGTGGCCCTGTGAAAAATCGTGACAGGTGCTTAACCCCCTTTCCCTGTTGGGAAAAACATTTTTGCCCCCTTTTTGGGGGGGTGGACATCATCAACAAAATGACTGCGAGAGGTGTTCCGACGGATATGGTGTATTAAAGCCCAACAGATTGGGTTCTGAACAACAGTGTTATTATACAAACACATTTTTTCGAAAAACAAAACAAAAAAAAAAAACAAAACCCCACTTGTTAGACTATAACACAACACACTTCTTTAAAATTTTAAAATACACTGTCTAGGATCAAACTCCAATCAAAGTATACAATATGTTGTTTGGCCCAACGATATATCGGATTTTTCTGTGCAAAGACAAATCAAGCAGTTTTTGTATTAAGTTTTTTTTTTAAAAGCGAGCGATCAGGGGGAAATTAAACAAACTACAAAGAAGAATTACTCCACTTCTTTTTGTCCAATTGTCCCCTTTCTTTTCCCCCCCAATTAGTACATTCTTTTGCTCCCCAGATCCCATTCTTTTTGTCCCAATGACCCCACATTCATTTTGCCCCCAATGACTCCACATTCATTTTGCTCCCAATGTGAGTAAAAAGTGATAGTTTGCCCTCTTTTTTTTCTTAAATGACTTTGTTTGCCAGAAGAAGACCTAAAAGGTCGAAAGTGTCGTATTTGTTTTGTAGTTAGTTTACCCTTTCTTTGGGGGAAACAGTAATGTTTTTTTAAGTTTGAGCGTTAACGCTCCGTCCCCACACGCAGTGTTTCAGAGGGGAAACAGTAAGTTTTTTTAAAGTTTGGGGTTTAACGCTCCGTCGCCCACACAGCCTGTTTAAGGCGGAACAAAATTGTTTCTTAATTTTTGACGTTAACGCCCCTCGCCCACAAGCAGTTTTTCAGAGGGGAAAACAGAATGTTTTTTTAAATTTTGAGCGTTAACGCTCCGTCACACACGCAGCTGTTTCAGAGTTTCAAATCATACGGGGAAAAACGTCACCCCCTGAACACGTCAGGGCTAAAAAATAAACAAACAAATCACAAAACATAAAAAAAAAATCATTTTGATGACTTGGTAGAAGTCTGACTCTTCGGGCTTAAAACAAGACTGTGTTGGCTCCCCCCGGGTTTTTCCCTTCCTTTCCCGCCCCCCAGTTTAAAAAGGGAAAAGCAACACGCCCAAAATCAATGATAACAAGTGGCCCCAAAACATAAAAAGCCCATAAACAGACACCACCAATAACAAGTGCCCCAAACACAAAAAAAAGGCCCAATAAACAGACCCCACTCAATAACAAGTCCCCCCCAAAACATAAAAAAGGCCACAAAAAGCACCACCAACAAAAGTGGCCCCCAAACACAAAAAAGGCACAAAACGAACCACTCAATAACAAGGGGCCCCCCAAACCAAAAAAAGGCCCAAATTTAACAGACACCACTCAATAAAATGGCCCCAAACACATAAAAAGGCCTTAAAAAACCCCCTCAATGGACAGCTAAACTGTCATCTGAAAAGGTGTACCTTTTTACCACTTTGGCATGTCATGAATTATGTAAAAAAAAAGTACGCCTAAATAATTTCCGGACAAAGAAAAGGGTTTCCCAAAGGGAATAAGGGGGGGGGGGGGGGGGGGGGGGGGGGAGAGAAAAAAACGGAGGGGGGCATAAGAAAGTAATAAAAAAAAATTTTTTCAAAGTTTTGAAAAAGGGGAATACAAGAGTGGCAGAAAAAAAGAAAGTTATCAGCGCAAAAACCCCCCCGATACGAAGGGGGTGGGGGGGGGGGGGGGGGGGGGGGGAGGGGGGGGGGGGCTCTTAATACCCAAAAATCCCCCATATCCCAGAGACCAACAGTAAAATGCCCCCGGGTGAACCGCCCCCTGAGACGAAACCCCAAACCCAAATTTAACGGAAAAAAACAAAATTTTTTTGCAATCAAAGCGAAACCCCGGGGGTGAAATGAAAAAAAAAACGAAAAAAAGGAAAAATTTCCCCCTTCTACCGTACCCCCCCCACAACCGCCCGTCTCGCTCCTTTGCACACCCCGCACGGCTCTGGCCCCAATTTGTCGTTTCTGTCCCTTTACGACGGAGCAGACGACAAAACCCGGGGTGTTCGATTCAACGAATCGGCCCTGCGACAATTTTTTTCCCCTGTCATCGTTGCTTTTAAAAAAAAAGGGTGGAAAGAATCGCTGGGGGACAAGGCAGTTGGGAGTGGGAGTTGTGTCGGAGGGCGGGGGGGGTTTATTCCCCCCACGTTTGGGCCGGGGGTCAGATGTGGAACCCACACTACATCAGAACGGTTTTGGATGCGTTTCAAAGGGGTTTTTTTTTTTCTTTTTTTTTCCCCTTTTTTTTAGAAAAAAAGGGGCTTTTTTAGGAATTAGATCGACCGTTTGAAAGTTACCGGGGAAGGTTTTGGGGGGCGGTAATTTTAAATTTAATTTCGGGTTTCGTTTTTTTTTATTTTTTATTATTTTTTTTTTTTACTTTGGGGTAATTTCTTTGTTATCATGATCCCTTTTTGTTGTTATGGTCACCCCCTGTCAAAATAATTATCGTTTCTCTTCTCCCCTCCCTTTCTTCTTCTCCCCTTTCTCTTCCCCCTCTCCTCTTCTCTCCCTTTTTCTCTTCTTGTCTCCCCCCCTCTCTTCTGTATGTATGTATATGACAGCGCAACACGTCGAACAAATTTGTAGTAGTTTTTAAAATTCCTCTTTTAATTGTTTTACTATATTTATTTATATATATAATAATATTTTAATATATATTATATATAATATGGTGTGTGTGTTTGTGTGTGTGTGTGTGTGTGTGTGTGGTGTTTTGTGTGTTGTGTGTGATGTTCTGGTCATGTTTTTCTGTTGCGGTTGTTGTCCATTTATATTAGCGTCAGTGTTGGTGTTTTTACCCGGGGAAGAAAAAGGCTACCGTAGTTTGGGTTAAGCATGGTTTTTGACGGCTGTGGGGTTTGGGTTTTTTTTCGTTAGGCTGCAGCGAACTCTTTCAATAACCTTTCAGTTTGAAAGAAATAATACTAAAATTTTATCATTAAGCCTAAGGTGGCTCTAAAATATTCTTTTTCTTTTCTTTTTTCTTTTTTTTCTTTTATATATTACTACCCTTGGTGGCCTATGCCCTTGCTGCGCGCAATATTTACTACTAACATACTGATGCTATGTTACAGCTGCGCGCTATACTATGTACTACGACTAATTCATATACTACTATAGGCCTCTTCTAATTTTTACTACTAAACCACTACTACTATTTTCTTTCTTCTTCTTTTCTTCTTCTTTTTTTTCTTTACTACTATACTACTACCCTTGGGGGGCCCTCTGCCGTGCGCTGCGCTAATAGCATACATACGATCTGCCCCTGTACTGTTTAAACGCTGCTGCTACTACTAGCTATAGACTACTTCTAGTTTTCTACTAACCCTCC
>CM031603.1:4245341-4248112 GCA_018398815.1 Conus ventricosus | reverse complement strand
TAGTTTAAAAATGCCATGGGCCTGACAAACACGACGAACTGCACATTCTGCAATGAAGAAGAGATTCAGTCCAACACTTTTTATGGATGTGCAATTACGTGCAAATTTTTTGAAAGAGGTTGAACATTTATTTAACGAAAAATGCCGAAATTCGTTTACCATTAAAATAACACGCGATATTGTTGTCTTTGGAGTCGAAAAACATATGCAAACAGAGACAATTTTTGACTTTATTATTATGGTTGCTAAATCTTATATTTATAAGTGTAAGATCGAAAGACGTAGGCCAAATGCTTCAGTTTTTCAGAGCCAGCTGAACAGCAGATTCAAAATCGACTCTATAATGCTAAAGTCAACAATGATCAAAACAGGTTTGATGCTGAATGGTACAATTACATGCCGATGATTTTTACACAAATACTTAAAAAAATCGATAACAACAACAAAATCTCAATCTAATACGCATCTCCGTAATCCCAGTATCCATTTCTCAAGTGTATTTTGTTTTTTCTCCTTTTTTTTTTGAAGTTCTCATGATATTTGAATTGACATGTTTTTGAATGTACATTTGAAGCAACATACTTTTTTATGCATTGATATATTATCCGTATGCTCTTGCTGTAGTGTGGAAAATGTATATGTCAAATGTGTATGATATATATCAGGAGAATTAAAAAAAAGTCAATTAAAAAAAAAAGTGTGTGTGTGTGGATGAGAGAGAGAGAGAAGAGAGAGAGAGAGAGAGAGAGAGAGAGAGAGAGAATGTGTGTGTGTGTGTGTGTGTGGTGTGTGTGTGTGTGTGTGTGTGTGTGTGTGTGGAGAGAGAGAGAGAGAGAGAGAGAGAGAGAGAGAGAGAGAGAGTAACGGTGTGAGTGTGTGTGTTGTGTGTGTGTGTGTGTGTGTGTGTGTGTGTGTGTTGTGTGTGTGTGTGTGTGTGTGTGGTGTGTGTGTGTTTTAACCAAACCTTCGTCTTCCAACTTTTTTCCTATTCCTCTCGTCTGTCTCTCCTACCTTTTACCCATTTCGTCGCACTGTTCTAGTTTCCCATCTCCTCCTCCTTCCTCCCACCTGGTCGTTTTATCTCCCACCTTTTCTCTATTTCCTGCCACCGTTCAGACGTTCACCGTATAATCCTGCTTCCTCAAACCTGTTTCTTGTTCTTCCACTCTGTTTTCTATTTCCTCCTACTGTTCCTGCTTCTCTTTCCTACTTCCTCCCGCCAGTTACTTATTTTTCCACATTTCCTATTGTTTCCACTATTCCCACTTCTCCCATATTTTGCTGCTTCTTCCTGCTTGTTTTTTAACCATCTTTATACCCATTTCTTTTCACTACTCCTATTTCTCCATCTTTATACCCATTTCCTTTCACTATTCCTACTTCTCCATCTTTATACCCATTTCCTTTCACTATTCCTACTTCTCCATCTTTATACCCATTTCCTTTCACTATTCCTACTTCTCCATCTTTATACCCATTTCCTTTCACTATTCCTACTTCTACATCTTTATACCCATTTCCTTCACTATTCCTACTTCTCCATCTTTATACCATTTCCTTTCACTATCCTACTTCTCCATCTTTATACCCATTTCCTTTCACTATTCCTACTTCTCCATCATTGTCCTGTTTCAAGCTGCCTGCTTTTCTTACTTACTACTACTTACTTACTTACTTACTTACTTAGGGCCGTAGCTCAAGAGTGAGCATAGGCCATCGACAACACTCCGCCATCGCACTCGGTTCTGGGCTGCTCGCTGAATGCCTGTCCAGTTGGTCCCCTGCCTCTTTATCTCTGCCTCAGTGTCTCACCTCCAGCTGCTGCGAGGTCGGCCTCTCTTCGTTTTCCCCTGCGGGTTCCATGTCAGGGCTTGGCGTGTGGTGCTGGATGCTGGCTTCCTGAGAGTGTGTCCAATCCAGCCCCACTTCCTCTGCAGAATCTGCTTGGCCACTGGTTCCTGTCCTGCTTGCTTCAATAGATCTTCATTGTTGATCTTTTCTGGCCATCTGATTTTGAAGATGCGCCTCAGACAGGTGTTGATGAAGGTCTGAATGTTTTGCTGTATTGCCTTTGGGCATTCTCCAAGTCTCGCAGCCGTAGAGCAGAACCGACTTCACGTTTGAATTGAAGATACAAGATACTGCCTGCTTTCACTTCTGTAATATTTTCCTATGCCATCCCATTGTTCCTTCTTCTCGCATACATCCATACATTCCTGATTTTTCCCACTTGTTCGTTTTCCCCCACCTTTTCCTACTTCTCCGATTGTACCTACTCCTCCCATGTTTTCCAGCTTTCTCTCACCCTTTTTGTTCACACATTCACCTGTTTCTGGCCAATACTTGTACTTCTCCCATATTTTGCTGCTCCTTGATGCTGCCTTACCCCCCCCCCCCCCCCCCCACATTGCCTCCCTCTGGTCCTTCTCCTCCCACATTTCCCTGCTTCCTGCCTCCTGTGCTGACCTGCTCTACAAGTTTACTCTCTTTGTTCCTTCCTGCTTCTTCTACGTTTTTCTTCTTTTTTTCCCTCCCACATTTTCTTTTCTTTTTCCTCCCGTGTGTTCTTATCTATCCTACCTTTTGCTGTTTCCTTCCACGCTTTCCTTCTTCCTTCCACCTGTTTCTTTCTCTCCCACCTTCTGCTATTTCCTGCCATGTTTTCCTATTTCTTGCTTCCTGTTTATACCTTTTCCTCTCTTTTCCATCTCACAGTTCCTATTTCTCCCACTTTCCTTCCATCTGTTTCTACAAATAGAAAATATTTAAAA
>CM031603.1:4237841-4240341 GCA_018398815.1 Conus ventricosus | reverse complement strand
CTGTATGTTTGCCTTGTTTGAACAGAAGGATGAGAATCACCACTGATCTGTATGGTTTAGCCTTGATGAGAACCACCACTGATCTGTATGTTTTGCCTTGTTTGAACAGAAGGATGAGAATCACCACTGATCTGTATGGTTTAGCCTTGATGAGAATCACCACTGATCTGTATGGTTTTGCCTTGTTTGAACAGAAGGATGAGAATCACCACTGACCTGTAGGTTTTTGCTTTGTTTGAACGCTGACTGACCTGGTTCTATAGATGATAATCACCACTGATCTGTATGGTTTTGCCTTGTTTCAACGTTGACTGACCTGGTTCTGTAGATGATAATCACCACTGATCTGTAGGTTTTTGCCTTGTTTCAACGTTGACTGACCTGGTTCTGTAGATGATAATCACCACTGATCTGTATGGTTTTGCCTTGTTTCAACGTTGACTGACCTGGTTCTGTAGAGGGCTGGGAGTTCCATCACGTGGGATGTGGCCAGGACTTTGCTCATCTTGACTTTCTTTGATAAGTTGCCAGCCTTGTTCAGAAAGGACCAAGGATATGCCTGGTGCAGAATCTGTTTGATCATGCATTTCTTGACAGCCTGTCGATCTTCTTCAGAAAGGACGTGGACAAGGATAGGCCTGGTGCAGAATCTGTTTGATCATGCATTTCTTTGACAGCCTGTCGATCTTCTTCAGAAAGGGCCTTGGACAAGGATAGGCCTGGTGCAGAATCTGTTTGATCATGCATTTCTTTGACAGCCTGTCGATCTTCTTCAGAAAGGACCTGGACAGACCTGGTACCTGGTTTCGAATGAGGTGACGGCAGATGGAAACTGAATCCTACTTAAAAGATAAATTACCATTCCGCCGATCGAAAGAAACAAACAAACAAAAAAAGTCACAAAACGCGACGCGCTTCGACCTCTTTAGTCTTCTTCAGGCAAGACAAACAACATTCAAAACAATGAAAACGAAAAACAAAGAACGAACACAATCAGTTATCTCCTCATTTGGGCACAAAATGGATGTGGAATCAGTTTGCACCCAAGTTGGTGAGATAAGTGATTGTTCATTCTTCGTTTTTATTGTCTGAATGTCGTTGTCTTGCCTGAAGAAGACCAAACAAGTCGATGCGCGTCGTGTTTTGTCTTGTCGTTTTTTTGTCTTTTTCGTTCAACGGAATAGTAATTTTTTCGTTTAAGTCCACCGCATCTTGATTTCCTTTGAATGCCCGTCGATCTTTGTTCAGAAAGGACCCAAGACATGTCTGGAACACGTTTCCCCCACCCCCACCCACCTCCCTTATTATTTTTTTTAATGTGACGATGCAGTATGATATCAGCTGCTGAATATCGTCTGGGACTGCTGACCAAGACTGTGCTGTTCTCTGAGAAGTCTCCCATTCTGTGCGTGCTTAATACCCTCTCCTGTCTGGTGAAAAGCACTTCTTTCGTTCCCTTTTAGGGGTGGACATCATCAACAAAACATAGACTGCAGAGAGGTCGTTCTCTGACGGATATGGCTGTTTTAAAGTCCAACATGGAGTTGGTCTCTGAATCAAAAAGTAGTTATTATACAAACACATTGTTTTCGTAAAAACAAAACAAAACAAAAAAACAAAAGCCCACTCTGTTAGACTCATACACACACACACTGTCGTATACATATAAATACACTGTCATAGGCATACAAACTCACAATCAAAGTCATACAATTATGTTGTCTTTGGTCCAACGATATATCGGATTATTTCTGTAGCAAAGACAAATCAAGCAGTGTTTGTATTAAAGTTAGTTTTAAAAGCGAGCTGACTGCAGGTGGGAAAATTTAAACAAACTACAAAGAAGAATTACTCCACATTCATTTTGCTCCCCAAATTAGTCCACATTCATTTTGCTCCCAATTAGTCCACATTCATTTTGCTCCCCATGACTCCACATTCATTTTGCTCCCAATGACTCCACATTCATTTTGCTCCCAATGATCCACATTCATTTTGCTCCCCATGACTCCACATTCATTTTGCTCCCAATGTGAGTAAATAAGTGATGTTTGTACCTCTTTTTCATTGTCTTAAATGACGTTTGTCTTGCCAGAAGAAGACCTAAAAAGGTCGAAACGTGTCGTATTTGTCTTGTAGTTAGTTATCCCTTTCGTTCGACGGAAACAGTAATGTTTCTTTAAGTTTGAGCGTTAACGCTCCGTCGACCCCACAGCAGCTGTTTCAGAGCGGAACAGTAATGTTTCTTAAGTTTGAGCGTTAACGCTCCGTCGACCACACAGCAGCTGTTTCAGAGCGGAACAATAATGTTTTCTTTAAGTTTGAGCGTTTAACGCTCCGTCGACCACACAGCAGCTGTTTCAGAGCGGAACAGTAATGTTTCTTTAAGTTTGAGCGTTAACGCTCCGTCGACCACACAGCAGCTGTTTCAGAGCGGAACAGTAATGTTTCTTTAAGTTTGAGCGTTAACGCTCCGTCGACCACACAGCAGCTGTTTCAG
>CM031603.1:4222841-4225341 GCA_018398815.1 Conus ventricosus | reverse complement strand
TAAACACAAACGATCTGCTTCCCTTTTAAGATACTTAACTGGTTTTGTAAACCTACAACTGTGCCAGATAAAAGAATAACATCGTCAGCAAACAGTAACAAAAATATCTCGACTGCTCAGGTATTATTTGAATACCATGTCTACCTTTACTAGATAACTCCATTGCTAGTTCATTTATGAAAAAAAGAAAACAGCAGCGGACTCAACAGAAAACCTTGTTTAACTCCATTTGGGCAATCAAAATAATCTGAATACTCACTCTTGGACACGTACACACGCAAGTACCGAGTTGTATATACTCCTAATGGCTTTATACAATTTACCATTCACACCACTTTTACGAAGTACATTCCACAAAACATTGTGATTTATAGAATCAAATGCTTTCTTAAAATCAAGAAATGCAACATAAAGCTTCGTATTACAGAGTAAGTATTTCTGCACCAGTGAGTATAGTGTAAATATATGGTCTATGGTGCTGTAATTGGTTCTAAAACCTGCTTGTTCCTCAACTATCTTTCCTTCATTTTAGCCCATTTTGTTAATCTTTTATTTAGTATGTGAGTGTAGACTTTACTTAAAATGCTGGTAAGTGCTACTCCACGATAGTTATCCGGATTGTTAGCATCTCCTTCTTATGTATTGGTATAATATCGATTTAGCCCATTCTAGAGGAAAAGTGCTATTTTCAAAAAGTTGGGTGAATAAATGGACAAGGAAATCGATTACAGCTGAGTCTGCATGCTTTAGCATTTTCGCTATAAATTTTGTCTGGTCCTGCGCTCTTTCATACCTTTAAATGATTAATAGCAGCACCAACTTCTTCTCTGGATATCAGATTGTTAAATTATGGCTCAATTTCATCATCTTCTTCCACCAAATTTGCATCTTCTTCTGTAACACTGCTATCAAAATTATGGAAAAACGCCCCAGAAATGATCATACCAATTTTGTACTGAGATCTCGTTATAAACAAAGCGTTTTTTTTTTTTTTATTAACAGATCTTTTTAATGCCAAAATGTCTTCGGATCATCAACAGAATCTCTTAGTTTCTTTAATGTGTTTTCTTCAAACTCATGTTCCTTTATTTTCCTTAATGTAATGTAATCTTTTCGAGCTAAAGCGTATTCTGAGAGAGAGAGAGAGAGAGAAGAGAGAGAGAGAGAGAGAGGAGAGAGGAGAGAGAGAGAGAGAGAACTCTGAACTCTGAAAAGGTTTACTGCAAGGCCTCCGGCCTGTATGCAAAGGAGGTACATGTATCATGTGAGGGCATAAAAGGAGAAAAGAAATCACGCAGACCAAACAATAAAGCATCTACAAAACAAAAATATGTAATTTCGTAACTGCATAGGATAAACCAACTGGGAAATTGCTTTCAGGTATTCTCTGTGCGGTTTCCCCATTTTACCCTTTTTATACTGAACAACAGAATATTGCCCGGTTGAAATAGATTTCGCAGTTTCTTCTTCTTTCTTTTTCAAAGCATAATAAAATAAATATTGCTACAGAACATGTAATAAACCTGTTTTCGCTCTGCAGATGTAGTGTCAAATGTGTATTTTCGTCTACATTTCTAAAAAAGTACATACGCGCACGCTTGCTTGCGCAGAGAGAGAGAGAAGAGAGAGAGAGAGAGAGAGAGGAGAGAGAGAGAGAGAGAGAGAGAGAGAGAGAGAGAGAGACAGACAGAACAGACAGACAGACAGACAGACAGACAGAGGCAAACGTATGCAGGTAGACACAAAAATATACCGACAGATTCATACCCATCCCTCATATACTCATTCACCCACTGACAGATAGACAAACACAGACACAGAGGCACACACAGACACACTGACGGACAGACCGACACACACACACGCACGCACGTACGCACGCGCGCGCGCGCGCACGCACCACACACACACACACACACACACACACACACACACACACACCACACACACACACACACACACACACATATAAAAGCATACGCAAGAATTTACGCTCATGGCATCCCCACACACTACACACACACACACACACACACACACACACACACCACACCCATTACACATTATGAAGACCCCCGTCCTAAAACGTCAGACGAAATGTGTGTCGTCGGCAATGCCGCGTGATGATTGAAACTTCTAAGTGCTGTCGGACAGAGAAAGAGGCAGAGGGTGAGAAGCAATTCTCCCCTCATTAATGGCCCAGCCCTCACTCCCCAGCCCTTCATCACTGTCAGAGTGGGCAGTACCTGAATGCTGGCCTCGGGCATGCCTCGGCGGACCTCAAGAAGGAGTATGTGAGGGAATGAAGAATGTCAGTAGGCAGTACGTGAAGAGGCGGGGAATACAGGGCTGGGAGGGAGAGGCGCTCAGGAGCGGAAGAAGTGTAGCGGGCATTGGGATGTGCATTCATGGTAAAACGATGTCTGTGGTGTGACTATAGTATAGAGCAATCACTAATATGTGCAGAACACGAAACTGCACAAATCTTACAACTCTGAAG
>CM031603.1:4215341-4217841 GCA_018398815.1 Conus ventricosus | reverse complement strand
CCCTCTCCATCTGTCTTGTCTGATGTTCTTAATTCCGGACATTTGCGTGTGCACGCTTTGCTACTTTCTGATCATTTTCTTTTTATTTTATGGCCTTACCTTCACTGTTTATTTGCTTGGGTATGTCTTTCATTATTTTCTCTTTGTTTTTCTTTGGAGCCTTTTTTCTTGACAGTTTTTTTTCCTTTCCCTCTGTCTTCTTTATATTTCTTTCCTTTCTTTACGTTCACTTTCTAATTTTGCTATTTTCCACTTTTCTCCCGTTCTTTCTCATTCTTATGCTCTTTTTACTGTTCCCTACCTCATTTCATTTCCGATTTTGCTTTGATTAAATTGAGGTCATTTGTATTTGTTTCTGTCCGTCTGTGTGTTTGTCTTTTGATCTCCCTTGCATCTTTGGGTGCATCCTCAGGCGTAGGCTCAAAGACTGTCCCCTACATTTTATATTATTTGCATAATGTCTTTAGTTTTACAGCAACTTTTTTTCCTCCCCAACTTTCATTTGGTTGCATTTACTACTCTTCGCTGGCTGCTTTGGGGGTGCTATTGGATTCTTTTTTGCACCCTTGGTCGTGAGAACAGCACAGTATATGGACTGTGGTGTGTCTCTATTTGACGCCGGGAGCGCAGACACAACCAGCCGTGTCTCCCTGATGAGTCCGATCCAGCGGACGAAAGGTCTCGGAGCAGGCAATACAAATATATCTGCCTTCAAAATGGATTGCGATGGTTCCCTTATGCAGCTAGTGAAGAGTTTACATATTTGTAACATTTTTTTTTTTAATTTCATGTTCCCAGTTTCTATATATTCAAACTCCCCCCCTTCCTCCCCTCCTTAAGTCCAAATCTTTGCCAAGTCATTACTATGAAGACAGTTCAGTTGTTGGCCTGCGCTTGTTTTTTCCCCCACTATTAGATTGTTCGTCTATGTATTTGTCTGACTTTATTCAAGTTTAAAAGGCTGTGCCAGTCTTGAATAAAAGTTACTCTGTGTTAGGTTTTCTTATGGGAGCAAAACATACCCCACTTGTTTACTGTTTATCTTTTAAAATGAGTTTGTTTATCTGCCTACGTTCTGAAGTTGAATTTGTTGGCAGTGTTAGAGAGCTAAGGCGTGATTACCATTAAGTGAATTGAACTTTACAATACTAATCCGCTACATTCGTCAAGCGAAGAGTGTGTTTTTCTCTCTTTTCAAATGTCTTGCCAAAAGTTGCTTTACTCCTAGCAATAGTAACAATATGCAGGACAGTCAGCAGTCCAGCCAAGGACAGAGACAGAGCACATAGATGTGGCCGTTATATTGCTACCTATCTGCTCACTAAAACATAGCAGGAATCTGTCGGTGCGATAACCTGTCAATTCTGTCCAAAGCCCCATATATAAAACAGATTTCGTGAATACTCTTCAATGATAGGAACTGTCAAAAAAAAGAAAAAAGACAAGAAAAGAACAAAAGAAAAAATAGAAAAGGGGATGGGGACGGGAACATTTTGGCCCAGATCCCATGTTTTGTTCTTGGCAATGAAACCTACACCCAAGCCTACGTCTGTTCTTAATACGTCCAAGAATCTGGAGACAGTAGAGACAGAGAGAAAATGAAATGCAGTTACCCGTCTTCCCAAAGTCCCAACTGGCGCTAATGTGAGTGGCCTACAGGTACGCTCAGCAGTCATTTCATGTAATTGGTTTCATGCCAGTCTTTCACACAGCCACAAATGGAAAGAGTGGATGGAGGGAGTGATAGGTGGTACTCCCCTTCGTCCCTCCGTTTTTTTCTTTCAAAGAATGTGTGTAATTTTCAATGGCACATAGCGATCCCCAGGACTTTTAGGGGAGGAGAGAGAGAGAGAGAGAGAGAGAGAGAGAGAGAGAGAGAGAGAGAGAGAGAGAGAGATGCTGTCAATTTATGGATTACACAGTGGGCATCACTGGTATTAAAGATCGCATTACAGGGCCGTCATGTATTAATGTCGTAATGTGTCAACCAGCCCCGGAACTTATAGACACCTGCAGCGTTCTATGGAAAAAAAACAAAGCAGTGTCCAGGACGGACGGAGGGCAGGCACTGGAATCCCATGGGGAAGGATGGAACAGCTACATCCTGGCACGGTTTGGCTGGACACGACACATTGCGTGAATCTGTATAGTCCTGGGATTAGAACCCGCCATCCGCAGCTCTGTAGTCATCTCTCAGTGGCGGTAGATAATATTCTGTGGTGGCAGTGTCAGGGAGGGCAGGCAGATGAGTGAAAGGAGAGGGGGAAGGAGGAGAGAGAAGGTGGAAAGGGGGATGGGATATTTTTCGATTGAATTTGTCAGATAAGCAAAAAATGTGCATATAGGCAGAGCACCACACACGTTCAGGATGTAGCAAAGCCTCAAGAGAACGTGTACTCTTCACTGGGGAAGTACTCTTTCTGGAATCAGAGGTTTTCGACGTAACGAAACAGTTAGAAAAAACATTTTGATTCCCAATACCCAATAACACCTAGAGGTT
>CM031603.1:4205341-4212841 GCA_018398815.1 Conus ventricosus | reverse complement strand
TACAGTAAGGCTAAAATGAACTTGTATTTTTCACTGTGGTAGATATTCTATCCAGAAATCAGAGGACGAAGAGTTACAAAATAACTGTTCGAGTTTCACTTTCTAAAAGCTAATAACAACTAGATGGTTCTATCTCCGACTAGCGAAGTTCTGCCACCCACCTTTGACTGGTTGGTGTGTGGCCAATAACCAAAACCTCGACTTTGCACTGTGATATGAATGTTACTTTAAAATGACGGCTAGCTTTGATGGTGAGTAAAAAAAATGTGTGTATGCTGGTATTCAACGCTATCAGTTTACCTTGGCTTCCGATCGCTAAATTGGTTACCCTGAGAGAGAGAGAGAGAGAGGAGAGAGAGAGAGAGAGAGAGAGAGAGAGAGAGAGAGAGAGAGAGAGAAAGAGGCAAACATAACCAACCTAACCCAAAATGCATTTAAACATTAAAAACCCCTAACCCCAACTACACATCCAAATACAGACGGTCAGACATGTTTGTGCTTGTGTTCACACACGCAAGTACGCGGGCGCGCGCGCGCGCGCACACGCACGCGCACGCGCGCGCACACCACACACACACACACACACACACACACACACACACCACACACACACAACACACACACACACACACACACACAAAAACACACACACAATGCACACAGAATTAATCGTCAGACATGCGCGCACGTGCGTGCGCACACACACACACACACACACACACACACACACACACACACACACACACACACAACACACACACACCACACACACACGCACGCACGCACTCCCCCCCCCCCCCCCCCCCACACACACACACACAAAATCCACAAAAACATGAAAAGAAAATCTGTAAACTTGTGACCTGTACGAGAGGCACATGAAACGCAATAAATAAAACAATGAAAGGATTGAGAGCCAAACAATTTTAATGTAGCGGAAAATTAACTACAACATGTTTTGACATAAAACGAGAGCACGCATGCATGCACGCACACATGTGCATATGCAACCGCCCCCGCGCACACAACACACACACACACACACACACCACACACACACACACACACACACACACACACACACACACATTCACTCACTCACTCTCCCTCCTCTCTCTCTCTCTCTCTCTCTCTCTCTCTCTCTCTCCTCTCTCTCTCTCTCTCTCTCTTCGCTCACGTGCAAGTGAGCACGCGCGCGCACATGCGCACACACACACACACGCGCGCGCGCGCGCACACACATACACACACACACGCATGTACGCACGCATGCACATGTACACATGCAGACCCATTCAAGCACACATGACCACACAACACACCATCTCTCTCTCTCTCTCTCTCTCTCTCTCTCTCTCTCTCTCTCTCTCTCTCTCTCTCTCTCTCTCTCTCTCCTCCTCTCTCTCTGAAGATACCCTTCCCAGAACGGCAGATGAAACGGACGTTATTGGCAATGCTGTCTGATGGCAGAATTTTCCAAAATGCTGTCAGGGAGGGAAAGATGGAGAGAGTGAGAAGCTTTTCTCCCGCCATCCTCTTTGGAACGACGTCCAAGCCCTCATCACCGCCACAGTGGCTGATACCTGAATGCTGGCCTCAGGCATGCCTCAGTGGAGCGCAGCAAGGAGAGGGGGGGGGGGGGGGTGGACGGAGAGGAGTGTGATAAGGGGATACAGGAGGAGGGATGGGAGGGGCTATGGAGGAGAAATAACGTAGAGGGGGAGGCAGAATGTGAGAATGGTAAACAGACGTCTTTGGTGTTGCAATCTTTAAGCGCTGCCATCAAGGCTTACATAACCACAAACGATACAAATTTCACTAATCTGATCTCATATTAAAAGGACATTGGTTTAGTACTGACTGGTGGGTCCTCATGTATAATAGGACATTGGTTGTAGTACTGACTGGTGGGTCCTCATGTATAATAGGACATTGGTTTAGTACTGACTGGTGGGTCCTCATGTATAATAGGACATTGGTTTAGTACTGACTGGTGGGTCCTCATGTATATCACAATTGATGCCAAGGTGTAAAACAGGGAGTGATTAGGGGGTACAGAAATGGATGGGGAGAATGAGAAAGTGGGTGGGGTGGGCTACAGAGGGGAAGTAATGCAGAGAGAGAGAGAGATGGAATATGGGAATTGAAAACAAACATCTACGTGTTACTAATGTTAGGTGCTGTGTTCACTACATACATAATCTTAAATCTCACACACTTGACGTCAGCTGTTAGGAATGTTTAAGAACTAGCTGGCGCAGCTTCTTGTGTATAAAAAAAATGATGCAAATGTGCTAAACAGAACAAGTTACACTGACCTTGATAAATCATAGTTCAGTTTTGATTTCGCACACAAAGTGAATACTTCCAAGCTTTAGCAGGAGAACTGGGCAGGTTTCATCTGAATCTCAGATTTCATGACATGGAGGTCACTCAATATTTTTTTTTCTGTACGCAAGTTGATTTAATTCCCGTTTGCAAAGACATTGGCAGTTTCAAAAACGACACATGGTTAAACTAGAGCTTGGTTTTCACAAATTTTGTTTTGGATCATTCAGGTGATCTTCTATAGCAACAACAGCAAAAGCATTCACAACAAAACAACAACCGTTTTACAGTTATGTATTGCTGGTATTACCTTTCAACTGTTGCTGCTGGCAACAATTCAACAGCTAGATTCTGTTTATTTATTCAGTTGTTATTTATTTATTTTCATTTTCAGTATTTGTTTTTGCTACATTTTTCATTTTGTTAATGTTGTTTGAATTATTTTTTCCTGTCACTGTCGTTCTGTTTTGGTTGATTCTTGGAGTGTGCGATCTTAGATTCTTGCTATTTATGTATGCAGTTATTCAAGGTACTAATTATGTCCTTTTTATCCACATGATATATACCAAAGCACCTAACGCATATAAAGAGACGCTAAGCACGTGTGTTTGAAAGCAATTTGCTTTTCTTCTTAGTTTTGTATACCCTCTGTTATATGTTGATAGTTTGACATTCCTAGGTCTGCTTCTACTCAAACTGTCAAGGGTGTTTATGCTAGCGTTTCTTGCTTAAAACCCTGAGGCCACAGTGAGCGCCACCAAAACAACAGAAAGTTACGTCAGCATGCCGGGACTTGTTTCAAATAAAGGTACTGGGAACACAGACACGGAAGGTTATCTGGAATTGAGACAACACACGTGAATGGTGGAACTGGCCTTTTTATGATTACGTTTCTTTTATTCTCTTTATCACAACTTACATGCAAGCCTGGATTCAAACTTTGACATTCACCTTTCCCGTAGGACATGCACACATACATGTGCAATACGCACACAAAACAAGAAGCAATTCTAATACACTTGGAAGTAAAGTGCTGTTGCTGCAAGGAGAAAGGAAGGGGGGAGAGGCTGTTTGAAATAACTGCTTGTGGCACCGCTGACATACTCGGCTCTAAGCTTGACCTCGAAGGGTGTAGTGGAGGCAAACAATCTGAGACCCTGAAGCAGCACTGAAGGAGAAGTCGTGTGTCTAGTGGCGAAGCACAGAGTAGGGAGGAGCGCGAAACAAATCAGACAAGCAAGCAGGTGCAGCTCCAATTGCAATATCCAGGCAAAAGCATCAGTTTCACTGTTTGATTTTCTCTTGTAGTTGTTCATGTTTTTTCTTCCTCCTATTCTACTGTTATGTTTGTCTTTGTATTTTTGTTCTTATTCCTGTCTCTGTTCTTGTTTTCGCCTATCTGTTTCATATGTTCACCAAAGTTTCGTATCAAAACTAATCATCGCATTCGTAAAATGAAATCAGCCAATTGTGGTAATTTGATGAAGAAGGAAGGTCAATCGTTAATGGAGAATCGTGTGTGTGTCTGTCTGTCTCTGCATGTGTGTGTGTGTGTGTGTGTGTGTGTGTGTGTTGTGTGTGTGTGTGTGTGTGTGTGTGTGTGTGTGTGTGCGTGCAGGCATGCGCAGTCTATAAAATTACGATTTTGTTTCTGGTTGAACTAATCATTATTCAACAGAGAGGAAGAGAGAGAGAGAGAGAGAGAGAGAGAGAGAGAGAGAGAGAGAGAGAGAGAGAGAGAGAGAGAGAGAGAGAAGAGAGAGAGATGCTTAGATCTGTATCAATCGGACACCCCTTTCAGACCAGCTACGCCACTAATCCCACTTGTTTTCTCTGCTGGACTTCGATGCTGAGGGAGTTCACTGGAAATGCGGCTGGCGGAAAATGAAGGGCAAGAAAAAGACTTGATGTCTGCCGATGGAATCAAAAGGGTTAAAGCTGGACAACAGGGAGCTGATGGTTAAAGATAACGTCGCACATTGCATTACATTCTCTCTTTTTCTCTCTCTCTCTCTCTCTCTCTCTCTCTCTCTCTCTCTCTCTCTCTCTCTCTCTCTCTCTCTTCTCTCTCTCTCTCTCTCTCTCTCTCTCTCTCTCCTCTCTCTCTCTCTCTCTCTAGGACAGGGCGGATCATTGTATCAAAGAGTTATCCTTTCTGTCGTATAACATAGAAAATTTGTACAACAAACTTGCAGATGCCTCCTTTATTGATTATGTTTCTTCTTTTGACTTCGTTTGTCTGACAGAAACATTTATTGATGACTCATTCGATTTCAGTTCTGTTTTTATTGATTATGCAAAATTCTATGCTCCTGCAAGAAAGTTATCTGTTCACGGCAGAAACTCTGGTGGCACATTGTTGCTAGTACGAAATAAGTTTGCAAGTTTTATTTCACAAATTAAGGTCGAATGTGATAATGTGATTGTTGTTAAAATTGATAAATGTGTGTTTGGACTGAACAAAGATGTTATACTGATTGCATGTTATATTGTACCTGAAGGTGGACCTGCATACAATTTAACAGAACTTAAAGATGGGACATCATTCTAGAAGAAAATGTATTACAAAATATTGACAAAGATGATGTTCATTTGCTTGTGTGTGGTGATATGAATGCCAGAACGGCTAGTGAACAAGCAAATGAGGAAAACATGCTTAATTATGATCTGATGATGATGATGGATGATGATGAAGGTTATGTTCTAGAGCGTTCATCAAAGACACAATATTAATAATTTTGGCAGGTCATTGTTAGACTTTTGTTTTCTGTTTGATTTGTTGATTTTGAATGGTGCTTGTGCAATGGATCCAGATGGAGAACTTACTTTTGTATCCCAAATGGCAGTAGTGTTGTGGATTATTTTCTTGTGTCAAAAGAGATGAAACCATTTTGTGGTGTAAAAATTGCTGATCAACTTTTTTCTTGGCACCTACCTGTGGAGATGTACTGGAAAAATGGCTGTGTAGAAAATGATGTCACTTCTGTGCCACAGGTGGGTGAGGAAAAGGTGGTCTGGTCAGATAGGTATGCAGGAATAATAAAGATGAACTAAATTCTTCAGACTTTAAGCATTGCATAGAGAGAAGCATAGTCGCTTTGAATGTAGATGTAAACAGTTCTGTTGAGCTCTTTGTAAATGCACTATATGGGGCTGCTGCTTGTATGATCAGATTAGTTGGCAAAAAAACAAAACAATTTGATGAATGGTTTGATGTTGAGTGTGGACAAAAAAAGAGATTGGTGAAAAGGGTTTTACAGAAATTTCAAAGAACTAAAACAAAACTAGTAAAGGAATGAAAAGAAACAACTTTATGTTGAAGAAAGAAAGATTTATGTGAATCTGCGAAAAGAGAAAAAAAAGAGAACATGATGAGAAAAGATTACAAGGACTAAAAGAATGCATAAAACGACCCAAAGTTTTTTTGGGCAACTATAAGATCAGTTAATAGAAAGAATATTGTGTATAACAATATCAGTATTCAACAGTGGTATGAGCACTTCCACAGTGTATTTAATATTTTTGATTCTGCCCCAGAGCATTCTATTGTATACTTTGAAGACAGTGATGGAGAAGATGATGGTAATGAACCCCTTTTCCATGATCAAATAACAAAAGAAGAAGTTGAAGCTGGTGTGAAGAAATTGAAACCTAGTAAAAGTTGTGGGCCTGACAAATTTTGGGTGAGATGCTCAAACAAGGAAATACACTAGTAACTGACTATTTAGTTTTATTGTTCAATAAATTATTTGATAGGGGAACATTTCCAATAGATTGGTGCAAATCTATCATTGTGCCTATCCACAAAAAGGAGATATAAATAATCCAGACAACTATAGGGGAATTGCTTTAACTAGTGTGGTTAGTAAGGTATACACTCACATTTTAAACAGAAGGTTAACCAATTGGGCTGAGAGAGAAGGAACAATGATTGAGGAACAAGCAGGATTTAGGGCAGGTTATAGTACAGTGGATCATATATTTACTCTGTATGCACTGGTCCAGAAATATCTTATGAAAAATTCCAAGTTGTACGTGGCCTTTGTTGATTTTAAGAAGGCCTTCGACTCTGTGAACAGAAACATATTATGGCATGTACTTAGGAAGTCTGGTCTAAAAGGGAAAATGTACTTTGCTCTGAGGGGTGTTTATGATTCTGTCCTTGCTTGTGTACGTGATGAATGTAATTATTCTGAATATTTTGGTTGTCCTCGTGGTGTAAAAACAAGGATGTCTTTTGAGTCCCCAGATGTTTGCGTTTTTTATTAATAAACTAGCCATTGAAATGTCGAAAAAGGGAAGACATGGAATCCAACTTGTACCTGGAGCCCCTGAAATATTTTTGCTGTTATTAGCAGATGATATGATTTTACTTTCAGACACTGTTATTGGGTTGCAGAATCAACTAAACGCATTGAAACAAGAGGCAGATAAATTACAACTGACTGTCAATCTTGAAAAAACTAATATAATGGTGTTTCGTAAGGGAGGTCACCTTTCACAAACAGGAAATATGGCGGTATGGCAACTTGGTAGTTAAAGTTACAAATGCATACAAGTACTTAGGGATGGTATTTACAACCAAATTAAGTTTAAATACTGGATGGCAAGAAATGTGTAGAAAGGGAAAAAAGGGAGTTGTAGAAATTCTGAAATCCATGAGGAAGTTGAGATCAATTGATTTCTCCATTTTTTGGAAATTGTTTGACACTCAAATACAACCCATGATAACTTATGCTGCAGAAATTTGGGGGCTTTCAGAAAATATTTATATGGAAAGAGTTCATACTTTTGCTATTAAAGATTTTGAGTGTTCCAATTCTTTCATCCAATACCCTTAGCTTATGGGGAAACTGGGAGATATGCTCTCTTTATTGTGACTTATATAAAATGCATTAAATACTGGATAAAGTTGATACGACTTTCTTCAACCCGGCTATGCAGACAAGCTTATGATATGTTACTCTCACAGTCTGAGGCAGGGAAAGCAAATTGGGTCAGTCAAGTAAAACATGTTCTTACTGTGAACGGGTTTGGTCTTGTTTGGCTTTGTCAAGAGGTGGGTAACGAAAGGGAATTTATATCAGAATTCAAGGATCGTATTATATCATGTTTTAAACAAAATTGGCACTCCAAAATTGAGGAAAATGAAAGATATTCTTGGTTTCATCC
>CM031603.1:4185341-4200341 GCA_018398815.1 Conus ventricosus | reverse complement strand
GGCGAGGCTGCACTGCTGTACCTAATGCTGGATGGTGTTGGAATGGCGAGGCTGCACTGCTGTACTTAATGGATGGATGGATGGCGAGGCTGCACTGCTGTACCTAATGCTGGATGGTGTTGGAATGTGAGGCTGCACTGCTGTACCTAATGCTGGATGGTGTTGGAATGATGAGGCTGCACTGCTGTACCTAATGCTGGATGGTGTTGGAATGGCGAGGCTGCACTGCTGTACCTAATGCTGGATGTGTTGGAATGACGAGGCTGCACTGCTGTACCTAATGCTGGATGGTGTTGGAATGGCGAGCTGCGCTGCTGTACCTAATGCTGGATGATGTTGGAATGCGAGGCTGCGCTGCTGTACCTAATGCTGGATGGTGTCTGGTTAATTAGCCAGCTGTCTCAGAACCCATAGCTGTGATGAACGAAACAATATTGTTACATTAGCCTCTTACTTTGAAAGCGAGTGAAATATAGTGCTGATTCCTTACGCTGTCAGTTTTACTTGGGTTGAATTTCTACAATAAGAGCGAGAGACAGAGGCACATACACATTCAAGAGAGAGAGAGAGAGAGAGAGAGAGAGAGAGAGAGAGAGAGAGAGAGAGAGAGAGAGAGAGGGGGGGGGTGGAGGGAGGGAGGAAGGGGGGATGGCATTTACGTGGAAGTAGACACAAAAATACAGCCATCAACCTACACTTTACCCCCACCGCCACCCCTACCACAAACACACGCAGACAGCCCTTTTGCCCAGTGAGTGTGATTCAGCTGACCCGATGTCTTGTCTTTTTGGTGGAGACAATTCTGTCTTCTTTTGTCCATTCTGCAGACAGAACAGAACGCACTGTCAACACAATACATCAAACGCGGGGGAGGGAGGGGGGGGGGGGGGTTAAAAGAAAAAATATAGAGACAGTCATTCAATCTGTCACGTCTGATGCTTTTAACCTTGGTCTTTCTTTGTTGTTTCGTTTCATGACCTTTCTTTTTCTTGATTCTTTGTTTATCTCTTTCTTTCTTTTCTTCTGTATTGTTTATTGGGTTTTATTCAATGTTTCTTCCTTTGAATTTTTCTTCCGCTCTTCTCTACTTGTTCTGGTTGTCCTTTCTTTCTTTTTAACTCTTCATTAATCTTGCTTTTTTTTTCTTTCTCCTAGTCTTTCTTATTTCTACATTTATTTTCAGATCCAGTTCGTTTATGTGTTTGAGTTCTAAAGGTGATTTTGTAGGCAGTGTTAAAGCGCATAAAGACATTACAACTGTTTGGTAAATCCAGACTTATAACATATTTTCCTCACATTTCTTCAAGTGAACATTAATTAAGCATTTTTCACTTCAAGTTTCTTCTCATAAGTTGTCTTATTTGAAACAAATGCTGCAATATGCAGAGAAATCAATAGTCCAGCAAAAGATAGAGACAGAGAATACAAGCATGCCTATTAGATAGATCACTATCTGCTAAAAACACATTTTGAACTTGACATCAGTACAATTACCCATCGATTTTATCTCCAACCCAGTACACCAAGATTCTCGTCAGTAAATGGAACAGAACAACAGAAACAAAAACAAGCATTTTGGCCCTGATCGCTTGTATTGTCTTTGACAACAAAACCTCCACTCAAACATACATCTGTTATTGCTACGTTCAAGAACCTGGAGAACGTGGGGAGAGGAGGGAGAGGGTGTGTGTGTGTGTGTGTGTGTGTGTGTGTGTGTGTGTGTGTGTGTGTGTGTGTGTGTGTGTGTGTGTGTGTGTGTGTGTGTGTGTGTGTGTGTGTGTGTGTGTGTGTGTGTGAAAAACCTCACTCCATTCCATGTCCTTTCTTGAACCAACTAGTATTATATGGCTTTCCGACAATTTCAACCCAATTCGCACCATGTGTATGGTTTCTGGGAACATTGGACAGTCATGTTATGTCACTGGCTTCACGCTAAGGCCTTTCACACAGCCAGAGATTGGAGGACTGAAGGGAAGTAGAAGGACTCCTCCTCTCTCCCTCTCCCGCCTCCCCATCTTTTTTATTTGTTCGAACGACGAGGGTAACTTTCAACAGCCCAAACAGATCTCTTGGACCACAGGACGAGAGAGAGAGGAGAGAGAGAGAGAGAGAGAGAGAGAGAGAGAGAGAGAGAGAGAGGAGAGAGAGAGAGAGAGAGAGAGAGAGAGAGGAGAGAGAGAGACATGTTGGCAACACATGGGTCACACAGTGGGCACCGCTGGTGGTTAACACCACGTCACAGGGCTGTCATATACTCTTACTGTCATTATTTGTCAACTGGCCCAAGAACGTGCACAACACTGCACTGTCGTTATGGAAAACAAGGCAGTATTTGCCGGCTGGTTCTGCATTGTGGAGAACGGGCAGTAGAGTCCCTGGCAACCCGTGGGGGAGGATGGAAAAGCTCCCTGGAAACCACGGGGGAGGATGGAAAAGCTCCCTGGGAACCATGGGGGAGGATGGAAAAGCTAAGTCGTGAGAGGAGCCAGTGGAACACGAAAACATTCTCTGATATGTATAAGCGTGGGATTAGAACATCGCTATCCGCAACGATCTAGTCATTTGTCAGTGTCAGTGAGGTATCGTGTAGTGGCATTGTGAGAGATGAAGGTCAGATGAGGTATTGGAGAGTGAGGGAAGGAGGAGAGAGGGAGGGAGGGAAGGGAGGGTGAACAGGGGAGAGAAACAGTACACATTTGACTGAATCTCTAACAGAGAAGCAATGAATTTACATGCAGGCATAGTTTTACACATCCACAACGATTGAGTAAAGACTGAAGTGAACACTGTGTTATTCACCAAGGTGAAAACAGAAGGGAGCCTGTGTTTTTCAGGGTGTGGAACCAAATAGGAACATTTTATCCTGTGAATCAGATGATTGTAAGTTTACAAAAACGTAGCAAAATTTGACTTCCAAAAATATTTATGGCTGACGGGTTTGATTGCAGAATGTTAGTAGCGATTGGATGGCGAGGTTTTGCCATCCTACCTACACTGGGGTGGTGTCTACTTAAATAGTTGAGCGTCCCTGATCCGTTGGCTTTGCTAAATGAAGTAATGTTGAGTTGCACTGCCTGCTGACTATGAAGTGAGTAATAGATGTGTGTCAGCTGGATACCGTGCTGTCAGTTTATCTCAGCCTGAAACCACTCATTGAAAAGATGACATCTGAGACACACAGAGAGAAAGAGAGAGAGTGAGATGGAGGGAAGGATGGAGTGAGGAGAGAGAGAGCGAGAAAGAGAGAGACAGAGAGGAGAGAGAGAGAGAGAGAGAGAGAGAGAGAGAGAGGGAACAGATGGACAAAGAAAGAGAGAAGAGGCTCATACGCACGCGCACACACTCACACACACACACACACATACACGCGCGCGCGCGCACCCACGCACGCACACACATACACGCGCGCGCGACACACACACACACACACACACACACACACACACACACACACACACACACACACACACACACACACACACACACTCACTCACTCACACACACACACACACACACACACCACACGCACGCACTCACGCACGCACGCCCACACACAAACGCACGCTCGCATGCACGGACTCATGCATGCACTCACTATGAGGATTCCCTCTCTGAAATGGCCGATGAAAATGGATGTTATCAGCAAGCTGTGTGATGACAGATTCTTCTAGAGTGCTGTCAGGGAGAGAAAGATGGGAGAGAGTGAGAAGCATTTCTCCCCCTTTAACGACCCAATCCTCTTTGGAACGACGCTCCAAGCCCTCATCACCGCCACAGTGGCTGATACCCGAATGCTGGCCTCAGGCATGCCTCAGTGGAGCGCAGCAAGGAGAGGAGGGAAGGAACGGGAGGAGTGTGAGTAGGGGTACAGGAAGGGGTGGGGGGAAAGGGAGGGCAAGAGGGGGTTTAACGATGGGATGTAATGTTGAAAGGGAGGGTAGAATGCGAGAATGGTAAACAAACATCTGTGATCTTCCTAAAATGAAGGATCATGGCTGAAACGTACATAACCTTAAACTGCACAAATGTCAGAAGTCTGAGGTTAACTTAGCTTGGAAGAAATCTAAAAACTAGTCCGTGCATCATTTTGTCTGTCACAATGAATGTAAATGCACGAAAACAGGACTTTAAAGCTCAGTTTGGACTCTAGATACAAAATGAGTAGTCCTGAAGTTTAGAAGAAGAATTCGGCAGGTTAGATCCAAATAAAGCGTTTCATGCTACAGGGGGAGAGAAACAGTGCATATTGTGACTGGATCTCTGTCAGAGAAGCAATGAACTCACGATCACATACAAGCATAGTTTCACACATCCACAACGATTGAGTAAAGACTGAAGTGAACACTGTGTTATTCACCAGGATGAAAACAGAAGGGAGCCTGTGTTGTTCATGGGTGTGGAACCAAAAAGGAACACCATATCATATTTTATCCTGTGAATCAGATGATTGTAAGGTTACAAAAACGTAGCAAATTTGACTTCCAAAAATATTATGGCTGACGGGTTTGATTGCAGAATGTTAGTAGCGATGGGATGGCGAGGTTTTGCCATCCTACCTACACTGGGGTGGTGTCTACTTAAATAGTTGAGCGTTCCTAGTCCCTTGTCTTTGCTAAATGAAGTAATGTTGAGTTGCACTGCCTGCTGACTATGAAGTGAGTAATAGATGTGTGTCAGCTGGATTACCATGCTGTCAGTTTATCTCAGCCTGAAACCACTCATTGAAAAGATGACATCTGAGACAGAGAGAGAAAAAGAGAGATGGGGAGATGGGGGGGGGAGGATGGATGGAGGGAGAGAGAGAGAGACAGAGAGAGAGAGACAGAGAGAGAGAAACAGAGAGAGAGAGAGAGAGAGAGAGGAGAGAGAGAGAGAGAGAGAGAGAGAGAGAGAGAGAGGAAACAGACAAAGAAAAAAGAGACATACATGTGCACACACACACACACTCCCCCCCCCCCCCCTCTGTCTCTCTCTCTCTCTCTCTCTCTCTCTCTCTCTCTCTCTGTCACACACACACACACACACACACACACACACACACACACACACACACACACACACACACACACAAAACACACACACACACACACACACACACACCACACACACACATGCACGCACGCACGCACGCACGCACGCACGCTCGCACGCACGGACGCGTACATGCACTCACTATGAGGATTCCCTTTCTGAAATGGCAGATGAAATGGATGTTATCAGCAAGCTGCGTGATGACAGATTCTTCTAGAGTGCTGTCAGGGAGAGAAAGATGGAGAGAGTGAGAAGCTTTTCTCCCCCTTTAACGACCCAATCCTCTTTGGAACGGCGCTCCAAGCCCTCATCACCGCCACAGTGGCTGATACCCGAATGCTGGCCTCAGGCATGCCTCAGTGGAGCGCAGCAAGGAGAGGAGGGAAGGAACGGGGAGGAGTGTGAGTAGGGGGTACAGGAAGGGGTGGGGGAAAGGGAGGGCAAGAGGGGGTTTAACGATGGGATGTAATGTTGAAAGGGAGGTAGAATGCGAGAATGGTAAACAAACATCTGTTATCTTCCTAAAATGAAGGATCATGGCTGAAACGTACATAACCTTAAACTGCACAAATGTCAGAAATCTGAGGTTAACGTAACTTGGAATTAATCCATAACTATTCGGTGCATCGTTTTGTCTGTCACAATAATTAATGTAAATGCGCGAAACAGGACTTTTAAAGCTCAGTTTGGACTGTGGATACAAAATGAGTAGTCCAGAACTTAAGAAGAGAATTGGGCAGGTTTGATCCTAATTAAAAGTGTCATGTCACAGGGGTCGTGAATTATTAACGAGTCAGTTCGCTTCCCGTTTGCAATAATAATAATAATAATAATAATGTGCATTTCTTGCGCCTAATCTTAAAAAGCCCTAAGCGCTTACAATAAAGAATAAAGAATAAATAAATCAAAAGAAGCAACCAATATGATAAACAACAAAAGGCAATCTTCCAAACACACACACACACAACATTTCTACATGCTTAAGCTGAGCACACACACCACACACACACACACACAACACACACACACACACACACACACACACACACACACACACACACACACACACACACACACACACACACGCAGGCAACCACACAAACACACACACACACACACACACGCACACACGCCAGGTGTAGGGTACATCTGCTTTCGACAGAAGGAGGGGAAGGGTCATGACTGGAAGAGGGTAGTCTTAAGAGAAGACTTAAAGGAAGAGAGGGAAGTCGCAGAGCGGAGAGATAAAGGAAGGTTATTCCAACAACAGGGGCCTGGAAAGAGAACGAACGTTCACCGAGGGTCCTAGTGCGGAAGCGAGGAATTTGGAGAAGAGAAGTGTCAGAGGAAGAACGTAGCTGTCTAAGAGGTTTGTAGGTATTCAGAAGATCAGCAAGATAGGATGGGGCTAAACCACTGAGAGATTTGTGGCAGAGCAAAGAAAGCTTGTATTCAATTCTTTTGCCTACTGGGAGCCAGTGGAGAAAATCGAGCAAGGGAGCCGAGTGAGAAAATTTGGAGCGTTTCAATACTAGTCGTTTCAATACTAGTCAATGAAGGGCGCTGGCGGCTCCACAGGCAAGACCTGCTTTAACTCTGCAAACACATGGAGAATAATATTTATTACCTTGATCTGGATCACACTTTTGATCTTCTACAGCAACAATGTGAACAAAGAGTAGCCACGACATAACAACAACCAGTCTACAGCTGAAATGAGTAACCCTGTTGTTGTCACTACAACCTCACGACTATTGCTGCTAGTAGCCATTCAACAGCTAGATTTTATTCTTTCCTTTCGACAACTGAATATTTTTTTTCTGCTTCTTCCGTTTAATTTTTCTTCCTTCATTCATTCAATTTTTCTTCGTGTCATTGTATTTGTACAATATGAAAAATGAGTACTTTGAAGTCCATTAAAAATAATAAACACTCAAGCTTCCGGGTCTTAGACCCTTTATCAGGAAACACTTAACAGTAAACACAAGGGAAAAACGTCAAAGTGACGAAAAAGAACATAAAAGAACAAATGACATCAACACAAATTGATGTCACAACAGTAGCGTGTAAACATTTTCACATGGAAAAGTGCATTTTTGCTGCGCTACCAGGGAAAATGTGTTACACATACTGTTGTGACATCATTTTCATGATGCAGCGCTATAACTATAACTATTTACGTCCTTTTATATCATGTTCTACCAATTTCCTTATGATCCAACATGGTATGTGGCGCAGGATCATAGACATGGAAAGAGACACAAGCATGTTTAACAGACTGTGCTACGTACAGCCAGCGTGATTCGCTTTCAAGAGAGCAGAAGCCGCAGTGAATTCTTGGAGTAATCAGACTGAAAGTGAGAGAACCTTGACCGTTTGCTCTTTTTCCTAGCTTTGTACACACGCCGATATAGGTTGGTAATTTGGCAATCGTAGATCCCACGCCAAACAGAATTCTCAAGGAATTTTTTTTCTGCTTGCTATTCGCGCTTGAACTTCTGTGGCGTCACCATATAGTTAGTCAAAAACATATGCCAGCATGCTAGGACTTGGCCCAAACAAAGACATAGGAAAAACAAGCAATGGGACGTTATCTGGAAAAGAGACATCACACGTCAACAGCGGAACTGGCTATTTCGTGGTCACGTTTCTTTTATCCGTTTGTGACAGCTTACCTGTAAGCATAGATGCAGACGTTCAGAGTTTCCTGGCCTTACAAAGTTACACATACATGTATAATACACATCTAAAAAAGAAAACATTCCAATACTCCTGGCAGCAAAATGTTGTTACTGAAAGGGAGAAAGGGGAGAAGGGAAGATACGCAATTTAAAACGGTCACTTGTTGGGCTTAGGGTTTGACCTTGAAGGGAGAAATGCAGAGCTGTGGGCCATGAAAAGAGAAGGAGTGGAAACCCTGACGTACTGAAGAACCACTAAAGGAAACATTGTGAGTCTATTGGCAAAGCACGGACAGGAGGGAAGAATGTAAACACGTAAAGACAAGTAAGCTGGCGCAGAGCCGATTACCATACATCCAGACACAGCATCAAGTTCTGAATTTGATATTCTCTTGTAATTGTTCGTGTACACACACACACACACACACACACACACACACACACACACACACACACACACACACACACACACACACACAACACACACAACACACACACACACACACACACACACACACACACACACACACACACACACAACCACACACACACACACACACACACCACACACACGCGCGCGCGCGAACACGAACACCGCGCACAGAGAGAGAGAGAGAGAGAGGAGGGGGGGGGGGGGATTCAGCTGACCTTACGTGTTCCTCTTTGGTGCTGTCTTCTTTTATATGTCTACAGCCTGTATACGCTGGAGACCTGAAAGGACTCTCCACACAACGCATCAGACGCAATGGGAATTGAAGAAAGCCTGTCTTTCAGTCTGTCTTGCCTATTCTTTTTAATCTCCGCCTTTTTTGGCGTACACTTTCCTTCTTTCTGTTTGTTTGTCTTTCTTCCTTTATTCATAGTTCTTCCTTTATTCATAGTTCTTCCTTTATGTGCTTCTTTGGTTTATCTCTTTCATTCTTTCCTCTCTGTTTCTGTTTGTCGGTTTTCTTTTTCTTTTTAATTGCTTTCCATTTCCTCTCATTTATTCTTTTTTCTTTGAATCTCTCTTTTGTTTTTATCTTTCGCACTTTCTTTTGCTCTTCTTTCTTCCTTCCTCCCAGTGCTTCTCATTATACTTTTCTTTTTTAATTGATTTTACTGTGGGCAGTGTTACAGCTGAAGAAGACGTTGCTTTGGTTTAGTAACCCGTCGATTTTATCCACGGCCCAATAGACCAAGCAGATTTCCTTGATGCTCTTCACCAAGCAGAACTGGGGGCAGCAAAGTTGAACATTTGGCCCAAATCACGTTTTCTCCTTGATAGCAAAAACATACATCCGAAACTTACGTATCTTATTAATACGTTACAGAACCTGAGGCCAGTGGAAAGAGAACGGTAAACAGGTGTTCTAAATAGAGCGGTTTCCATTCAGTTTCGTTCTTGAACCAGCCCATTTCTGGCTCTTCCAGGTTGAATTAATGTGTATGGTATCCATGAATACTCCGCTTGCTTTCATGCTGCAGATTCTGACACAGCCACAGTGACAGCTCTGAAAGTGGAACCTTGAAAGCTCATACTTCCTGTACAGATCACTTTCCTCACATTGACACCACTTCTGCTTTAAGCATATTTATTTCACGTTTCTTTCTTTCTTTCTTTTCCTTATTTTCTTCTTCTTTCTTTCTTTTCCTTTCTTTCTTTTCTCATTGTGTATATATTTTTCTTTTCTCTATACATTTACTGTGTCTGTTCCATTGTTGCCAGAGTATGAGTATCACACTACTGTTGCAATCTTCCCCCCACCTCTGTCCTTCATCTGTCCCTCATCCGTCCATCTCCTACCCTGTGACAGACGTGGTGCTGTCAGTCCACGAACCAGAGAAGACCCCAAGTGACGTATGTGTTGATCACCACCCTTTCTCGTTCAGCGTGCCGAGTAGCCACCTGCTAAGGACAGTAATTGCTCAGCCACAGAGACACACAGCGTGAGTATTCTCACCAGAACCGGAAATGAAATGAGGTAGGGAACAGTAAACGATAACAGTAAACAAGTGGGGTATGTTTTGCTCCCATAAGGAAACGTAACACAGAGTAACTTTTATTCAAGACTGGCACAGCCTTTTAAACTTGAATAAAGTCAGACAAATACATAGACGAACAATCTAATAGTGGGGGAAAAACAAGCGCAGGCCAACAACTGAACTGTCTGGCAAAGATTTGGACTTGAGGGGAGGGGAGAGGGGAGTTGAAGATGGAGAAACTGGGAAAATGAAATTTAAAAAAAAATTAAATTTAAATGTAAAAAAAAAATGTTACAGATATGAAAACTCTTCTCTAGCTGCATAAGGGAACCATCGCAATCCCTTTTGAAGGCAGATATATTTGTATTGCCTGCTCCGAGGCCTTTCGCCCGCTGGATCGGGACTCATCAGGGAGACACGGCTGGTTGTGTCTGCGCTCCCGGCGTCAAATAGAGACACACCACAGTCCATAATACTGTGGTGTTCTCACCACCATGGGTGCAAAAAAAGAATCCAATAGCACCCCCAGAGCAGCCAGCGAAGAGTAGTAAATGCAACCAAACGAAAGTGTGGGCAGGGAAAAAAAAGTTGCTGTAAAACTAAAGACATTATGCAAATAATATAAAATGTAGGGGACAGTCTTTGAGCCTACGCCTGAGGATCCACCCAAAGATGCAAGGGAGATCAAAAGACAAACACACAGACGGACAGAAACAAATACAAATAACCTCAATTTAATCAAAGCAAAATCGGAAATGAAATGAGGTAGGGAACAGTAAACGAAATGGACTCGGAGGTCAGCGTCAGTGCCGGGTTGGGAGGGATGTCGTGAGGGTGGCAAGTCAATTCAACTCACCAGAACACCTCATCACCACACCCTACTGTTCATCCCCCACATTCTCTCTCCATCCTATCTGCGGCGTGGAGACGGCGGCAACCCCCCCCCCCCCCCCCCCCCACACACACACACACACACATTTGCAGCCACCATCCCTGTGAACCTGCCCCCGACTCCCCCACCCACGACAGGGAAAACCGCCACTGGCGTGGGAGTGGAGGGGAAATGGACTCGGAGGTCAGCGTCAGTGCCGGGTTGGGAGGGATGTCGTGAGGGTGGCAAGTCAATTCAACTCATGTTGTGTATAGCCCTGCCCACCCCAGCTCATGTTGTGTATAGCCCTGCCCACCCCCAGTGGGTCTAATCGTGGCTGCCAGCTCGTCAGAGTCCGTTCTGTGTCTTGCGGTGTTACTTTATGGACAGAGTGCATGGTTCTGTAACTACAATGTGTCCATGTTGAAGTCCTGACCAGTCCGCACCAACCAGTATTTTCAGCACTCCTTCACATGACCATCAGTGGCGGTCTGAGGAGAAAGTGTTTTTTTTTTCTTGGATGACACCAATCAGCTGCAGCTCTATACACAGGATTTGCATAGTGCACGTGAGAGCAGCCTCACCCTGTACACAGGTCAGTCACTGAAAATATTCATGAGAAAAGGGAACTTTGGTAGGTAGTCGAATCTGAAATATAGTGATCATTGAAAAGCTGATTTGGAACTTTATCAAATGTGCTCCATGTGAACCGAAAGATTTGAGCTTCGAAGGTAATCAGATGAGCAGCTCACAAACAGAAACAAGGGGTTAGAATGTAATTCAGCGTGTGTTTTTGTCCTCAAACTTCAAATATTTCCACATTTATTTTCCTTCTTAATCTCTTTTCTTTTTCCGTTTTCTTTTTTTTCTGTTTTTTTTTTTGGATCCAACCGAGGTTTCCACCACCTTTTTTTTCAAATCCTCCATTTTTCTTTCATAACACAAACTCACCATGAAAAGTCTTTATGATTCATCATTGAAGGACAATAGGTTGTAAATTTAAACATTTCAGTGTTCGATACAAAACGTCTGAGTTTCTGAACGTACTACTGTTTCGTCTGCTGACACTTTCTTACTGGCATAATTTGTACTTTTAACAAAATGAATCAAAATAACATGTAATGTTTACAGTTATCATAGATGAATTCGTAGGTATGTGACAAACTTACAAGAAACAAATTCATTCCGCTATCTTTGCGTTCCATGACCATGGTCAAAACTGGTTGCTGAGGGGAAATGAATACAGATTAATTCTTTTGCAGTCTATTCATGATTCGTTTTTGTTTCTTTTTGGGGGGTGGAGGTGGTCTTTTTGTTTTGTGTTGGCATTTTTTCTTTTGCATTTTCTTGTCCAATTTTTCCTTCAGCTTCTCACATTTACGTGTGCTCATTTAGCATAGATATATCTATCAGCTCTAATTTTTTATATGAGTGTTTGTTTCTTTTGATGTTATTCTTAGTGGCCGTGGGGTTGTTGTTGTTTATTTGATATTATTATTGAAAAGCCAACATTTTTTTTTTCTCGAATTCTGCACACAAATTTCTTATTTCAGTTTCGCACTTTTCCCATTTTTCTGTGTCATGTATCTCTCCCCATCCCCGTGCGTGAAAAGGGAGTTCTCTGACACTGTGTTCGTTTGCATTCCTTCATTTTCAGATAAGTGTGGTTCAATCTCCAGTAGCCGGGATCCCGATCAATAGTTTCATCATTACGTTCTATCTTCACTGCTTTGTGATCAGTGTGTGGGGTGGCAATATGTCTGCACGGCACGCATAAAGGCAGCACGGTTCGGCTAACAAGGCTGTCTAGACAGCGTGCTGTGAAATGATTGTTTCTGCCACGTAAAACTGCCCCCAGCCAGTGATTAACTGTGCAGGCTCCAGTGGCCGTTAGGTCGTGAGTATCTGTGTCAAAGAATCGACTTCGTCTTTATGATGAAGACGGCCTGATACAGTTTCCATTCTGTTGTCTAGGTCACTACTGAAATCTCCGAATATTATGAGATCAATATCGATAAAATCAGACAGTTGTAAGGTGACATGTGAAAAATACGGCTGGTTATCTCTGGAATAGTTTAAACAATAAGATCAATATCGATAAAATCAGACAGTTGTAAGGTGACATGTTGAAAAATACGGCTGGTTATCTCTGGAATGGTTTAAACAATGAGATCAATATCGATAAAATCAGACGGTTGTAAGGTGACATGTTGAAAAATACGGCTGGTTATCTCTGGAATGGTTTAAACAATGAGATCAATATCGATAAAATCAGACAGTTGTAAGGTGACATGTTGAAAAATACGGCTGGTTATCTCTGGAACAGTTTGAAGCATACACATTTTGCTACTGCATTGTTGTTACTTTTTTCCATTTCGTTTGAAACCGGAATGACCAATATTCTTTCATGCGATGCGGTTAACTTAACATCATCCACCAAAAAAATCCTATAGATGTTACATCACCTCTACTTCTCTTTGTACCTTCATTGCCGTACACTTTTCTTTCCCATTTTCTATTCTGTAATTCAGCTTCCATTACAGTCAAGTGCCACTATTGTAAGCAAATTACAGTATATTAGTTGTTCTTTCTCGTTTTAAAAGTCTGAAAGTTAACTCCGGTTAAGGTTATTTGTCCAATCCTCTATCAGTTAGCAAAACAATGCAAATTTTACCCATAAACATATACAAATATTTAAGCACTTACATTCCGTTTGTACACCAATGCACAAGCATAAAATACGCATGCACAACGCATTCTCCAAAGTACGTTGATCAAAAGCCGGATCGCTGTCCCTTGACGTCCCAGTGAAAACAGCCAGAGTACTGCCAGAGATAGGCAGGCACAAAGTCTCATGCAGAGGGGGTCCTTAGTCCATGCAGCTGACAGGACGTGAAACCTTTCTGGATGTCTCTATTGCCTCTCGGGCTATGACCATGTCTAGACCGAGCACCTCGGAGTGTTTGATCTTTCTGGGATGTCTCTATTGCCTCTCGGGCTATGACCATGTCCAGACCGAACACCTCGGAGTGTTTGATCTTTCTGGGATGTCTCTATTGCCTCTCGGGCTATGACCATGTCTAGACCGAACACCTCGGAGTGTTTGATCTTTCTGGGATGTCTCTATTGCCTCTCGGGCTATGACCATGTCTAGACCGAACACCTCGGAGTGTTTGATCTTTCTGGGATGTCTCTATTGCCTCTCGGGCTATGACCATGTCTAGACCGAACACCTCGGAGTGTTTGATCTTTCTGGGATGTCTCTATTGCCTCTCGGGCTATGACCATGTCTAGACCGAACACCTCGGAGTGTTTGATCTTTCTGGGATGTCTCTATTGCCTCTCGGGCTATGACCATGTCCAGACCGAGCACCTCGGAGTGCTTGATCTTGGATGTGGAGTGTGTTCTATGGAGGAAAAGAGAATAGCTTAAAGGACAGACGTACGACTTGTGTCAAAACGCGCGGCAAACGTGTTCCGTCTGGTCTTCAAAACAGAATGCGTACAGACAGGCCTCGCATTGTTAGTAGGCGAACACTGGTGTGTGTTTCATCTTCCACTTTCTCTTTAGACTCTTTAAAAAAAGGAAGAAAAAAAAAGAAAAAGATCCACCCATCTATGATCTGGATGTCTGCGTTCTCTACAGACCACATCATCGGAAGTTATGGCACATGGTGGTAAGGTTTCAGACACCAGGAACGGGTAAATACTTTCTGCACTGGCTTTTGTTCTCTGTCGTACACTTCTGCAGTATCAGTATTTATTTTAAGTGTGTGTGTGTGTGTGTGTGTGTGTGTGTGTGTGTGTGTGTGTGTGTGTGTGTGTGTGCGTGCGTGCGTGCGTGCGTGAGTGCGTGTGTGTCTGTCTGTGTGTGTGTGTGTGTGTGTGTGTGTGTGTGTGTGTGTGTGAGAGAGAGAGAGAGAGAGAGAGAGAGAGAGAGAGAGAGAGAGAGAGAGAGAGAGAGAGAGAGAGAGAGACTGAGACAGACACAGATTCAGAGACAGAGACAGAAACATATACTTGAGACCGATCAGTAATGTAGTCCGCTTGTCTCCTGTTTCTTGCTCTCACCATTGTGACACCAGACTTTATTTCACACACAAGCTTTGACAAATCATGCTCTTTTTCTGCCTCACACAAGCTTTGACAAATCATGCTCTCTTTCTGCCACACACAAGCTTTGACAAATCATGCTCTTTTTCTGCCTCACACAAGCTTTGACATATCATGCTCTTTTTCTGCCTCACACAAGCTTTGACAAATCATGCTCTTTTTCTGCCCACACAAGTTTTGACAAATCATGCTCTTTTTCTGCCTCACACAAGCTTTGACAAATCATGCTCTTTTTCTGCCTCGCCAACAAAATTAGGAATGTGATCGATCAATGCCTTAGTAGTCTATTTTTATCCTTACCTGTGTCTCCTCATAAAATGAAAGACTTTGTGTTAGAGC